>OX371260.1:267500-867500 GCA_947311025.1 Lypha dubia | reverse complement strand
TTTCTAGCAATAAATTGACTATGCTTAAGCTATGTACAGACGATTGGCAGATCTTACAATATTGTCAGAAAAATGTTCAGAAAATGTCTCACAACCGTCTAAACTTACAATTTTTGTCTTGCAACGTTGCAAGAAAAAGCATTGTCAGTTCATTGTAAGACAATAATATTGTCAGACATCTGACAATCGTGAGAACACTCTACTTTGCCATTATCAGATAATTGTCAGACATTGTAAGCTCTTGTTTTATTGGCAGATGTGTTTAAATTAATGCATCTGACAATGGCGCCATTGTAAGATAATTTTTCTGTTGGCAATGCTGTCCATAAATACTATTGGATTTGACAGTTCTGACAAAGCTTAACAACGCATCTGGCAATTTTTCCACACAACAAGCTGACAACCGTGTAAACTAACAATTTTTGTTGGCAGATAAATTTATTGTCTGACAATTGTCTGACAATGAAATTGTAAGGTTTTCTTACAATCGTCTGAACTAACAATTTACCTTTTGGTAACAATTTTTCATTGTCAGTACGTTGTCAGCATATTGACATATCTTACAATATTGTAAGATCTGCCAATCGTCTGTACGTAGCTTTATAGGAGTTACTGGTTATACACAATTAATATTACGTTTATCTAGTTTGTTTTTTACTGATTCCATCTGGCAATACTATCTGCAAAATAGTCTTTTTTTCTTTTCAATTTGCTTGGTTTTTTGTCACAAGTTTGACATCCTTTGATTTTTACTTAGTTTTCGCGCGTTTTGTACTGTGGCTATTAATTTTTATTAGTTAGTTTTGATTTATTATTACATGCGGTCTACACCTAACTTAAAATTACTAACTTTAACATTAGAAATCATTTCATTTCATTTTATTCATTTGTGTAATTATGTAGCCTATTGGCAAAAAAAAAATATTACAACGTTGAAATATATACTATGAACCATAACGTAAACATTAATAATAGTGTAATAATAATAAGAAAGTTAAGTTAAAAAGAAATTTAATTGTTATAAAAATAATGAAGTGTTGTTGTATTATAATTCAATCGAAATACATATATAAATAAAGCCTTATATTTTAATGCAAAGGAAAATGTATAAAAAGTGCATGAAGTATTTGTGCGTTAATTTGTTGAGTTAAAAAAAAATTGCTTAGGTATGTAAAATCTATTGAAATTAAAAAGTGTTAAATTAATAATTAACGAATGCGAAATTCTGAAAAAGTTCTTCTCTTCTTCCCAAAGAAATCAGAAATATTTTTTATATTATTATTATTATTACGAATAAACGTAATTATTATTCGAACTTATATTGATGTATGTACATATAGAAATATGTTTTGGGATTTGCTGGAAACTCGGTTATCTCAATTGTAAGTAAAGACAAGTTTCTTAAGTAATAAAATTTATGTATGTACGTAATTTATATACTTAGATGTATGTATGTATTGAGTAATTCAGAATGTGATGGAACGCGGGCAGAAGTTCTGTGTAAACTTTGATACTTTGAAGAGAAATGTCTTTTAATAAGAAAATTTGTTGCTGAGGTCATGTTCTATTTGCTTGAAAAAGATATTGAACATTTACATCAGGGTTTAAAATTAGTTTTATTATTTTTATTTATTATACTAGCGACTAGTGAGAAAATATGATCCGTTTTCATTTTTGATAGTAGAGAAACTAAAAATATTTATCTGATAACAAATAAATTTCCAGTTTTCTAAAAAAAATTTTGTACTTGACAACTAGTAAAATTTTTTACTAGAACACAAAATGAAAATAAATTCTCTGTAATATATTGTTCAGCATCAAATTCTCTTCAATGAAAACTAGCATCCACACAAAAATGCAAAAACACACATATACATACATATGTACAAAATAGTCTTTTCATACAATATGCCGCTATCAAACATACCAAACAATAAAATATATGCCAGTCCAACCAAACACAACTTCGACTAGTTGACAAACATGCCGATCTTTCAATGACTAGTATTTAAAAATTTTTCTCCTTGAATCAACAACCAGCAACCCAAGAAATTTTTCAAAATATGCGTTGATAATAGCAGATTTCAAGAACGACGCATTTGTTTGGTATGTTTGATAGCGGCATATAGTATGAAAAGAATATTTTGTACATATGTACATATATGTGTGTTTTTGCATTTTTGTGTGGATGCTAGTTTTCATTGAGAAGAAATTGTTGCTGAACAATATATTACAGAGAATTTATTTTCATTTTGTGTGCTAGTAAAAAATTTTACTAGTTGTCAAGAACAAAAATTTTTTTAGAAAACTGGAAATTTATTTGTTATCAGGTAAATATTTTTCTAGTTTTCACATAAAATTATGGAATATGAGGGGAATTTTTTACTAAATATATTAGTTTTTTTGAACACTGATTTACATTTTCGTAACTGTAAAATTCCAAGACTGACCGGCATGTTGGAATTTTCTGTGGTACCTTTTCGTCATTTTAAAGTTGACTTTTATCGCTTTTGTGATTCTGTTGCGGTATTCATAAAACTATTAAAAAAACTTCCATTTGTCAAATTTTGCGTTTTCATCACATGTCGATGTTGGGTGTCATGGATATATATTCCGACTATTTTTCCATGATATTCATATGTACTAAACGTGAGCAGAAAACATTATGTTTCATTAGGTTAATGTGTACACAGTTTACACCAGTGTCGGCCATGTTGGCAGCTGGGAGACAAATCTTAAACGGGGCGTATTCACTTAACAGGTGCTGTTATTAACATAGATGAGTTACTTTTTTCTTGAATAATGTAGGTTGAAATGTCAAGGTTTGTACATGCAAACAAGCATAGGGTCTAGGGTTCCCATCTTTCTTTTTTGTAATTAAAGTACATTGGTTGTTAAAGGTTAGGAAAAAGAGTACACAGTATAAAAATAATGTACAATTTATTTTTCTTTATTGTTGTATTTGAACACGTATTTTTTATTGCTTTTCGCAAATTTTATCAAATAATTATCATATTTAAATTAAAGTAAATAATTAATTCATTTTTTATCAGATTCAGAGACGCTTTGTTTCTTTCGTCTCGCCATTTGCTCTTCATTACAGAAAAAATTCTCTCTGTGAATGCTGACGTGGCAGGAATAGAAATTAAAAATGAAATTACTTTATACAAATTTGATAAATTATCATCAGTCTTATTAAATAATAGCTGCCATTTACTTGCTGTAGATAATTCCGCAAAACCTTCAGAACTGTATATCTGATCATAAATTTTGTTTAATGACGCAATTTCTCCATAAAGATCATCCATATTTATATTAACTGCCTGTTCGCCGATATCGAAGAAGTTCTTTCTTTCGAACAAATACATTTCAAACAAAAACAAAATTTTTGAATTTGTTTCAAATGTAATTGCTCGAAAGAAAGAACTTCTTCGATATCGGCGAACAGGCGCTAAGTTTTTGCAGATTTAAATTTTCGTTTATGCTAACAATATTATCAAATTCAACTTTGCTCTTTAAATTTTTATTGCTAATTGTAAATAACCAGTTTGTATTTTTAAAATCAAACCATTTATTCGGGTACTCTAAGGCTTTATCGATAAATAATAAAAAATTCATGTGAATTTCCCTGGTCAGTTCCGGTGCAGACAAAAGGTTAATTTTTTTGCTTGTTTCATATCCAAATTGCCATGACATAGTCTTAAGAAAGAATCGCCACTGTAAAAAAACGTCAACAAATGCCTAATATAACCCGAATCTATTTTGAATTGTAGAGAAATCAAATCATGCGAAATAAAGTATTTTGGTGCACTTTATTGTTTCTATAAAGTATAGAGTACAATTAATAAAAAAACGTACAATATTTTATTATAAAGTACGGATGGCAAGCCTAATAGGGTCTGATATGTAAAATTTTGTTGTAATGTTGTGTTTGTTGCAGAATTAACTTGACGTAATTTTTTTTATTAGTTACACAGCGAACAATTGCAACAACGCATAGTTCTATTTTTTTTTTTTTTTTTGTAATTAGGACCAGCACTCAGACCCCTACGTATGTACATATGCAGTGCACTGTGCCGGAACTCAGGGAGATAGTGTGGTGGATGGTAGTAGCGAATTTAAAACGCTTGTTGTTCGGTTGATGGGTGTAGGCATGGTGGAATAATAAGGTGCGCGTATCAACGCAACAACAAAATTAATTCAACATTGTCAAAACAAAGCTGTATACAAAACAAAACAAAAGTTGCTTTGTATGTATTTATTGGTTATGCAAAAACAAAAAGCATAACGTAAACAATAATATTCATGATGGCGGCCAAAAATGTAAACAACTTTTGACAAGACCGAATTAACTTACCATATTTTTGCAGATTATTTAACGGTCAAAACACAACCCTACAAAAAACCATATTCCTTCTTGCGCAGACCTGATTATTAGACCATGGGTGTAGGCAAACTCGCCAAGTTTATTTAGGTTTTCTTACTTCTACTTATTCTTAAAATGTGTTATACTTAAAGGTGTTACCATAGTGTTAATAAAAGTATTAACAGGGTTGCATTGCTTATGTGTACTAAATCATTAATGGCAGCGTTGTCAACTTTGAAATTTCAAAAGGCACCAAAATGGAGAAAAAAACGCGCCATTCAACAAAAAACGCACCAAGTTAAGAATTTTTTTTTATTTAATTAATTTTGCATCTTTACAAAATCCAAAATTCTAATGTTGATACAATATTGTGCCATTGCCATTTTTCAATACTAGAAAATTTTTCGACATCGGATTCAAATTGTACTGCTAATGGCATGATATAATATATGCAATGGGATAAAACATTTTGTACAATGCTGGTTGTTGATGTCGTTTGTAGCTAAATGGGCTTAAATCTGCAATGTGTTTCCGTGTTCCAGCATGCCAAACAAGGTTGGATATTTAGGCGTGATATCGCATTTGCAATAAAAACATCTTGCTTTTGTGTTATTATTTGGTAAAGGCCGAATCCATTGCTTAAACTCACATTGTGATTTCCAAATCCTTTTGTATTTCGCTTTTGATCTCCTTTTTTAGACTCCATTCTTGACACTAACTTTGTATATTTCTTTTAGTAAATATAAATTTTATTAATTTTGGTGTTACAATCCTTTATATAAACTTTTACGCATTTTATGAAAAACGAACAATGATCGGAAGTCTCGAGAATACTTTGTTTTTGCTAAGCTCTTTAACAGACTTGACAACACATTTCTTATAATGAAATGTTACAAATTATCTATAACAACAAGACGGTTTTGTGAATGTGTTTTGGTACCTCTTAAACATCATTAATGGTTGCTCTTATTATGGTCTGTAAAATTGAATGTAAAAATTGTACACAAACTGAATGAGATGATATGGAAACAGTTGTATTTTTTGTACAAAATTCTTTTTTCTCATACTGAAACAAAAAATTGTGTTTGGATTTGGAGCCACACAAAACTAAAAAACTCACCAAAATTAAAGAAAAAGCGCACCACGCACCAACTCAGAAATTTTTCGCACAAAACATTAAGAAAAGCACCAAAAAAGGTGCGAAACGCACCAAATTGACAACGCTGATTAATGGCCAATGTTGCAATTACAATAGGGTAGAGAAATAGATGTTGAAATATTAACTCTTTCACAACTCTGCTTTGCGCGTTATATTAATTTTTTTAAGCAGTGTTGAGTCGCCTCCAGTGTTGAGTAGACGCATTAGCTTTGTTAAGCTGTATTATTTATTAGCAGGCATTTTATTGTTTTACTTCGCCGATGTTAATGCGAACCGACGAAGGAGGTTTTGTATGTACATATATATACGATGTTTGTATGTACATATATAAAAACAAATTTGTAATAAAAAATACACACAATTTTTTGGATTAATATGACAGCAGTTTTTTGTTCGTCCCAGTTGTGCGCCACTCGACGAATTTACGCAACGAACTTTTGCCAACGAATTCGTCGTGCTAGACGAAATTCGGCGTTCGTCCCAATTGTGTTCCCAGCATTAGCTTGGAACAGCATCAATCGCTGTCGGAACATTTTTTTCAGTGACCAGTGCTATACCTTCATCACTTAAATAGTCCGACAGCAATGTCTCACTAGTGTACATTAGAGAAATTAATGATGTTGATTGACTTGCTCTGGCCAGGGTTTGAGCCTAGGCCCCAAGTCATTGTTTGCTTAGTAGTCAACGCGCTAACCACTTCAGCCAACACCACCCTTATTCAAGCTTATAATTTATAAGCAGTTTTTCTATAAAAATAAAGTAATCTCGAGGATGATTGTAGGAAAGCAATTTTTTCTTATGTTTAATAAATTTTTTTTTTAATTTCTGCGAACATACCAATCAATGATTAAACGTTAAAGTTTTTTTAAAGTTTTGAAATTTTTCTATTGTACATACTTATGTATATAATGAAGTACTTGTTTGGTTTAATTTATTAAACTCAAAATTTATTCATTCATTTCAACATGTATCCGAAGCAAACAAAAACGAATTCAATGTCCGTATATTGTGCACAAGTATTAGCATTTTCCTTTTAAATTGTTAAAAAAAATGAAATATAGGATTTATTCGCCGAACACATAAAACGAATTCATTACTTTCCTAGGACATGTTCTGTGTTAACAATAATGAATTCTGGAATGAAAAATTATACATGCTGTACATTACTCTCTCGTTTACTATTCACTACCTTTTCCCGCTGGTATACTACTCAGTTTCTCTCGTTGACCGGGACTGTAAACAGTGTTTTCAGTTTCTATTTTGGTTTCTCTCTAAATGGCTTGTCAAATATCGTAAAAAATGGCCAATATTTAAAAGTATGGAATTTTAGTTCTAGTCCTTGCTATTGCATCATTACACATACTATTGTATAATGATAAAAATTCAATTAAATACTCGTTTTATTGTAAACCATAAAAATTACATTGTTTGTAACAGTTAAAAAAGGTTTTCTTGTATTGTTAACAAAGCATTGCCTTGATATTCCAATACTGCGACACGAGTCACTCATTTCAGTAAAATGCTGCCACATATGAAAGCCACTAAATAAAATATGAAAATAAAAATAAATACAGCAAACATTAATATGATTTTATTGCACTAAATAAAGAGAATTAAATTTAAAAAAATCAGTTGAATAAAAAACTCAGGGTTGCATTTATGCATGTACCTGTTGTAGTTGTGGTAACAAATAATTCCAGCGATTTCAAGTGTCAGATAAAGCGCTATGATGGAAAATTATGATACAATCACTGATGGCGGATATCAGGGCTGCTATATCGTTATGCGGTAAAATCCAATATGTAACGAAAAAATTTTTTTAAAAATCTATTTATTTTTCTTATTACAAAATTATTTCTTGAAGTCAGCCTCTTAAAAATAAATGAAAACAATAACTTCTGTGGTTGTTTGTTAAAGAACTCGTTGACGTTGTTAGTCAAAATAATCCTTATCAACTGCGCAGGACCTCTTTGTATGCGAATGAGTTGACAACCGACAGCTACAGCATACATACCACAGACATGTGTATGAATGTAAATACTTGTGTACATAATCAATAAAGTTTCCATTCATATCAATAAAAAAGAAACTTCGTAAATAAAAAATATCTCAAATTTCCTATTTGTGATTACTGTTGAGGTACGAGGAAAATTAAAAAATATTAATTGAATACTTGATGATAAAATAGTCAAGTAGAAATAATGAACACAGTGCCAAACCATGGTTTTATTGAGGTGCATTCAATGCATCCTCATCATCAACATCAGCATCAGCCACATTGCAAGCAACAGTGTTTTGTTTTTACAGAACTTGCGGACATTGTTGAACTGCCTCCGGAAATCACAAAGATCGGTAGTGAAAAGATGCAAAATGGTGGAATATCCCCATACATGAAAGATCCTTGTGGTAATTCGGGAGGTATGGACTCACCAACAGAATCAGAAATAAAGAAATCTAGAAGCAAACGTATTCTTATTGTATTGGGAGTAATGTTGGCTTGTATTGCCATGGCAGGCGGAATTCCACTTGCGTTACAACTCAGGCAATCCTCGCTATTAGAAGCACGATTAGCTTTTATCAGGCGTCTACTAAGTGAAGCCCCTCTTATTGAGGGGTCTTGGACGCCAACACGTGAGCAGAATTACAGCAACAGCATTAATGAAATGCGCAAAAAATATGTGGGCGCTGTCTTATGGCCCATTGCAGTGCCATGCGGTGCTCAATATTTGGATGCTGTGCAATTGGCGTTGGAGGGGATTGATGAAGCCAAGCAAATAACAGCCGTAACCGATTCGATGCATATAGTTGAATCGGCAGACGAAATGGAACAAACACACATACGAGGGGAAGTAGCTGTGTTACTGGGGCTCGGAGGTGGGCATGCCTTAGGAACAAGCTTAGCAGTTCTTCGTTCAATGTATTTATTGGGAGCACGTTTTGTGTCAATAACCAGTTTAGAATGTACAACACCATGGGCAGCATCTACAAAAAACTTGGACTATTTCGTTGAAGGCAATGCAACCAATTCCATTAATGATTTTGGAAAGGTAAATAATCTCTTAGAATTTCAAAGATTCAATTGTATCAGATTAATGATGGTCTTACGCTCGATTATATTATTATAACTTGCCAAATAGCTAAAGCTAATAAAATCTAATTGGATAGATACATATGTAACTCGTTTTTCGTTGTTATATTTATTTCATCTTTAATTTTAATGTGAGGGCTTTTAACATTTACACAAATAAAAGAGCCACTGAAACAGCTTGCGGGATAGTTTTAGATGGTTTAAGGGCAAGTTGTAATAACGCGCTATAAAATAATTACATATTAATTTATTTATTAGCTTTCCAAGTTAAAGTTTACAATTAATCTCAAATTTTAGAGCATGTTGTTTGAAATGAACCGCATTGGAATGCTGATTGAAATTTCTCATCTTTCTGACACTGCAATGATAGCGGCTCTTCGAACAGCCAAAGCTCCTGTACTGCTGATTAATTCGGCACCTTCTTCATTTTGTAATAGTACAAATCTAGCTGCTATTCCCGATCGTGTTCTAAGGTTTGTCATATCTTTTTATTCGCTGATGATTTTCTTATTGATCTTGCTTTGGATTTTTAGTTTACTTCCCGACAACGGTGGAGTCATCATGCTAAATCTTGAGCGGTGTGGCGAGCGTTTGATCAGTGTTCGTGAAGCCATCAATGCCATTAACTACGTTCGTAAGGTGGCTGGTGTGGATCATATCGGTTTAAGCGGTGCCCCAAAGGGTTACGCTTTTCTATTGGCTGAATTAGCCCGTGATCGTGTTTGGGGCAATGCTGCCATAAAGAAACTAATTGGTGGCAACGTTGTACGTATACTACGAGAAGTTGAAACCCTTAAGAATCGATTGCCTTTGTACGAAGAATGGATACCCCATGAATTGATTGAGAGCAATTCATATTGTCGTTATCCAGAATCTTAAATTCTAAATTGTTCATTTTATAATTTTATAAACATTTTTTAGGCTCGTTCAAGAGTTCACGACACTTTCAGTTGATATGCTCAGTTTATCAAAAATAGTTTCTCAAACGGAAAATTTTGCGACTCGATCATATTCGACTTTTGATTAAATTGACACTCAACACAGAGGCAAATTATATGAACTTGTTTTGTCGGTTGGAAAACAGCCCGCCTACCTTGAGCAGCCGATATACTTATGATATATAAGACTCAACATAATATGTAGTGTCTCATATACCCCGTTTATACGCACTTCTTATTTGCAAATAAGAGTGAAAAGCGTTGCCGTATTACTTTTTTATTGTAACTTAAAATGTTTCGAAAACTATTTGCAAATATTTACTGCGTGTCATTACAAAAAAATAACAATTGTTCAATTCACAAGCTCGTATTAACGTCATATGTGTTGTCTAATCGTATAATTATACAATATTGTATTTTTGTTGTTGGTAATTTTCATACAAAAGTGTGTTATAATTATACGATTGAATTTTATATGTTTTTCAATTGTTATATTGAGGGCCGGGTCGGGGAATATTCTATTTGTTAAATTAATTTGTAAAAATATTTTATATATGTGATAAGTAACACCAGAAAATACATTCTTCTTAATGATAAATATATACATGATTCATTTCAACTTAATTTTCAAACTAATTTAATCAAAATTGCTTGTCGCTAAAAAAATTATTATATTTATCGTCAAATTATAATTCCCTCACCTGGTTTCACACCTTGATATAAAACTGACATTTAAATTTTTTGATATTAAACTGACATTTAAAATACGACAAAATAACGATACAACAAATTTGTCTGTTCACAAGGACATAAACAAATATCGTCTTTTTTTAAACCATAAGACAGACGACTGAGCTTGTGAATTGAACAAATGTTTCTGAATGCTATTTGCGTATAAAAAGTGAGTTAAGTTTTTGCAAATAGTTTTATTTGCAAATAAGAAATGAGTATAAACGGGGTAATATATGAGTAATTTATTTTAAGAGTGCCCCATGTCCGTTCATGAAAATAATTAGTACATATACGTTTATTTTAATTGACTCAAGATACTGGAAATATAAAAAAATGTTCGTTCTAAATAAAAATAAAACAATATTTCAACACAAAACACGATTATTATTCGATGTGTTTGTGTACATGACGACTTACTAATGAATTTTACTAGATTGCATTCGTTTTTATTTAAATACAAAGAAATTTTAATTAAAGTGAACTCGCGGTAATGTGAACTAATAAAAACCAAGGGTGTTCACTTTATTGAATTTGTTCACATTTTCGATTGGAATAATTTGTACCACAATTACTAGCTTATTTAGAATAATACCAAAGGCCACAAAGAAAAGAAATGCCAGGTTGAATGTCGGCGAAAAAGGCAAATGATTACTTTTTTTTTTGATAGAATATAAATCAAACTATTGATTAGCAAGCAAATTTGTGTACTAAGCTTGGCTTTTGCACCAATTAGGGCTTAAAGTAATCAGCCGCAAATAAATGGTGACGTTATTGACAAATTTTTATAAAATGTTTTTTTATGCATTAACTAATTAGAAAAGAGGTTGGATGAGCTGATTTTTTTGAGTATTTTTGAAGTACTTTCATAACCAATGCTTAAATGGAGCACTATTTGCATATAGCAGGGTATTTTTGCACAAAAAGATTGCTTGACGTTACTGACGGATTTTTTTTATTTTTTTTTACTTTTTTGCTTAATAATTTGGTTTTTAAGTCTAGCAAAGACTCCGATTCCTGCTGCACAAAGAGGCAAGCGTTATGTTGAAAAGCTAAAAGAAAGCAACATCCAGTAGAGGTAAGTCGCGTATTCTATTTGTATTTATAATTGTGTATAAATAGAGTATGTAATGACGTTCAACGAAGCTACCTAACAAGTAGTGAAAAAGCATTTGCACATGAATACGACGAGGTTTAGTGGCTTTTACCGAATAACAACGTTTGTTTCTATGCAGCCAGTGCTCTACAAAAGGGATGCATAAATATTAAATTTTTCAAAATTTTTACATTTATTTGAGCATGTACTCAAGTATTTATGTTTTATATTTTATTTATTTGTTGCGGGTTAGCAATATCTAGATATATATTTCGTTGGTAGCTATACCAATTCATCAGTAGATGTTTTACCCTTTATGTTTAAAAAAAAAATTCCAAAGCTCATCTATTTATACAAAAACTCACAAATATATTTTTGTGAATTACAAAGCATAAAAATAGACTTTAAAAATTTCTCAAACACACACAACAATAATTTTTTTTTTAAACATAAAGGGTAAAACATCTACTGATGAATTGGTGTAGCTACCAACGAAATATATATCTCGATATTGCTAACCCGCAACAAATAAATAAAATATTAAATATTAAATTTTTCCTTTGTTGCTCAAAATATGTTAACAATGTCTACACCTAATATTTCTCTGATTAGAAACATTTACGAACTTTAGCCTGTACAAAATATTAACATATATTTATTTATGTTTAAAAAAAAGTACAACTGAAGTCATGCTTTAATTTTGCCACAATTAAAAAGACTGAAATTAATAAAGACTTTTTTATTTTCCGATAATAATGTGTTTTTATTTTACAGAGTGTCCTGGCTTTAGTTCAAAATACTGACACAAAATTTTTATCACCATTTAGGATGAAATTTCACAAATATTTCGCAAAAAAAAAAAAAAGAAAAACAGAAGTCAATTCGACATTTTTCGTATTAAATAGCCGCTAAAGCTGAAAAGTAGGGAAAAATTACAAATTTTCATTTTAATGATACAAAACTGGTCAAAAACCAATTTCAACCCTCAAGCTATACACATGATTGAAGAGATAATTTAATTACCTAACACTCTATCATACAAAAATCAGCTCTAAAGGGCAAGCCCGATTTACTACAATTTTTTATAAGATTAGTGGGGAAAGTGGTTTTGTCTTAATATCTCCCCAGGGTTGCATCTTAAAACTCCTCTACTAAGACTTTTTTGGCCGTTTGGGGTCCCTCTATTAACCCAAGATAAAAAAAACTGAAAATCCTAACGAAATTCATACGTGTGACGTTACTGACATTCTGCGTCACGTCACTGACACTGCTTTTATGTCATTTACGTGATTAAAACATAAAATATTAAGCCCACCTTTTGGATAAAAATCATCTTTCATCCTTCCTTTTTAACATACTGGGCAATAATAAACATGAACTCTTTTCAATTTGCTCATTTTTACACAAACGTTCAGTAACCTCCAAATACACTTCCAAAATCCGGTGACGTGTACTGACGGCTTAAAATGGTCATAACCTCACAACAAAACGAGATACAGCAAAATTGTCTGCGTATGAAACAACAGTTATGACGAGAACTTTCATATGCCGCTCTCAAGTTGGGAGAAATATTTATACACAGAAAAAAATATGCATATTTTTTTTCTTAACAAATATTTGTTTGCATTCAATTTTATGTTTTATTTATGTTTTCTTTGCTTTTATTAATATCATTGTCTGATTTTTGGTTTTGTCTGATTTTTACAATAACATACATACGTGTGTTTTTTTTTCTATTACTTATTTACGAATTGTGGTTGTTAGTTTTACAAATTTCGTGATAGGTCCCATTCCAATTAAAAATGTAAATGGGATTATGAATTTAGTAATTGAATGCGAAATTAATTTTTTTCTGTGTATTTTTTTAAAGATATTGACCAAAATATGTATACGAGCGTGACGTTACTGACGGTGGCCCATATACGATTTAATTTTTTTTTTTTTTTTGATAATTTTATTATTTATTGAATCTTCAATTATAGATTAAATTATCAATAAGTTGTTCAAATCTTAAATCTAAAAATGTTAAATATATGTTAAGCCAATGCTAAACAAAATTTTTAGTTTCAGCGGTTGATATCTGTTGTTTTACATTTCTCGTGTACGTCTGATAGAAAGAGTATACCTCCTCCTAAGCCGGGTGTGGCCTCTATACTCAAGAATATTACGCGCAAGTGGATTTGGGTGCAACTCTAGTTTTTTTAATGTATTTTTTCGCGTGCTTAGAAAATACTGTCTTAACCAACGGAACGTCGAGATCTTTGTGAATTCGATGATTTCGGATATACCATGGGGCTGCTGTAATAGTACGTAGAATTTTGTTTTGTCGCCTTTGAATTTTTTCTACATTCGATGCCGAGGCAGTGCCCCATAACTGGATTCCATAGGCCCATATTGGTTTTAGGATCGCGTTGTATAATAGAAGTTTACAGTTTCTTCCAATAAGCCAATTCATTTGGGCTGCTTTTAGTTTCATTTGGATCAACTTTAAGTTTAATTCGAAATATCAAAACCATAATGGGAGATCATAAAAAAACTAGAAAAGAATAACGTGAACAGTATATAAAACATTTGAGAGTAACACATAGCAACAAAAATTTTCGGTTTTAAACGCCTGTCATGTGTTACAAGAGATTATTTAACTGTTGCGAGTTGGTTGTCTGCCAAAAATTGTCGTTCACTATTTAGAGCCATCACAGTTTGTTCACAATTTAGAGAGTTCATATAAGAAAATGAGTGTTCACTATTGTGGAAGTTCACATTACCGCGAGTTCACTGTATATTTATAAATTGTTAAGAATTCCGAGAAGGCCATTGAATACGATACGAATTTTGTCTGCTCCATCAAAATTCTTTTTGCACATGTCACTGGGGTGATCAATTGAATTATATTATTTAGGACCAGCAGTCAGGGGATGCAATGCATTCTGCCAGAACTTATGGAAAGGGATAGGGTAGAGATGATAATGTGTCAAAATGGAATAAAAAATTAATTAAATTAATTCTCGTATTCTATTTCTGTTGAAAACTTGGTTAAATAGTTGATATTCTTCCCAATTAGTATCCACTTTACGAAAATTGTAGAGATGGACAATTGAACGCTGATCAGAGGTGTAGCGGCCTTGAAATCGGTACTGATACATTCTGCTAAACTGATTGGATATAAATAATAATATTTTTCAACATAAAAAAATAACTCTTAGTAATTTGAATTTTCATTAATTCAATAAAACTGAACTTGAGCCTGATAAAATTACTTTTCAAATGTAGAATGCTAAATTCTTTTACAACTCTCCTATTGTGCGTTTTGTTAATTTTTGGAGCAGTGTTGCAGCGCCTCTGGTGTTAATTGGACGTATTAACTTTCTCAAGCTGAATGAGCAGGGATTTAATTTATGGCTTCACTTTGCCGACGTTTCTGCTAACTGTCGAAGGAGGGTGATGTTGGATGGGGCGATGTAGCTTGGAACAGTGTCAATCGCAGTCGGAACAGTTTTTAGTGACCACTGTCTATGCCTTAAAAACAGTCCAATGCCCTAAACAGTCCAACAATAATTAATCCAATGCCAAACTAAAGAGAGCAGGTTTTGAACACACCTAGGAGGTTATCGCTTGCTTAGGGGCTGTGCACATATTACGTAACGCTGTTTTCAGAGATTTTATACCCCCTGTAACGCTTTTTAATAATTTTTCAGTGCAAAATTTCCAATCTGTAAAAAATCTTTAACCCCCCACCCATGGAGCGTTACGTAACATGTGCACAGCCCCTTAGTAGTCCACGCGCTAACCCCTTTCATCCAAAACCGCCCTCAAGAATCTCTTTGTGGCATGTCACAACAAGCAGGTACATCCATTTCTACAGCAATTCCAGAAATGTCAAATACCGTAAAGAAAGGAAAATTTATATATAGAGTTTGATAGATTGATGCCGGTGATGATATGATAATAATTTCACCACTCGACGAGGTATCTGATGTCATATACATATCCCCCTAATCGTTAAATTATATTTTTCCCCCGCAAAATGTGCTTAAAAATATCTGTGTATGTAGATTTGAAGAGAATTTTTAAATTTTCGAAAGACAAAGCAAAGTCCGAAATTTCGGTGAAGAATTTCTATGAAAAAAACAAAAAAAATTGTTGGGAAATTAAAATAATTTTGATAAACACATTTGATTTTTTGTGAAAAATAAATTGTCATTTGTTTCCCGTTTTCATTTGATTATTACTTTTTCCTTTCTCCATTCATCCAGTTATTATTTGCGACTTCTTTAAGAAAAAAATAAATAACCTAAATGTGAGGGACAGGGAAAACGGTAACAATTGAGAATTGAAACGCAAATCGAGCATTAATTCGGCTGAAATCTTTCCAAACAACGTTCTGAAGCAATTTTAAAATGGCAGAGAGTACATCTAAGACAGCATTGCTACCAATATTCAATGCAACATAAAATATATTGCATTTTGTCACACCTTATAGTGAAATTCATATCCGGCCAGTGGCACTTTAACCTGGGCGTTTCGAATTTCCGTTTCCGTTTGATTAAATGCATATACTTTAAATATCTACACAAATACATCCGCATCAAAAAAATATGTGTGTGAGTGCGCGTGCGTGTGCATTTGGGTCTATTCGTCGGCATGTGTTACTTCTAACATAAAGCGTGACTGTTTATTTAGTGAATCACCTTTTGAATTAATTAACAACAACCCTGTTACCGACCAATGAGTGTAGCAAACATCAACACTATTGTAAAAGCTCTAATAATAAATAAGTATGCGATTGATAACAAATTCATGTAGAACCGATCGAAAACAAATATCTTTTGAAGGGTGATTATAATTCAGTATTACCGAATGTTGCCATTCTACTTGATTTTATCTAAAACAAATTCATTAAGTTGAGACACCTTTGCTTCGCCAGTGGATGTTTTGTACTCGCACAACTATAGAATATGTTTTAACCAGAAATATGTTTGCAATTAGTATTTATTATATTCGTTGTGCATTTGCTTAAACTACAACAAATGATGATGCATTTGCAGCAAATGTGGTCAATTCATAGACTACGTGCATTTTGCTTTACAAACTGCTTGATGTTACAATCTGACCTGGAACATATTCAAGTATGTATACGTACACACATACATACTCGTACATACATACATACTTAAATATTTTCTAAATAAAGATGTTGCACTTTAATGAATTAAACTGTTTGGACAGCAATTCAAGTATGAAAGGATGTGTGTACCCTCTGGTTTTAAAAGTAGAAATTGACTCGAAATCGTTAGGTATTTCGCTAACGAAAAATGGACTAAATACTTCACTAGCTACAAGTAATGCAAGAGTTCGCCTTTTGACTCTCTCACTCATGTACATGTACACGCACTCAGTACATGCATCAATGTTAATGCCTTCAACCACAAATTTTTTTTTACGAGTTGAAAAAAACTGTGCCTATAGTTCTTTGGAATAATTCACAGAAAATGAACAAAAAAATAAAAAGATTTTATGGAAGTGTTATGATTTTGTGTTGGCGTACAATTAGAATTTCGTGGTCAGTGAATGTTAAATTTTTAGTAAAAAAGTGTTTTTTTTTAGAAAGGTAAAATGAGCAGCAGAAGTCAACTAAAACGTTGCATAAAAAAAAAGAAAAAGAACAATTAATTAAAAATTTTATAAATATTGAAAAAGAAATTTGATAAATAAACAAAAATCCAAAAAATTTAAATTTCTGTAGTATTTTCATTAAGGAAATATCATTGGTGATCTAACTGGTACACAGAAAAAAATATTTTATGTCTTTTTTCAATTAACCCTTTAATTAAAAATATAAAAAAATTTGATTATATATTTACTTTATTTAATTAAATTTTTAATTGTAATAAATAATTACAAAAAAATTTAATTGATACTATTAATTTGTTTACTGGTGCAAATTTAATTAAATTTTTAATTGATATCACAAATTTTTTAATTGAAATCAATTTTTATTTTTTTCTGTGTACATTTTGACTAGCGAAATAGTTGGGTTTTGCTGACTAGTGGTCTCATAGGTCTGATCGTGTCAATTGACTACCGTCAATATCATCCCCATCTTAAAATCGTCAGTCGAGTGATAGTTAGTGGTAACGACAGGTAGCTAGCGAAATAGCTAGTCATTCGCTAGCTACGCCGTCTGCAGGGTAGGTGCCCAAATTTACAGACACGCAACGACACACACACACGCAGTATGATGGTGTGAATACGTGCAATGATATTCGCACTTGAAAATTCATCCAGATACCAGGATCATTTAACGATTATGCAAAAGCCAAGGGAATTTTGCTAAATAAAATACAAAATTATTTATATTAATTTATTTCCATTATTATTTTGAACAGGCTAGGCTGGCAAGAATTGCTGTACATTTTAAATTTATTATATTTTTCTGGACACACTCAACAACAATTTTTGTTGCATACAATCTAGATTCGGCTTATAATATTTGTTTAATTAAAACTATAACTTTTAAACATAAAAATATGAGGAACATTCAAAAAGCTCCAAACTGTTAAGAAATAATTCTTTGGTCTTAGAAGAAAAAGCTATTCCGCGTCTCCTAGTCTCCTTTTAGTTAAATTTTTTCTTTACACAAGAATATTTTTTTTTCATGAAAAATGGCAAATGGGATTGTAGCTGTTCGTAGCACAGTTTTACAGCCGCGTATTTTCCTAATATGAAATATGATGTACATACATAAGTACATATGAATGTATTTATCTATTTTTAATATAAAAAGGAAGCTCTTGATCCTTAAAGTACGATTGAATAAATTTATAATTAAATTTTTATAAAATGTTAAGTTAGTTAGTTGTCTGTATACATACATACATACTTGCATACATCGCTCTTGTTCCTCAAAAGCATAACAACTCAAAATTCATGAATTTTCAGTAGAGGCCAAAAACTTTTTTTAATACTACTCTTCTATCACAAAGAGAGATACAACCGTATTTTTTTTGTGAAAGAGTGGAGAAAATGGTGTAAAATTTTTACAGTGGGTAGATATGACTGTGGTTTGGTTTTTTGCAAAAAGTGAAAATTTGAAAATTTTGTTGTTACCCTTTTGAGGAAGAAGTGCGACATATGTAGACATTTTAAAATATAAATACAGATATAAAAAATATTCTATTACATACTAGTTGACTCGGCAAACCCTTTTGGGAATATTTCAAATATTATTTTTTCCGAAACCTTCGGCTAACAATTACGAAAAAACCCTCAGAAGGACGTCTTCATTTTGGTACAATCGATTATCATTTTTTTGTACTCGAACAAAGCATATGTACATACACACATGTACATACATATGTATATATCAGGTCCCTTAGTGGGGCATTTCCGGCGTATTACATATTTAAATTGATTGATTAAAATTTTTTATTTTTACTGCAAAAAGCTGAAGTCTGAAATCTAGTTGCAGCTACGGATTATATCTTCTCATTTAGGAGTTTTTCAATTAGGAACAATTAATTAATCCATTTAATTTTTGTCCTCTTTCAATACATTCCCGAATAATATTCCCGAATTCACAGATTCATTTAAAAAATTAGTGAATTCTTAATATTGTTGAACATTTAAATAAAATTAATATCAAACTTCAACGCATGCATGTTTGTATATATTTCACGTAATTGAATACATAACATAATGATGTACACACATACTTTGAATTTTAAAAAGTAAAACAGAAATTCCATATTTCGCTTCTCACAACCCATAATGTCGACAAATCGCAGACTGATTGACTTTATTGTCGTCCGTCCGTCCGTCCGTTCATTCATTCATTCATTTATGTTTTGCGGTTTTATTGTGTTAACCTCAAAATTATTTTTTTCTCTAGCTTAACAAAATGCTTTAATTAAGAAAATGTATGTTTATTTTTGTATGGTTTTAAACTTTTAATAAATTGTTCTTAACCGCAAAATGGCGATTAAAATAATGACAGCTTTAGCGTCTTCACCAACATGCATCAGCATCAGCATCAGCATCAGCATCACCATCACCATCACCATCGCTTTCACCATCAGAAACAACAGTGACAAATAAAATATAATAAAAACAGTAATGACTGCCTTTAATTCAGTGCTGAATATTAACTGGGCTTAAACGTTGCATTAAGGTCACTTTGAGTGAATGTAAGTAGAAATAAAATGTGTAACAGAGATCGTAAATATCAATATAAAATATGTACTACAAGTGTTTAAAAATATACACTGTATTGGGGATTTTTTAAATTTTTAACTGTGCTAATGGCAGAAGAAAAAAAAAATCTACCAACATATCGGCGGCCGAAAGGCAAAAGCTCGTAAGTAGATAAATTTTTAACACTCTGAAACTGCTTCCGATTTTTTATTGATTCAATCAAATTCAATAAATGCGACGGTTGAACGATATTTCAAAACCGACTCCAATCGGAATCAAAAAATCGGTGTACCAACAGTCTGCACTGGAAAATCTAAAATTATGTTCTCTACAAGTTTGCCCTAAGCCGTTTAAAAAAACAAATAAAAAATTATAGTGAAACGTGATTCGATTGAAGTCTCCTTTTGATGAATGAAATATCGTGGTTTAACGGAAAGAGAACTGAATAACTTCTGGATATTTAAAATGTTCTTTTGCCAGTCAATCGAAGCAAAACTCTGTGCATCAAACAGTACCGGCAGGCGATTACCGTTGCTTCTTGCTTAATTATATCACAGCTTAATCACCATTTCAAACTTCACTATCGAGTATCGAAAGAAGGTTTCACATGAGTTTTAATTCTCTTTAAAAAACAATATTGTTGAAAATTTCTAATTCTGACACAACGGTGGAAAACAAATTTTTTTTTTCTACTAGTTGCTCTCTGGGGATGTCCCGCGCATCCAATGCAACCTATAAAAAAGTATTTTTATGAGATTTATGGGTTTTGAATTAAAGTTTTGGATATAATCCACTTGATTGAGTCGACTAAAAGTATTGAAACAAACTTTAAATTTGATGTTTAATTAACAAAGAAGCATTTGTGACAATATGGTTGTTCTTTGGTTCTGGTATTTTGTAGAAATCGCTTTTGGAATTTGTCTCGTTTTTATTTCAAAAATTTCGTCATCAAAAATCCCTTAATTACCACTTAAGGTGTGTTCACATTGGGGAAACAATTGATGAAAAATATTTAATATTTGATTGCTGTAGTGTGACCATAAAATATTTATTAGAGGCAAACAGCAAAACAGCTGTGTAATGGCAAACAAAATTATTTGCTGCCAAACAAAAATGTGTCTAATGTGAACAAAGTGTGACCACTAAAAGGCAAATATTTTTATTTATTTCGGGAAAACAATTATTAGATCTTACAAAATTTTTGTAAGAACAAAAGAGTCAAATAAAAAATATCTACCTTTAGTCAAAATGCTTCAATAAAAGATTTTTACGGCTGATATTTTTTTTTTGGCTGCTTTGTTCGGCATGCTTCGTGATTCTCTAAAACTACGACTGATGCTGGCTGATAAAAACTTTAAAAAATTATGTTGCTTCCTTCTGCGAGAAAAGCGAAAAATCTCTATAAATTGTAATATTTTTAAAAAGCCAAAATTAAATAAAAACAAAAAAAAAATTAAAAACAGGCAAGAAGTTTGGCAGAATTGCAAATCTCGCGAAAAAGGGACAACTTGCGAAAAATTATTATATATCAATAAAGCCATAATATTAAAGAAAAAAACGCTAAAGCCTTAAAGAATGCAAAACAATTCTTCCTAAATCGAGAATATGGCGAAAATTTGCAAATCTTGTTAACGAAAAAATTACAAACACACAAACTTGCACATATATTAATCAGAAATGGCAAAACTGTTAAAATAAAAATAAGTGGTAAAAACGCGAAAAATCACACTTCCCAAAACAAAATTGCTTATTACTTGTGTTGAAATGTACAAATCGGTGTTGGCTCAAAATTGACGACGAAATATGGAATAAGCGTGAAAGTAATATTTTTTGTGCAATTTGCAAAAATATTTTGTTAATATTACTTTTTTGTTGCCCAACTGCAGAAACTAATCATTAGCAACGAAATGTTTGTTAAAAAACAAATTTATGTTTTTTGGTAGTTTTTTCTAATATTTTGTTAAGGAAAATATTTGTTCAAGTGTGACCACCGGGAAAATATGTTTTCCCATGTTAGCACCTGCCGTTGTTTGACAGCTGTTTCATCAAACAAAATGGGAAAATAAATGTGCCTAGTGTGAACACAAAACAAGTTGTGTATTTATTTACCTAAATTTTTGTTAAACACGAACCAACATATTTGAAGCAAATGTTTCTCCAATGTGACCGTACCTTTAGTCATAATTCTATTGCAATAATATTCTCCAATTGTAGATCGTTTCAGTTAAATGTGATGGATAATAAAAAGATTTTGGCTGATCATAAAATTCTCAAACTACTAAAATTTCTCCTAAACTGAGTGTCCTGGTATAGAACGTCCCCTAAAACATCGTATTCCGTGTACTTACATTTTTAAAATCTACAAAATTATCGGCCCAATTTCAACTGAAATAAAATATGATTCTATTATTTTATGTAAAAGAGAATTATTTTCCCAATCTCATCCACACAACTGAAAGTCCGTTCCATTTTAGCTTTAATAAAAAATAATTTAAAATACCCTCGTAGTCACTTTCAAGAATTAATTTTACCACCCCATTTGCGATGATCTCGTTCAACATGAATCCCAATTATTTCTACCACCAACACAACAGAGACAGTTTTAATCAAATCGTAAACTTTTTGAAATGTAATTAAACATGATACTTAAAAGATAGAACTCCATTAGTTTTTATGAAAACTTTTATTTAAATTATGTAAAATTAATTTGTTGTTATTGTCTTTGTGAGTAATAAAAAATATGGCTGCCATTTCGTTTGTTTCTCTTCTATTTGACCAAATTATTTATTCATTGTGTGTGTGTGTGTATGTGTGTATGGATGGATTGTGTTTTCAATGCCAGGATAAAATATTAAAAATATCCAACTAACGAAACTGGAACTGGTCGCTTAACCGTCACTTAAATAATATCCAACGTTTAAATGTCGTATTGTTGGAAATGTTTTGCATGCATTAAAATGCAATCTTTAAGGACACTGGTTGATTACAACAATAACAACAAGAAGTGTCGCAGCGACAGTTAGTGAAAGAACAAAGTATACTACTACTGGCAGTGGCATAATACGAGTATGAACTCGTAGCATGTTGCTTGCTGAAGAAATAACTGACTGCTTATGAAGTCGATGTTTGTAACTGCAATCATTCTTTCTGCCTGCTGTTGTTTGTGATAAAAGTTTCTAAGCATTTTTGATGGCACATAGAAATATGAATGTGTGTGTGTTTCTGTGTGCCTGTGTGTGGCATGCAATATTCACGGCACTTGTGTGAATTCATGTGTACAACGAGCACTTGTTTACTTGCGCCCAGGTGAGGTTCGTTGCAAACATGACAAAAGCCTGTTTATTTGGAGAATATTTACAGTTGCAGTTTTTCCTTTGTTTTCGCTTGTGTATTTGTTTGTATTTGAGATGCTGTACTAGTTGTTGCCTGTTTTGTTTTGTTTTATTGTTTTAATGAAAATTCTGGCAATGTTTTACATTTCCAGTGGCGCTTACTGCAATTGTTGGGAGTCAGCAGATTTTTTGCCGTTGAATTATTTTTACACTCGTAGAGTAGTTTATATCAAGCATGTTCTCTGGTTCATAAAGCATGGCCATATTGCTTTTTCAGCCGCTAAAACAATAACAGCAGCAGCAGTAGGAAAAAAAGAGGTTTTTTTCTTTGGTTCTTGCAAATCATCCTCTAACTGTGGCTGTGAAGGACTTCTTTTTTACATTTTAATTGAAGTAAAATAAGCCGTGGTTAAATCTGAGTTGTTGTTAGTCGAGTGAGGCGCGGCGAGGTTTCATTAACTTTTTGCAACCCAGAATAGAGATATTTTTGTAGTTTGTCGAACGAATAACACAAAAAGGGCAGTTTACCTGTACACAACTTACAAATACACACCCACACTTACAGTGATGATACGTACATACAGAGAAGTACGAATGGCTGTATTGAAATTAGTGGCTGTGTATATGTTTTTTTTTGCTTGTATTCACTTTCACATACAAAAATGTAAAACGTTTTGTTGTCCATCAGTGTAGTCGGTTGTTACTTTCTACGGTCATTGTGTTAGTCAGTGGGATAGACAATTTGCCTGTGATTTGGTGAGTGAGTTAGTCGGTGAGCGTAAATAAAAGTGGTGGTAAGAAAAAAGAAGTACGAGTGCATAGTTTATTGTCAAGTATTTAGAATGTTTATGTGCAGGAGGTCTACTGTTGACCAACTTGTTCAAATTGTTATGACTTTATTAGTGTCACTCATTCCCGTTGTTTATAATTCATGTAAAACATTCGCTTACACAGCCATTCGCATATATTTATGTAGATCAGTACTTTACTAGTTAGACGAACATTAGCACACAGCCATACACGTACATACACACATGCAAAATGTAGATGGTGTTACGGATTTTGATGTTTTCGTCCCCCGCTCTATTTTATTTTGTTACCATCCTTGTTTTTGTTACCTTTTTGATTAAGTTTTTAGCGTGCGGTTTAAACTGTTCATTCTTTCATTCTGTTTTTTTTTTGCTCGGTTGTATTTAGTATTGTGAGTTTGTAGGTGTATTTGTGTTTCATGCTGGATATCCTTAAATTCTTATTGTTGCTACATTGTGATTTGCAGCATGAAGTGGTGATAAAATGTCTGTTTATTTTTCTTACTGTCGGCATTATTGTTATGATTTTAAGCCGAAAATCTGCTGAGTTTTAGTACAGCGTTGAAGTTTATGTGCGGTTAAGGAATTTATATAATCTGTTAATGATATGAAATTGTTTGGGGTTCATCTACATATAAGATGTTTCAAAGTAAACAATGAGGGTTTGTGCTAAAAAAAAATACACTTTCACACACACACAACAGTCAACGTACATTTTCAATAAGAGATTTTGAGAGAATTTTTGTTAACGAAAAATATTTAAACAGAAATTAGCAGCTAAATTGTTGATGCAACAAAATAGGAAACATGAATTCTATACTATCAATATTTTATGTATAAATAAATACATAAGAAGTTCATACAATTCGGTTGTATTTAATTTTTTAATGCTTAAGAGCTCTATGATTTGTGAACCGATTTTCCAAATTAAAATTTTGCTTGAAAGGGTTGAAAATCTGAGAAAGTTGTTGGATGTTTATAATTGCAATTCCACGAGCGAACTTTTTATAGCTCTCTTTTCCGAAAAATATGGCATACGGCTGCCTTGTAGGCCATGACTGGTTCCCTCTAATAGATTTTTCAATCGTTTAAACCACTTAACCGATTTTAATCAAATTTGACAAACGTTTTTGGAGTACTGAATATAAAACGCGTTTTTCGAATTTTTTCTAGAGCAATATCTGTCGTATGAATCAATTGATTTTAATGCAGTCGACGTTGTTTTTGAATTTAAAGTTGCTTAGATTTTATATTCGATCGGTCCAGTAGTTTTAAAATATAAAATATTTCGGAAATTCCCAAAATCATTCATTATCTTACAGTGGGTGAGGTCAATGTCCTTAGAATTTAGTTCCTATCGGTTCTATCATCGTAATTATTATTTATTTCGTGGTCATCACTAAAAACATTGTTTTGATATATTATTAAGCTACTGCATAGATTTTTCGCGGGCTTTGGCGACGAAATCAAGAAATTCCGTAACGAAAAAAAAACCTAAGACTAAGTTTGTTTCTTAAGTCTTTTGTTTTTTGAAGTTAAAACTTCTTTTAGATGAGACTTAATCTCGGAACTCACCGATATGCTTTTTTGTGTAGTCTATGTATGATGACTATACAGCTTTGGAAATGTTTAAATTTCCAGTGTTGCCTCTTTTCCCGGCAACTTTTTCAGAATTTCTGGGTTTAGAGGGGTCTTTTGTCCTGAAGGTGGTTTGTGTCTTGGCTAAGGATTGTGTCTTTGCTAAGACTTTGTGTCTAGACTAAACACAAGTGTGTCTTGGCTAAGGATTGTGTCTTTGCTAAGACTTTGTGTCTCGACTAAACACAAGTGTGCCTTGGCTAAGTGTTTCCAAACTTGCAAGTGTTGTCGAATATGTACGAGTGTATAAAAGAAAGTCGTGTTAGTTACACTATTTATAACTCAAGAACGGCTGAACTGATTTGGCTGAAAATTGGTGGGCAGGTAGCTTAGAACCAGGAGAAGGGCATAGGATACTAAGATAAGGCACTTTTTACCCTGGGGGGACTAGGGAGCCCCTTCTTTGTATGCGGCACTTCCAGTATAGCTAGAAAGCTTCACATTAAATAACGTAACCGTTAACTGTTAAAAAACCAAAATTATATACAGGGTGTCCCGTAAATAGTGGTCCAAACGAATTGTGTCGATAGACGAGATCATACCCTATCAGAATAACCCAACATAGGTCTGTAAAAGTGTTACGGTTTTCGTGATATTCGCAATTTTACGAGTTTTGAGAAAATGCAGCCCCTTGCTCAGATTTCTTTAAGCCGTTGCCAGGGGAAGTGCCGTCAATAAAATTTCTTTTTGTATTCTTGCACCTGATTAGATGTCCAATGAGTTGTATGCTTCAATTTTACAAAAACGTTCTCAATTTTTCGAGGAAACAACCAGAAAGTCGCAATTGAGATCCTACATAATTTTCCCATTTAAGTTTAAGACACTGCCGTATAAAAAAAAGTACCACGACTTCCGTGCCCATTAGCTTTAAAACTTCTGTATTTAATACAGATTTGGAAACAAAAAGAATTGTGTCAAAATATTTTATAAAAAGAAAGTTATTACAATTTCATAAAAATATTAATTAAAAAAAAATTTTAAAAAAGAATTTTAAAATGAAATAATAATACTATTTCCACACAATAGAAAAAAACTTTTGTAATTAAAACTCTTTCGTTACTACTTTTGCGAAACGACGACTAAACATGTTAACATGGTATTAAAATAAAACACCGAGTTGACATTCTTATCATTTATTGACATTTTACAATCGGTGCTCAAAATGGCCGCCGAACAATTAAGTCGTCGAGCAAACCCGCATTCGCCGAGTTGGAGTTGGTTGTTTTTCTATTATTGCACATATGTATGTACGTAGTACATATGTATGTAGGTACACATCTTATAATCCTTGTATTATGGAAATTGTGTTTTAAAAAATATTCTCATAATAAAATTTAGTTTTGAAGTGTTTGCCAGTCTATCCAGTTGTAAAATCAACATTTCGGTAGCTTTCAAATTATATAGATTCCAGTACATTTTTAATCATCGATTTGGTAATACTAATTTAATATGTTAGTTACAATGATTAGTTTTTAATTTTGGAAAATAAGTTATCGCATAAATCTTAAATTTTAGGTAACAAACATCAACATTTGAATGTGTTTTGCTGCAATTTTATTCCCTTCATGTGTGCATTTATATATTTGTGAATGTGTCACACTCACATACATAAATGTACATAAATACATGTACATACATATGTGTGTATGTATGTTATTTTATTATAATTTTTCGAAATTATTTATGATGTCAAGGATATTGCCTTTCATGATGTTGAATTTGCAACCTTTTTATAATAATTAACAAAGCTAAACTTAAAATTTAATTTAACCTCATAATCAAATAATTCACAACAATAACGAACAATTATGAATGTTTGTAAATACTGGCGAACAAACTCATACGAATTCTCAAATAAACAAACAAATTAATACAAACATATGCTGTCATGATTTTTAGAGCGAACAGGAGAATTTTCATTACGAAACATGTTAATATTTTTAGCCGTTTTCTCTCTGATTTTCTCTGTATCTATTTTTTCCTTCTCCACTATACCGTTCTCGCGTTTCTTTTGTGTCCTAATTCCGGAAACATTTCGGCATTGAAACATTTTACAGTTATTTGATGCCAAAAACAGTTAGTTTCTCTGCATCATTACAAGCAAGAGGTTGTTTTGTTAAGTTGATTTTTTTCATTTTACTTTTCGTAAAATAATAAAAACAAATTTTAAATATCTGAAATCAATTAAAAGCATCAACTCGAATGTGTTTTTTGCTGGCACATATGAAGTCAATTCATGGAATTACAGATGATGGGATCACATAAAATTTTATTATATTGAGAAACGCTTAAGACTTTATTGAGTATAAAAATGTTGAACGGCATCATTTAAAATTTTCCTTCTTCTACTTGGAAATCTATTAAGGAATCAATTGCATTATTACCAAAGAAATTTGGTCATCATCATCATAATGATTATTATTTTATTATTGCGACGGTAATCATGAATACAAATAAAAATGTATTTAATTTTCTGTTTTATTTCTTATTAAGCGGATCATAGCGTCGACGAATTGTGAATGGCTTAAACAAAGAACAAACAAATTAAAAACCAACAACCACAAGTGAACAGTGTAATTATCTGAGGAAAAAAATGCGATAGTAAAAGTACCAGAAGATCATGATCAATGATCAATTTATGTTAAAAATAATAATAAAAGAAAATGAAATGTCCAAAATATAGTTCCAGCTTTGATTCTTTTAAAACGATTAATTAAATTGAGGAATATCTTGCGCTTGCATTGATTGTAATTGGATTTTTGCAAAATATATTGACTATCGCATACATTTAATTCCATTATAATGTATGGTTTTTGGCATAAACCATTCAACCGAAGTGGTTCTTTTCATCACTGAAAAATATTTTCATATGAATTTTTTTTTTTTTGGTAGTTTTTATTATTTATTGAATCTTCAATTATGAAATTTTTGAGAAAATAATCAAATCAAATTCTTTTAAGCCAAAATGACCGAACCTATTGGGAAAATCTTTTACGACAGTCCACTTCCACATGAAGTTATTCTGATGCTGATACTGATACTGGAAAAAGTACAATAAACAAATTGGAAAATGTTATAAATTTGTTTTGTGTTTCCTTCAAGGTGTGTCCCATAAGATCTTCGCAAAATTATAAACTGTCTTCTTTTTATTTCTTTATTCAAAAAGTAAAGTAAACTTTACTCTCATATTTTTACCGTTCAAAAGAAATAGTATTATCTTTTTTCATTATGAAGTTTTGTACACACTTTACACAGCTTACATTATTGAAGTACGTTGCAAAGAAAGGGCAATGCCACTCCTATGCAGAGAGAAAATTAAATATAAATTACTTCGTGTTAAACGATTTTTATGAAACCTTGCACTCGCATTTAGTTTTCGGGAAAATACAACATTGAGTTGAGGGAGCCACTCATACACCTGAGATTTTTTCTAGACAATTTTTATATTTATTTAGAATCGAAGGTGGGACTCCACCCATTTGCCTCTGAAAACGCCATTTTTTGTCAATGTTTTTCAAGCTACCTTTAGAAATAGACCAACGAACCAGATATAAATTTTAATCACTGAACAGTTAACTGCAAAAAATCAATCTTAAAGTTTCTGTGAAGAAGCAGTCATCTAA
Organism: Lypha dubia; assembly: GCA_947311025.1. Lineage (NCBI taxonomy): Eukaryota > Metazoa > Arthropoda > Insecta > Diptera > Tachinidae > Lypha > Lypha dubia. The sequence goes on along the minus strand of OX371260.1, from coordinate 838,532 downwards.
ATATGCTGCTAACAATTTAGAGGGAATTGGAAAAGATCAATATAATAAGCAAGAGAGAATTGTTAACATCAGTGCGCTGATCACGTGTATCTCCAGCTCATGTGTGGTTTTTTTGGATGTGATCAGAATTAAAATTTATAAAAATAATACGAATCAAAACAACCTAAATAAGGTAAATCATTTTTTAAATATTCTCTACCTGAAGTACACTGAACTGAAGTTCATTCTGAAAACATTCATTGGTCGGACCTTTATTTCAAAACCAATCAACAAAGAACCTTTTCCTTAAATGTTTGCTTCAGCGTATTGAAATTTAAAACTAACATATGGACCCATTATGATTATAAATGTCTGGCTTAAAATACCAGCTGCTGCCTTTTATCAAACAAATTTTGAACACAAGTAGAAAACTTTTATTTATTTTAATTTTCAATTATACTCGTATACTCTCTTTTATTAAAACATCTGTTTTATTTGTTTTTTTTTTTTAATGCAATGCACGCGCGTGCTTATTCCGGGATGTTGACTGAAGTACAGTGAAAATTCGATAATCCGGACTCCACTAATCCGGAATATTCGGTAATCTGGATAGAATTTTGCAGCTCATTGCGTATTCTATAATCCGGATTGATTGCAACTCTATAGTCCGGATTGAATAACAAACCACAGCATGCTTTGAAAAATACAGTTAGAATAGTGTGATATGAGTATGATTGCATGTTTTTAGTTTAGTATTGATGCAAGATGCCTTCAGTGAAGAGAGGACACAAAACTCTATCTATTTTAGATAAAGTAAAAATTGTTGAACAACTTAGTAAAGGTATGGAAGAGTGTTGGCTGACATATATGGGGTTGGTACTTCCACTATTTCAGATATAAAAAAAAAGTGATAGCTTCAAAAGGTGACTTAATTGTTTTACATGATTTTTAATTAAATACATATTAACCAAAATATTTTACATTATGGATTATCGAATTTTTACTGTACCACTTTCGAAGGATAATCTGCTTTTTTATCTGTTTTAACGTAAAAAAAATACTTTTATTGGTATTTTATTTTTAATTATTTCTTTTTTAGTTTATTGTTAAATAAAATTAAATTTGTGTTTCGTAAATTAATCACTACGATTTACTCCTAAACAAGAATATTCGATATAAATAAAAAATAAATGAAATAAAAGAAAACTATTAAAGGAGTAAGAGAATAAATAAAAAAAAATATATAAAAATGTTCCTTCATTCATAATTCAATTGTCCAATCATTATAATATAAACAAGATTGATGATAAACTAGAGACAGCACATAACAATACTGCTGTTAATACAGCCATGCACACCAACTTAAAAACAAACCCTAGAAAATACCAATACATTCAAAGACATACAGTCTAACTCATGAGCAGACTCAAAGTGCAATAAATGTACACGAACGAGTAAAATCATGAACTCTTCTTTCTTCGTGTTAAATATTTTAAGACTAATGGCGCCATGGGGGATAAGGATTAGATGTGAACGTTACTAAACATCCAGATAACTGTGGTAACTCTGCAACAAATATGGAATGGGAAATGAAAGAATAAGCTCCTGGTTTTGTTGTTGTTGTTGCTAATTTTTAGTAACGGTAGTCATAGTGTTAGTGTTTGTGATATTTATTACTGTGGCAATCTAATACTTCATATTCAAACATAAGCAATACACTTTAGTCATGTTTGTGTACATAAGTATGTGTGTAAATGTGTGTGCATACTATGGAATTATGTGCAAGTTTATAGAAAGAAATCTACTCTCGTCTTAGTTCTTATTCTATCACAATATTTTATAATCTATAAGGTTTTATTTTCTTTATTGGCTTTGATTAGGGTTGGGCATATCCAAGCCTTTTGATATTTTCCGGAAATGGAAATAGTTGCTCTGAGCACAGTATGGCACATACGAGTACATACTTTTTTAATTGACTATGTATGCTGCGAGCTTTCGCGTTTTACTTCCATGGTTGTTGATGGAAATTACTAATTCGCGATCAGGGAATTTTTTCGGTAAATATATTTTGGAAAAATAAGAATTTACTTTTAATAATTTCAACAAAAAATTTTCCATCTTAAAATTGAAACTTATAAAATATCAAAATGAAAATAAAATGAATATTTCCGAACTGGACATATAAAGAATACTTTTGGGTTTCTCTAGTAGCGCGAATTCACAATACAATCGTTCGTAATCTAGATGTAAATAATTTTGCTTACTGTGCACATAAAAATTATCGACACGCTATACAAAAAATCTTTTAGATAAGCAACCGCATAATATTGAGCTTTTGCTGCAATAAAGTCATAACTCAAAAGAAGTAGTTTTGCGGAAAATGAGTTTAAGGTTGCGCATTCGCAACGTTTCAATACTTTAGTATGCAAGACATTTGAATGAAATTTTTACACATTTTGCAGCACGATATGAGAAATTATGCTGCATTATTAATTCAGAAATCACAGTTTTTAATTTATGACTCTATTGCAGCAAAGGCTCGATATGTATAATCCAACTATAATTAATGATAAATAGTAACTTTCTTGTTGAAACATGGCACATCGAGACTGTATGGGCTCGATTAGTTTTTCACTTGTATTACAAGCTAATGCAAAACGTGTGGTTTTACTATAAATTTTCATTGTACGCCTCAGTGCTTGCTATCCAGCCTCAGTCACACTGTCAGTTTCATCTAGTATAACAATTTTATGATGTCCACGGGAGAGAGTGACTTTTTGTTAAGCAAACATTTTAATTTTATTCCGCACTACGTCCAAACCACATTCATTTGAGGCAGTTAATTCCAATACTGCTTCCTTATAGCTGTCACCAAGTAATCTAGTAATTCTAGCCAAACATTGAATAGTCGTTGTTTTGCTCACACCAGTTGGACCCTATACCATACCAAAAAAAAAAATCAGCTTTTGCTTATTTTTTTATTCATCATTTTACTTACCGCTATAATAATGGTAGGAGCGTAGCAAGTTCGGACAAACTAGCTACAGTATCTTCATTGCCTACAATTTCATCAAATTTTGCTGGTCGGTATTTTTAAATCCTAGAAACAGTATTGGAGGTTAAATACGATTATGTACATATTTTTATATCATCTTACCATGGCAAATTCCGTCTCTGGTTTTATTTCCTATCCTCTGGACACATCCAAACTAGATTCCTTCAACTATGTCCCAAATACGTTGTCGTCGGAGAACATACTACAAAAAAACAATTTATATTACTGCTTTATATACATGTACATATGTATGTATGTATGTACAAATACATAACAATATTTTAATTATTACTTAGCTGAATTTTACTATTATTAGAAAGTTTTGTTTCTCAAATTTGCAAAAAACTGTCTTTTTAATATTAATTTTTATGTAAACAAACCGAAAGTATTGCCACATTTTTATTAAATTCTTTTGTTAGTTAACCGAAAGATGGTGAAATGAAAATACGTAACCGTTGATTAAATAGTGCCCGTTAGCCTAACCAGCAATTAGTTAATTTTTTGTTTACAGACATTTTACCGAACATTGTGAAATCAGGCGTTGGTTTAATCTTTTCCCAATAATTCTTAGACAAGATCTCCAGTTTACAAAGTCCTAGTTTTGATTTATATGATTTTTTTATTGCTCTCGTGCGTTGTATAGTTTGTTTTTGTTCCCATTGGGGCTCGTCGTTAGACCATTTGTGTGTCTTATAATATGACAAATCGATATGATTTTATAATAATAATTTTGAGCTGACGATATCATATTTTGTTATCTTGTTGTAAGTTGTAAGTCATGAGAAAACAACACAATAACAAAAATGAAAACAAAAGTAAATAAAATCTTATGGAACACTCTAAACTGACGTACATACACTTAAGAACTCGTATGTAAGTAAACATGCACACACGTATGTTTTTGTGTTTTGTGTGTGTGTGTGTTTGTTTGATCTGATACATTTACATTCAATATTTTGAAAGTATGTACTCGTATATATAATAAGTAAGAGACAAAAAGCTAAGAGAAAAAACAAGGCACCGGAGCTAAATTGGGTGCTAAAATGTTTGAAAATTTTCATTCAGTTGGCTCAATATTTTGTTGGCTCTCCTTTTCTTATTTTGGAATACAAATTAATAATTTACAGGAAAACTTTAGTGGCTAAATGGAAATGCATAGTTTGGAATTATCCAAAAGATAATTTAATAAAAGATTTTATTAACAACACTAGCTTATCCCAGTGTGCTTCGCTACCACCCTCGTTATGAAATAAAATTAAAAGTATTTATATATCCTATTGTGAAAATTTAATGACTATCGGTCCAGTAGTTAAGACTATATTACGATTTTTAATTTTCCTAAAAAGGGGCGTGGTTCCACCCATTTTTTCTCCTGGTACGTATTCCAAATTATGCCAATACCATATGTACGAAATATCATCGACGTAGGTCAGAAAATGCTCAAAATATGACGATTTCAATTTTTGGGTTATATGGGTGGTGCCACGCCTCTTTGTCCAATCAAAACTTCATATATCCTATGTCACTCGGGAATGCTTGATCAATTTTAAAAGAATAACGAATAGATACTAAAAAAAATTACTTGGAGAAGTTTTGGATAGCCACGCTGTGTTTTCACAAGAACTGAATACTGTTGTTGCCCATTCAAAATAGTAACTTCAACAAAACTGCAACAACTGCAATAAAAACAACCATAACAATAGAGACAAGTGGCACAGCAAAACAAAAATACAATTTATGCGTTTCGAATCGTTAGCTTAAATTAGCAATAAATTTTATAATTTCTTTGTTTTCATTATTGTCATACGACTTGTAGTAGATTTTCTTACCTTAAAGAAGAAAACACCAAAAATGAAAAAATAAAATTAAGGACGGGAACAGAAAAGGACCTTTATTTAATCATTATTGTTATTGTTATTCTGTATGAGAATTTACACGTTGTTTGTTGTTCGTCGTTTCTGTAATTCAGAAATTCTTAATTTGTATTCAGTCGAATCATAAATAATTATAAATTTTAACAATTAAAGTTATTGTTGGTGCTGTTGCTGTTATTGTCAACACCCTTTGCTTTTACAGCAAACAGAGATCATAAAGAGCCTTTGGCTCTTTTGTTGTTGTAGCTGTTGACAACAAGAGCATAATGATGTTGACGACGCTGATGCTGATGCTGAGCTGATAATTATAAAATTTATTTTTTTTTATTTATTTATTTACTTTATTTTTTATTCTCGAAACATTAAACAATGTAACTATTGTTGTTATTCAACGCATCGCATCGCTTCGTAGCGCAACGCAACTCATATCGCCAACATTACAAAAGTGGCTTTCACTGTTAACCTCCTTTACGTTGTTGTTATTATTGTTTTATGTTTCATTCATTTGCAATTGTTGTTTTTGTTGTTGTTGTTGTTGCCGCTGCCGTTGTTTCTTGTATTTATCTGTTGCTGCTACTCGTATTGCTGCTGTTGTAGTTGTAATGGCAGGATTGGCTTTCCGTTTTTGTTGCTGTTGCTTTTGTTCTGTTTGTACGAGTATTTGTTGTCATTACTTATTATAAATTTGTATGAATGTTGTTGCGCTGACGGTAGTGGGCTCGAGTCTGTATGTCTACTTGAGTGTATCAGCCATTCGTTCATCAGTTAAAATGGGTACGGAGAGTACATCGCATAAATGAGAACAAAAACAGACAATTGCTGAAACGTATAGACTTCTTTCAAGTTGAATCAAGTTTAAATGGCAGTACTGATGAAGAACGTAAAGTAGGAGTCAGCAGAACCAGAAACAGAGAAAGTTTAAGAAGACCCCTCACTGGGAGAATATAATAACAATACGTACTTTATTATATTATTTTTGTAATTTTATGATGATGTTATTTTGTTTTTGTGTTGGCTGGTTATCATCTGTTCTTGTTGTTGTTCTTATTATATTTTGTTTTCAATCTTGACTCTTGCTTTATTGTAAGTGAGTTTTGCGTATTTAATTAAATATGTTTCTTCTTCTTCTTATGCTGTTTAAATTAAAAGTTACTTAAGGGTTAATAAAACCGCATTAGAAGAAGTCAAAGTTTTAAGAAATAAGTCAAAGTTAGATGGACTTTTAACCAACAAAACTTTCATAATCATACTTAATGCAAACTGAAATTACCCACCCCCGGTTTTGATGGGAATTAAAATACGATTTATAATCATTTAGCCATAGAAAATTTAATTCAGTTCTGGTTGGACAAAAGTCTATCAACCCGGCTTAAATTAATTTGGAGAGTTTTTGGATAATTTTTATAAAACATATGAAAACTTTGCAGCACATACTCGTATATCTTATATAGAGAATTCTTCAATAAGATCCCTGTTTACAATATTTATTTTTCTACATCTTATGCGTCCTCTAGTGTATCGATCAGATCAGATCAGAATATTTTGATAACCTGATTAGGTATGGATGGCGTCACAGAAAGGAGAAACGATACCCGTAAATACATGATAACTTCAAACAATGTGATGATGTTTCTATGCCATAATTGTTCAATTCACAAGCCCAGTTGTATCGCTTAATGCTGCAAATGAACAAAACTAAATTGTTTTTGTTTAAAAGTGTTTTTTTACGTTGCTTTAATCAAAAATAAAATCTTTGGAAGTTGGAACTTCTCGAAAATTTGAACTAACACCACAGAAACAAAGTGATTCTAATATACGAGCGTTTACTGTAATATGATTTGACTACAACTGGATCGAAACCACATGTTTGTTTTGTGTTTATTTGATTTATGCAATGAAAAATATTTTATACAACTTTTTAATATCAAATTCTAATGCCAGACAAGTAGTAACACCCATACTCGCATTTCCGAGAACAAACTTTCGCCAGCATCAGCAATTAATGTGTTAATAAGCAAGTGTTGCATGAATGAATCGACGAATTAGGAAACAAAGGAGAACAAAGAAAAATGTAATAAATGAATAAAACAAATGACCACTTTGTTAACACTCTTTAGAAGTTGTGGCATCTTCCTACTTGCTGTGCACTCAAATTTTCGATTTCATTTATACAAATTAACGCACAATACGAAAACAATTAATCAGTATTTAATCACCTTAACAGAGAGTAATTAGAAAAGATTGTAATGGCCAATTATATACAATGATAAGACACGACTACAACAATCACTTGTTGCTGTAAGTATTAATGTATCTTTGTTGTAGTTATTTTAAGTCTAAGAAATATTTTAATCACTCCAAAAGTATATTCTTATTGAAATGGTACGCAAACACATCCATCCGATGATTTACAAATCCAAGTTAGTATTATTCAACGAACATTTTGTGTACTGAAAATTTAAAGTTTTAAACTAAAGTTCAAAAATTACATGATGATACTAAAAATCCAAAACGATTCAAATACTTATTTTAGAAGGTTGCAAATATTACAGTGAGTGTTTTGTTGTAATAAAGGACTTTACCAAAATTATTATTAATTTAAATTAATGACCCAAAAAACATCATGTGTCATAAGAGGCATTTCCACGCTGCCTAATTAAAAGTGTTTTGAAACAAAACAGCAACAGCAGCATTCATTCAAAATACTTGTATAAATATTTACCAAATTTTCAAATGGCCACTATTAGCAAAAAAGAAAAAAAAAGAGAAATAATATAATATTTTTGTTAAGTTTGAAATATTCGCTTTGTGAACATTTTCACACTTGACCACTAAATAAATTTCATGTGATTTTTGCATTTTGTTAAATTAATATTTTTGCAATTTAACATTTGCAGCCCCTAGAGTAAATTTTTGTTGTGCATAGACTGCAGCAGTTCTATGAGCAGGGCAACCAAAAATAGATACAAAAATAATGGTACATAAAACTAAAAATAATTATTTTTCCTTAAAATGGCAACGTTTTATTTCATATTATGGTGTGAGAGCCATTGTATCGCTATACATTCTAAATTAAGGCATAAGTAAAAACTTCTGTTAAAATATTATAAAATTTTCATTAATGTACTCTGCTCCAATGAATGCTAAAAATGTTTTTTACTTTACTCACATTCGTTATAGAAGACATAAACTTAGGCGTAATAATCATAAACAAAATAGTGCTCTTGGATCATGTTGCCATCTTTCAAAATAACATCTTATATATTGATAACATCTGACTATAATTTCCTGCTTATAAAAAATTGTTAAGCCGGTGATTTTACTTCGATTTTGGAAAACCGAGCCTTAATCAGATCTTTCTTAGCTTTCGTCAAAACTTTATAATCGCATCACCTGCCTTCAGGATTATAAAAGAAAAACAAATGTTACTCTGTTGGGTCAAGGATCACAGAAATTACAAAAAAGATGAAAAGAAAACCACACCGGCAAACAAATTAAAACCAAAATCGTAGGATAAAATTCGCTAGCAGCACTGTAATGTTGAATATATGATAATAAATAAAAAAAAAAAAAAAAAAAAATAAAAAATTCCCCACCTAGCATCCAGTAGAAATAAGTCGCGTATTCTATTTGTATTTCGAATAGTGTATAAATAGAGTATGTAATGACGTTCAACGAAGCTACCTAACAAGTAATGAAAAAGCAATTGCACATGAACACTGACGAGGATTAGTGGCTTTTACCGAATACCAACGTTTGTTTCTCTTCAGCCAGTGCTGTTGAAAAATCTACAAAAGGGATGTATAAATATTAAATTTTTCCTTTGTTGCTTGATATATGTTAACAATGTCTACCTAATATTTATCTGATTATAAACATTTACCAACTTTAGCCTGTAGAAACCAAAATCGTTTTTTGAAGTGGATAAGTAACAAATTAATATTTCTAAGACACAGAGAAAAATCTAATGATATTTACTGCATTTTCGGATGCCCTGATTATTAGACAAGAGCAGCTATTGGTCTTGTCATTACCGGTCGTTTGCTGCTGTCGCCAGCATGTTGTGAATTTAATTTATTCCAAAAAATTATACCGGTTATTTAGTTTTGTTCATGTTTTCGTTGTTTTCGAAAGAGTGAAATAGTTTCAATGGCCCTTTTGTTTAGTTAACGAATATGCCAGTTAATGTGTTTAAATGCGTTAAATTATATGAAAATACAAAACATATTCACTAACTCTTCTGTACGCTTATTGGTGAGTATATCAAAGTGTGCGTGGGTGTGTGTGTTTACGTATCTGGGTTAGTGTATACATTTTATTATATGCTACATTAAAGCACAAACTCATTGAAAGTCTAATTAAAGACAACGATAACGTTTGCAACAAAATAATAATTTTATATTTTTACTAATTGATCACTTCGAACGTGATGGGATCCATCCAAAATAACTGGCTTAAAACAAGAGCTAAATTTTTTAGATCTTCTTATGAACTGGCTTTTCCATTCATAAAGAAAAAGTTTTTTTCAACAATTAAAGCTCTGCTTGCATGTCATTTGCTTTTGTTTAATGTTACGTGGAGAAGAACAAATCAAAGCACAAGCAGCGGCATGTCTGATCCCATTCTATCATTCTTTGTTCTCCGTTGTATGAACATACACATTTATGTATGTACATAAATAGGTTCTATCCATAAATTATTATGCTCTATGGTTAAGTTATTCTACGAAACATTCTGTTATAAAAGATAAATTTGCATAATAAACATAAATTCTTTTAAGTTAAAAATAAAACCAAAACAAAAACATTCATCGACAGGAAAGCTAGAGTCAAAATTCTATAACATATAAAATTTTGAAGGTCGTATATATTTATTTCGAAATAACCAAATGTTGCCCACTTATATATTCGGCCAAACAGCTTGCGACAACAAGTTGTATTTATTATTAAATTTATTTGATAACTAATAGAAAATAGCAGACGTTTCTTTTTAGAGAATACAAGCTAATCTTCTGGTACATGCCTGCATTTTTCTATAGTCCGCCTAAGAATATGCAAGATTTGTGTATGGCTGCATATGCAAGAACAGGCAACGTATGAGTGTGGAACATGCATTTGTATTGCGTATACGCCTCAGCATATTTATATATTAAACGCGTCATTTAGGGTTGACTCGCATTATATGGTGGGTGAAACTTTGATGTAACGAAGTTGAAGGGGTTCGCAAAATACTTTTTTATAGCTTCTGTTTCGTTGTACACAGATAACAGTCAAAGCTTGATAAAACGAAATATGAAGAAAAACTAAACAAATTTGTTGTAACTATATTTTTTTTCTCCAAATTCTATTTTCTTGTAAAATAATAATAAAATTCACTGTTCAGAATTTCGATGTATAGAGATTTTATTGCTCAGAGTTTCTTCGTAATAGCTTTAGCGTAATTTTGTATGAAAACATTTTGCAATTAGAGTGCATTATAGTATAGACCTCATAACCAACCCAAAATGATATTCTAACTATTTCTAGTTGTCTCAATTCTCTTCGTATTCATAAAAGTTGATTACTTTTGCATTTCTTCACATTTTTTATGTTTAAAAGAAATAATATCCTTTAAGAATATCTAAAGTGGTTACGAGATATGCGCCATGCTATCCACTTTAACAGCTAATTTAAAATTCTTGTGTATCAATTAGTAAAACAAATAAAATTTGTCATTTCTTGACAACAAGCATTACTAAATGAGCTATCATACTCGTAATAAAAATTATTTGAAAATGAACACGACACACACACAGGCAGACAGACAGACACAAAAGAAATTGATGAAAGCATATAACGCTAACGTTTCGCAAATAACTACAGCTAAAGCAAAAACAAAAAAACCAAAAAAAAAAAAGAAAAAAAAAGAGAATAAAACACAATTGAAGCAGCTGCAAATTAAACGTACAAATAGAAACCATAACAATAGAAACAATAAACTTGAATGTCAAATGCAGTTTGAAAACAATGACAGAATAAAAAGAAACAAACTTAAAAATTGAAATAAAAAAAAAAAGTGAAACAAAGACAGATATTTTTTCCACATTCATGCTGTTTGACTTGTAGTTTCTGTTTAAAGATTTAAAAGACAGACAAAAAAACGTCGAATGCTCACATAAAACTCAAGGATGTGAAAAAATATTAATACGAACATCAAATTGACACTTAACAGTTTTTCTACCACTTTACCTAATGCGAATTATAACTATGTTTAAAAAATTTAGTTGGAAGTCTATATACATATATAAAATCGAATGTGTGTTTGTTTATTTGTTTGTTTGTTCCTTATAGGAGGCTAAACCTCTGAACCGATCTTCCTGAAATTTTCACAGCATGTTACTGTGACTCTGGAAGGAATAATAGGCTATATGAAGTTTTGATTGGACAAAGGGGCGTGGCACCGCCCATATAACCCAAAAATTTAAATCGCCATATAAAGTGGGTGGGACCACGCCCCTTTTTAGGAAAATTAAAAATCGTAATATAGTCTTAACTACTGGATTGATCGTCATTAAATTTTCACAATAGGATATATAAATACTTTTAATTTTATTTTATAACAAGGGGGTAGCGAAGTACACCGGGATCAGCTAGTAAATTATAAAATAAAATAAAATAAATATAATACATATGTAAGAGCAGAAGGTTTTAAAGTTTTGTGTTATATATTTTTTAAGCAATTTTATTTGTGGATCCTTCACAATTGTTAGAATTTAATGACTTCCTGCGTCACTAGACATATTGACAGCATCTTATATTTCCTCTGTGTTGAGATCCATAAAACATTTGTTTTTATTTTAAATATAATCTCTTAATTTTAAAAGCATTTGCATTTTTTTTTTAATATATGGCCACGTATTGTAGTGAAATTCTCTCAATTGTCAGTCGCAATTTGTTATATCGAACCCGCTACATCATAGAAAATGTTTTCGGCATACGAATGTTAATAGTCGCGCCTGAATGTAACGAATGCTCTTTAATCGTGGTGACCCACAACAAATAACAATTTTTACAAATGTATAATTGATTTCTGTTAACCTTTTTTGGTTTAGTTGTTTACATTTAATTATAATTTAGTTGTTTATTATTTATCCATTTTCAGTAAAAGTGATTGTTTTTAATAATTTTTCAAATTCCGATGTTAGTCGAAATATTGGATAAATAATAAACAACAAACATATTACTTAGAACTCAAGCCAAATTATAATTAAATATATACAATTAACAATTAATCGAACGTTAGCTGTTTTTCTTACTAATTATTTATGTTTAACATTTAAATTCAACCAAATTGACATTCATACTAATTAATTCCAACGAAGAATGCAACATTTTTTCTTCTTTTGAATAAAATTGTTTAATTGTTTGTTTGGTTACGGGGATTGTTAATTATTCGAATGCATTTCTATGTGAATAAAATGTTACGTTTTTTAGCATAATAATAATTAGCTTGAACTAAAAATGAACTTAGCTCGGAATAATCGCAGTAAATTTACATTCACATTGACTTTTTGCATTAATTATTAAAATCTAAAGCAAAAAACATGTAAGTTGCATACATACATACATACAAACTGGCAAATTGAATTAAATCGTTATAATGTTGCAACTGTAAAGTTTTAAAATCATGCATTCGAGAAGACATTCTCATCCGAACTCTGATAATAGTTTTTGCCAAAGTTTATAAAATGATTAAATAAATGTTGGACATGTACACGCATCCATACATACATACATATTTGTGTATGTATGGGTGTGTGCGCTATGTGTCAATATTTAAATGTTTTGTTTAACCACATTAATTGTATGACAATACGCACACTAATTTATATGCTCAAACATGTATGTATGGGTATAAAAGTAAAATATAAAAACCAATATTGTTTTTATTGGTATGCATGTATGTATTGGTATGCATATATGTATATTAATTTTTTATGACATGCCCCATGAAGTGAAATAAAATTGACACATTTAAAATATGAATACAAATAATAAATAAAAAATACACACTGTATTGCATACATGTGTGTGTGTATGTTTGAATGGGAATGTATGAAAAAAAACACTCTCTCATACATCCACACCCTATTGACTATTTTCAGCCAGAACATTTTTGCATTTAATATAAAAAATGTTTATTGAAACAAATTCCATACAATCACTCATTCACACGTAAAACCACAAACTGACATTGAATTGTTCAATAAATGATTTTGTTACTTGTCACTGACACATAAATATTTAAACCAGGGCATGGAGAACTCAAGTGATGAACTAACTGAGTATGGATGGAACTTGTTTTATAGAGTAGATATCTAAATCAAAAAACAGTAAAAAATGTTTGTTTGACAGCTGCCAGATGACAGAGACAATAGATTTAAAAATGAGAAAATTTGTATAAAAATAATAAAAATAAAAAGAAAAACAATTGAACAAGATGAAAATACAAATAATTTGATATCACAAAGTGATTGTTGCATTTGTTGTTGTGTAAATTTGCGCTGTGCGAATTGTTTTAATCATATAAACTCGTACGACAAAAAACATTGTTAAATTAATTTTTCGCTTTAATACCTCAATTTCATTTTTATTTCTTTATTCAGCGCATGTAAATGAGGGGAAAATAAAATAAATAAAAAAACAAACAACATAAAATACAATTCAATGAAGCACATATTTTTTTTATTATTATTTTACAAACTCTTACGAATACGTGAGGAAAATTTAGTGAATATTGAAACACTGAATTCTTTTTTGTCAATGAAATGCTGTGTTAATCTGAATAATTTGATAAGGCCAGACATAAAATAAAATTTATATGTGACTAGAAGAATTAAACGAATTAATTCATTTAAGTTTTTATATACAAATGGGACGAGTATTTAATTTTGTTACATTCTGCAGCAGTTTTTTGGTCATTTGTGATTTTTCGATAAAATTTAAAAATTTTCACGGTTGCGTTCAAGTCTAAATAAATTTTGAGCCAATCTGTCGGATATAACTTTTAAAATATGAAAGTAAACTAATTTTTTCAAACACCCAATACTACGCAGTTTGTTAATTAATTTTTGTTTATATATTTTTGATAAATTGTAATTAATGGTTGGAAATTAAATGAAAAAGCAAAACCCTTTTTGGAAAACTAAAATAAGTTTAATATCCAATGTCACATAGATTTCAACTACACGGCTAAATAGAACAAATGTTTTTTTTGGTAGAAGGTATAAACCTCATCCGTATGCATAAGTAATTGCTTTCTCTACTTGTCAGGAATACGAAATCTGCGAAAACAATCACAATCCGTAAAGCGATTAGCTTTTCTGGCCAGAATTCGAATCCGCAACTTATCGGTTCAAACATACGTGTACATGAAAAAACATTAAAAATATCATTAAATTTTCCAGTTTAGTTGATGGAATCTTGGAATATTTTATAAATTTCAACAGGAACAAAAAATCAAAAAATTGCATGGCTTAACCGTACGTACGTATATGTACGTACGCGACTGAAAAATTTTTCCAATAAATGTAACAAAATAAAAATATCAACAAATTTGACAAATGAAAAATATTCTTGTAATTAATTGAATGATTCCCACGACAAAGTTCCTATAAAGCTCCAAACCCCATGATAATCGATGTCTTAACATCTATTTGTGAAATATGCTCTTCTGAAAGTTGTTGTTTCATGAATTGTAAATAGTTTTGTATTTGATAGTATTCTTCATTGAATACAGCCAAAGTTTTCTTCCGCAATTGTTTTTCTCCTGCCTTGTTTTCATCGTCGCCTGGAAAGTCGAAAGTATGGCTGACTTCCAAAACGTCAATTGCTTTGTGTTTGAACAAAGCATCAGATTTCATAATGCCGCAGTACAATAATTATACAATGTATATCATTTCAAAATGCCGCCGCCAAGTATTTAAACGCAGTAAGAAAGCAAACAATGCATCGGTTTTATAGTTGATTCATTGTTTCGGAACTTTGCATCTGTATGTGATTTACATGCAGTAGCAATACTGTATATAAACTTTGTATACCAACGTTTTGGAAGTCAGCATATTTTTATGAAGCACTTTACTGGTTATTTTACTAAATTGTAATCCTTCCGAAGAATATTAATTAATTTGTTTTTCTCAATTAAACTGAAAACTACACAAAACCCCCGCGAATTCTGCAAAGTTAGATTCTTAATTGTAAGTGAACTGGAACACATGAAAATTCCAACACAAGTACAAGGAAACGCGGAATCATGTCTTTTTCGACTTCTCCATTGAATTTTTCCATTTATGGAAGTGGAATATGATTCATATGACCGATACTTATTTGTTGCTTTCTCCCGCTATCCCTTAAAAAATTGCACAAATTTTACTTTATTCAATCAATCGTTCACCCGCTCGTACATTCATTCAGTCATTCATTTATTCACTGATCCTGCATCTCGGTTGGTCTGTATTTAATTTGCATGCGTAATTTTATTATTTTTATTGTCGTAACTCTTTTATTATTTTCACTTTACACACACACATACACACATAGTTACGAATGGATGTATACATATATACATACGTATATATAAATGTAAATGTGTGCATGGTCTGGTATACTAAATTTATACTCGTTGTATTTATACACAATTGAGATGTCAATTTCAGTATGTTTCATAATAATTACATTTTTTTACATTTTGTTATCTTGCATTTGTATCGACTAAATACATGCTCATACTTACTGAATATGAGTGTGTGTGTGTGTGAGATTTTTTAAAGTTATGTTTTTATACATACTTATATTCAATTACACAAACAGTATATCGGGACGACAAAACAAATACATGAAAGATAATAATTTAATCAAAACGCTTTCAATAAAATTAAGAATTCACTTTTGTTTGGCAAATTAATAAAATATGGTTTATATCAGCTTTGCGTCATCTGTTTTCGATTAAATAGAATCACTTTAAAGATTTATTTAAAGCAGCAAAAACTCATGTTAATCTTCTACTTGTAGAAAGTTTCCATGAAAATGTCCCAAATTACTTTTTACTCCACTTCAGTTGCTATGAAACCATTGTAAAATCACTGTTTTCTTTATGGCTTAATGAAAACTACTTTACTTGTATAGTCAGTCATTGAAGAGGTTAATAATTCCTTCGGTCTAACGTTAACGTATTCAATCAAACATCGAAACCCTTTTAAAAACGAATATATAAGACCCGAAGATATGTTTTCGAAAAAAAATTAAAAATGAAATTGATTATCCTGAATGTACAGGAGGGACGACTATCATTAAGCTGCCATTGTTTATTGGATTAAAAATATTTCAACAAAACTTTTGCAATATTTTTTATATACTTTTACTACTTCAAATACAACATCTACCAAATATTTATTTGTATAATTTTTTTCTTTATTTTTTGCACCATTTAACTAAAACTATTCAAACTTCCCACGTCTGTTCCGCTGACACAAATTTAGTATCACTATCTAGTGCTTTAGATACATCCCAATAAACAATTGTGTTTAATATTAAACTATTCCATTAATAGTGGTCTCAGGAGATGGAGGGAAATGTTAAATAGTTTCATGCTGAAAATGATTGATTGAAATGAAAATAAGGTCCAAAAACAATTTCTACAAAAAGAAATCGCTTCAACAAAACGAATTTTGTACCAAATTTAAGAACAACATTTTTATTCAAACATAATATGTATTTCAATCTTAAGTAGAATATTAAACTTGAATTAAAAACTCATTGAAATTGTTTATGGTGGGAGAGGGGGTCGTATTGTAGTAAATTCCTACGCCCACAACACTTGGACCAATCCAGATCGTTAGGAAATCTTTAACCAAGAAACCGAAAGAAATATTTAAGATATTTCGGTATAAAATTCAATTCATACGAACAAGAAGAATAATATAACAGAATATACGAAACACTTAAAAATTTTGGTTTTCACTTTTTGAATGCAAACAATCGGTTCTCAAGTTATGATGCAAAATATCAGTGAAAGTCACTGAAATTTAAGACTCTCTCATTACAAGAAAAAAAAAAAAAACTAAAAGTAATAGAAAAAAATTTAAAAACGAATTTGAGTTTAGCGCATTAAAATCCCTACATTCCACTTAGTTTTGTTTAAAGGACATTTTCGTTACAAAACAGTGAACCTAATTTATAGAACTTTTGAATACTTAAATAAATCGAAAAGTTAGTTGTTTTTAGTTCACGATTTCGAAGCAAGAAAAGTATCACATAAAATGCAAAAAAATCAAAAGTAACAAAGTATCTGCTGGGCACAGTTATTAAATATATTTCCAAATCAATCGTAAGAATTTTGATTAAATACATTTGTCTGATATTAATATCTATAATATTTTTTACCATTATCAATCTTGGGTTTGTTGGTCTCTGGCCATTCCAGCTCAAATTGTCTTCATGGTACAAATTTGTTACGTCTTAATTTTATGGTTTTTTTCTACACAGGATTTTTGGAAAATGAAAATGAATTGAAAAATGCTCTTTTTCATTTGGTTTCGTTTATAGTTGTTGTCTGTAATCAAAATGAATTCACGTAAATGTGAAAAGTTTTTGTTTGAGAGTGTGTTTGTACATAAGTATGGGTGCGTGTGTGTGTGTGTGTGTGTGTTTGTATGATTGTTTACTGTTCTCCTTTACTTCAATTTTGATTGCAGTTGTAAGTGTTGGTGGCGATGATAATATAGGTGTTGGTATTGGTGTTGGAGTTGCAAGAACATCCCAGTATGTGTAGCTATCAACAAATGTGTGTCCGTATGTAACTCCGCACAGATGAAATGTTACAGTTAGTTCGTTGGTTGGGTGGTTTATTGAACGAGCAGTAAGTAATAAAGTGTTGAAGTATTGCAAACACATACTAAGGTGATATAACAACAATAAATCAGTTTCCAAAAGATTTTATTTGATTTTTTTCCAACAGTTGCAATACTTTTTCTTTCTCTCTGCCTCATGCATCTCTGGCTGACGGCAGTTAGCATGCAAAGGTTGATAAAGATAGTTTCTCAATGATAATATTGCGGCTGTAAATCGATTTTGTTTTATGTAGTGTTTTACTAGTCGTAAAATAGTTTAAAAGATAGAAATGGAAAAGTTTTTTTTTAGCTTTAAATAAAGTTCTTCTTTTCTTTTTTTTAACACACCTTAAAAGAGTATAAATTTTAATCTGAAAATGTGTAAATTCTTTGTATAAGTGAGTCCGACAATATTAAGGAAACTTTTTTATTTATGTTCTTCAACAATTTTTATAAATTATGGTCCACATTCTTAATTGCAACTAAGAAATTGAAATGTTGCAAATTATTAGTTGTTTTATTTGAAGAGAAATAACTGTCGGAAAATTAATGTCCTACTTTCTTTATGTGAACGAGAATACCACCATTAACTGATCTTATTTTATTGTAAATTTCTTTAAAACTTTTTCAGTCAGAACATCGATTATGATGTGTTTGCACTACAGAGCAGACTGCAAAGCAATGATGTATTTTCGATTTTTTATTTAACTGAACACAACAGTTAAGTTGAGATGAAAAAGCCGACTTCACATTCAAGTTTACCAACACCAACGCTCTTCTGTGACATAATTATGGGCCACTATAAGATGGGATTCATGTGCATTGAAAAAACTATTCCATTTAATTACTAAACTTACAATTGACTTACAAATACAATCCGATTATTTTCCTTTGTCGTGTTTCTTTTAATATCTTTGTTTAATTTATAAATTTTGAAATTTAATTAACATTTATTGGCTTCCAAGTTTTACATTCACTTTAATGTTTGTGTGCGAGAGCAGAAAGAACAAAAAACTAAATAACGATTTTCTGTCATGATAAAATTAAAATTTATTGCTCTAAGGTAGAAGCGATAACATTTGAAGAGGGACAAAATGATAATAAGAAATAATTTCAAAATTACTTGCATTAATTACTTCATTGCCAAAGAAGTTTGAGAGATAAAAACGGAAAGTAAACATCATTCGAATGAAAAAAAAACAATTATATAAAAATGGAAATAGTAGAACTTTGCAATGAAATTAAATGGAATGAAAGCGTTTCTTTTATATTTTTTTGCCAATTACTTAACTACTCTAAATATGCACAAAGAAAAGAGTCATTCATTAGATTCGCCCATAAAGATGAGAAATTTAAAAATGTAAATCTTTATTAAACAATTCATTAAGAAACTTTCGTTTGCAAATTTTATTGATAAAAACCCTGCAGTACAAAAAGTATGAATAAAAATAAATGAATATCTTTATTTTGCAAACTGCTGGAGTCAAACAATGTGACAATCCCTGGAGTAACGAAGAGAAAATAATAACAGAAGACATCGAAATGTAGGATGTGACTCAATCAATTTCATTTGTTATAACAGACAGACAGAACTAAAAAAACGCTTAAAAGCACCCGATAACATACATACATAAATACATAACACACACAGACACACACACATATATATATGTATATATATGTATATATATAGATGGAATATTTATATAAATTGTTGGTTTTGATGTTTACAAAGCAAAAGTAAAAGAAAATCAATGAATATTTCTTCAGTTCTTTTTAAAAGTAACCCACTGTCACACACATGCACACAAACGAGTACATACATCCACAGTTCAAAAGTAATTTCAAATTAACTTGATTTTTTTTATTATTTTGGATGAAAAATTCATAAATTTTGGTGTTATTCATTCATGGCTGTTAATACTTTCCCAAATAAAGTTCAATAATAATTTTATCTTCTCGTTGCTGAACATTTTCTCTCCATTTGCCAAAATGCTCACATTTTATTTGCTGTTTAAACTCGACAAAAACGTTTAAAGGTTTTCCTTTGCATTTGTAGCTGAAAAAAAGTTTATTGGCAAAATTTTCTTAATCAAATTTAATGAATTGTAAAATTGTTGAATTTATTGTCAAGAAACTGTTTATGGTGCACACAATCATGAACGTCGTTGTGTGTAGAAGTTTATAGATGTGTGTGTATGTGTGTGTGTGTGTACGAAAATTTGAATAAGAAATTTTTTTTATTAAGTCCTGCACAAAGTCAACTTTGAGAAATTATGAATGTTTATGTGTGTTTGTTTACAACAAAAAGATATTTACGTTTACGTATAATAAATATATTTATTACAGCTGGATACACACACACACACAAACAAACTCGCTCATACATCTTAACAAATCAACGAACATGGACATATTAACAATTGCATGGCAGTGCGGAAAAGCAGATAACAATAAAACAGGACATAAATATTAAAAGTCCAGCCAAGTATAAGAACAGTAAAGGATAAGGGATTCTTTTACATTAGAGAGATGATAATATTCATAATAATAACAACAACAATAATAATAATAAAAGAATATTTTTTAAATAAAACCTAGTTTCTATACTCACATGCAGAAAAATTAAGTAATAAAGTTCATACTCATAATCACTCAGTTACAAAACAAACAAAAAACGAAAAGAAGAAAAAAAGTCCTTGGAAATAAAACATTTTTTAATTAAAATATTACGACAATTTTATTATCATTTCATATTCAAAAAGACCAGAAAAATTAAATATTATTCAGATTTATTGAAATATTTTCATATAACAAATTCTTCATGGTGATTCCATTTTTCTTGTTATGTCTAAAATGCAACAAATATTAATAATAAAGTTTTTAAAAAGCATTTAAATTGCATTTAAATCCAAACCATTAGAAAAGATATTGAGTGCAATATTAAACTCTTACAACATTCAATAAATAGCAATTAAGGCTGTTCTTCTATTTATTCCTTCATTTTTTTTCTACTTTTCTTCTTCGAAATTTGTACGTATGTATGTATGTGTATGTAGCCTTCGTCTTGATAATCTCTTTCAAGTTTTCGACATCAAAAAGTAAATACTCGTTTATTAAAAGTAGAAAATATATTTAAGTCATTTTCCTTTCTATTTCAGTAATCGTTTTTATATCCAGTACACACACACACATATATATATATATATATATATAAACATACATACACATCTATGTCGGTGCGTACATATGCAAGTATGTGTGGTTTAGGGTATTTTGCTGCAACTTTGAACACAACTGCGAATATTTTACAGTGTAACAAAAGAAAGATCGGACGTGTTAAAGTTTTTTACTTTTTATCATTTTAAAATTTCAAAAAGGCATAACACGCACAATTAATTAATATCTACGTCGTGTTTTTAATCTAAAAACGAAACAATAAACTAACAATCAAAATTGTAATGTCCTCTGAAGTTAAGAAAATATTAACAGGATAAACAAATTTACTGAAGCAAATTTTCGTTAATACTTTTTTTACTTTGATTTTAAATTCAAACATTTTTGTCCTAATTGTATTGGATTTTGTTGCTTTTTCAAATTAAGGGAGAAAAAACAAAATTATTTCTTTTAGTATTCCAAATTGATGTCAAACTCATTTCTAGATTCAAAAATATTTACTTCAAACTGAATTAATTGTTTTATATTTTACAAGAAGAAATGGGTGAGAAGTAGTCGATTCTCTGTAAAATTCGTAATCGGCTGTCTCGATCGGCACCGTGAGTGTCCGGTTATGGGAAGATTCACTGTATTTTGTTTTAGTCATGTTATCTTTAATAAACTGTAGTCGTATTTTTGCATTTGTTGTTTGGACCTATTGTTCTACGCAACAATTAACTTTCTTATATAGAGAAAAACTGTTGCTAATTTAGCAAGTTGCTTAGAAATTTAATAAATAAACCACATTTTAGTGTTGTCTTTCCACGTCCACTTGGACCTCGAGCGACAGCTTTCCATTAGCTTGAATTTAATTTCGATATCCTACGAAAAGCAGTTAGCATTTTTCAACTGAATTCAGGTATTTAAGTAGCGCATTAAAATATAAGAAATTAAGAATTTATAGAACACAGATTACTTCTCATACATCATGTCGTTGGAGCTCATTGATGTTCATGTCAATACACATAATTCGTTTTAATCAAAAGCTAAGAGCAACGTTTAAAAATTTACTTTAAAGATTCGAGGGCACATTTTCCGCATAAGACTGTAATTGATTATTAGATGTATGTTTTTGTGTGCTTGTGTGAATGTATTTAAAAGTGATTTCTATGCAATTTGCTTAAGTAAATATTTTGATATTGAAAACATTCTTACTCAACACTTTAACCAAATCGCATACATTTCTCTTTACATGTATGCGAATTGATGTACATACATACATATGTACTCGTATTTGTATGTATAAATACGAATATACGGTAAGTAACTAACTACACTGAACTAATTTTTCTGGCTGTGAGATAATAAGGCAAAATTATATAAATCAGCATTCACGCGCATTCTTTAAGTTATGAATAACTTTCATAACTTGATAGTTGATAATATTTTTTTCGATAAAATTTCTACTTATAAAATAATAGCCGGTCTATAATAATAAAATTAACAATTATTGCATGCAATTATTGTTGCAGTGTAAGTGAAACACAGCAAGAATGAGTGATTGAATGTACGTACGAGTGCCTTCGAGAGAGAACAAATAAAAACATCTGTTTGTGGTATAAAATTTCAAATAAAGCAATTTAAGAACAAATACTTTAGGAAATCTAAATATGAATATCTACTGTGTGCTCTATAAGCGTTAGCTCTCGTAATAGTTTTTTTTTTATATTTTAACGTACACACATACGAGTACATATGCACACTCTTGACAGAGTATCTTAAAATTACTTGTATTATTTGGCTGAACGAAGATGATGATGTTTTTGCTAATAATTGAAAATAAATATTTTTTAACTTTTGATATACAAAACAAATACATACACACATGCATACATTGAAATTCACACATATGAGAAGCTACACATGCACATTTGTGCATTTGTAATTGTTTACTATCAAAGTCAATTAAATATCTTCATACCTACAGATATTTAATCTTGCAAATAATTAAAGTTAATAAAAATGCATATAAAAAATATAAATAATAGTTCAACATCCATCCATCCATCCATCCATTTATCCAAACATACAAACTTACATAGAAAAAGTATTTGCATCTCTGCTTACATTTCTTTTAGTTCAGCAAAAAATGAATAGAAAATAATAAAATTATATAAAATAATTTATGTTGAATTTCCGTTAATAATAAGCGAGTAAATTGTGAAAGAAAAAAAAATTACTCGAAGCGACCAAAAACTTTGCCAAATTTTAATTATACACGACTATTATTTATTCTTTTTGCTTCTCTTCTTTTATTTTCGTCTTCCGTTTTTTTTTCGCCAATAATTTTCTGCATTCCTTGTCTAAACTTTATGCAGACTAAATAACTCATACTTAGAGACAAACTTGCATGCATTTAATGTTTGAGAGAAAACAAAAAACAAAAAAACGAAAAAAAACACGGCCAAATTTTTAGTTTAAAAATTTCGCAAGGTTGCGATATTGTTCAGTTTAATTTTAATTGATTTTTATTTTCTCATAAAATTCTTTACAGGAAGTTTTTGGTTGAGTTGTAGTTAGTCAGTACTTTATTTTTGGTCTTACAAACAACGAAACCAAACCAAATATCAGTGAATAGCGCTTTCGAGTTGTGAACATGCATCCAAAACAAGATTTAAAAGAAAATTACATAAATATTTTCTTATGATATAAAAGTTTTAGAACGAAGTTGTAACCTTTCTACTAAATGCTGTAAGTATACGAGGGTCGCTAACGAATAACAAGTGGAACAAAATAAAAAAATATTTTTAAATCGTTTTAAGAAGATGTTGGTATAAAAATAATCAATGCGATGCTAAAATATAGATCAGTTGATCTTCTTGCCATCGGCTTGCAACTTTGTACCCATCAGAATGATTTCCATTTTAACTGCTTTTCATTTTATTAATTCATCGCATCGTCATGACATAAAATATCGACAGCTTAATGGGTAACTTGATTTGTTCGAAGGGAGAAAAAGAAAATAAAAATATTTTTACGATTTTTGTGGCAATTTTGAATAATCTTGTTTAATTTATTGGTTTACAAAAGTTTGCAACTCATTTTTTTATATTATTTTCAGCATAAAGAATTATTGCTCAATACTTCACAGATGTCCTACGAACATTTTTTTTGTAACCCACTTTAAAATCGGAGCTCTTTCACAAACCAAATTTCTTTCCATTCGCGGCAATTGAATTTGAATGAATACTTATTTTTAAGGCAATTTAACTTCTTAAACTTTTCACTTTGTTGGATTAACAACAACAAAGAAAAAAATCCTATTTCAAATAAAAAAGTAAATGAAAATTTGTATGTTTGTATTTTCTGCCAGTTTTTGTAAATTAAAAACGTCGCTATACGTTTGAAAGTTTGTAAAAAAATATTTCGTTGTTGAACAAGTTTTCGTTTCCGAAAGCCATGATATTGTAAAAGTTAATTTGTCTATGAAAAATTAAATGAAAAATGAAAAATAAAATTGATTTATCTTCCACAAGTGCTGAAATCCACCGGAAGAGATGAACAGTTTTCGGTTGGTTAAAAAACAGTCGCGAATCTAAAAAATGTTAAAGGAACTATTTCATAATTTATTTATTTTTCAATAAATAGTTTATGAAAATTCAGTTAATTTCATAAAATTTCTCCAGAAAATGAAATATTAGAAATTAAACCATTAACTTTTGTCAAACTTTTTAAGATTTAAATACTCTTCCATCTATTTGTATTTTTTTTTAATAACGAATTGGTTGTTCAGAATATGTACGATTTTTATATCTCTGCGTTTGTATGTATGGATGTATGTATGTATGTGTGTGACGGTTTCTAAGCGAAAAAATAGTGTGCATGTGCGTATGTTTTTAAGCAAATTTACTAAATAAAATATTTGTTGAAGCTGTTTTGAATTCTAAAAATGGTGCGAAATCGCATGTAAAGATAATTTGGAAAAGTCCTAAAACACTTTTTTAGTTAAAAATTTATATAGATTTTTTTTGTTATACTCGTATTGATCTAAAGCTGGTTCATGTCTTTCACGAGAAATAAATTGACATATCTTTTCCAATAGTCATAGAGTATGTTTTTTGAACAGATCTGTTGGCTGCATAAGTGAAGGCGAGTTTGAATGAACTTTTTGATTTGCAAACAACAAAATGCTTTCCAGACATCTTTATAAATAAATGTTGTTGATTTTGGTTCCATATATATTGTGCTCATCATAATAATAAATACAACTATTCTACAGACATTCCAGATATTTTGAAAAAGTACAATTTACATTCGTTATTGTCATATACATGCATACATACGAGTACATACATACGTATAAAAATAGAGGACATGGATGGGTGTGTAGAAAAATATATATATTTATCAAGCTGCATTCGAATAGATAATTTAATCCGTTAGTAAAATTAATTTGCAAAAATATTTTATATGACCTTAAATCGGGGGCTTTTTTTTTGGGAACTTGACGTCTTTTTCAATTATTGCTTTTTGTATTTACGAATAAAGTTGAATCTTTTCAAGTCACATTTCTACATTCAAATGTTTGTATGTATTTTTAGAGTACATGAATGGGAATATTGCTGATTCATGTCGGTGTATGCGTACACTTCTCAGCGAATATTTGTATGTATTTTATGTCAAGTGAAAATTAGTATGCTGAGCGTCAGTTGTTGTAACATCACAATTTAATCCAAACAGAGCAGACGCACATACACATGCACACAAACCCCTTATTGGAAGTAACATGCATTATTGTTGCCACAAAATTAACATATTATTTTAACTTAATAAAGAAGATTATCAAATTGGATAATTGATGGAAAATGCCAAAATAAATGAATGAATTCAAAATGTAACAAAAAAAAGATTGATCGAAAACTAATATTATCTTCTCGTTAATTAATAGATGTTTAACAGTTCCTAAATGTTAAAATGTCCTTTCAGAAGTCCAAAAGTACACGACGTGAATAAAACATCGCAATATTCTGTTCAAGTGCTCAGTCTACAGTGACGACATATGCATGATACCTTTGGCAAAGAAAAATCCTTTGTGAAATATAGAAAATCTACAAAAATTATTAAAAATATTTTCTCTACTAACAATTTGATTTTTATTTAATCACCGAAAAAGTTAAGTCGAAAATGATGTTCATACGATTTCATTGCGTTTAAGTTTCGAAAAATGGGTGAATAAAAACTGGTATAAATATATAGTTTTGGTTTAAGTTAAAGATCAAATCGTATTTAACATGGGATTATGATGCTGATTCACACCAAAGTCTCTTTTCAGTACAACAAGTAAACAGCTTGGTATCGAACATAATTGTTCAATTAAAATACAATATTTAGTAATTTGTAAATGCTTGAGAAGCTTTTCAAATATTTTAAAATTTGTTTACTTTTTACTATCTTCCTTGACCTGTACGCATACACGCACATACTCGTATTTACTCACATACATCGTAACTAAAGTTGCTTTCGTCGTTGGTCTTACTTAATTGCTATATTTTATGCACCATAATATTTTTTCAATCAATGAACTGCCCTAATTGCATTCTGTATATGCATGCCAAACATTTTTGTATTGCAAATAAAAGATATTTTTAAATTCTTCCAGACGATTCATGTTGAGGTTTTCTTTATAGTTAATTAATTTATTTTATTCATAACAAAATTCCATTTAGTTTTTTAAACTCTTTTCGGGTAAATTAGTATGTTAATGTTGGGCATCGACTTAAACTGTAGTAAATGTAAAACAATAGACACAAACGCAGACGCAAGCTCACAAATGTGATGATATAAAAGGATCTATAGTCTTGGGTTTGTTTTTTAATTTGCTGAAAAACAACATTATTATTTGATTTTATGTTTTAAGAATTTCACAAAACAAAAGATTGCTTTTATGTGGTTTATAAACAAATTGTCCAAAGATTAGTTTTGGAACCCAAAAACCTCAGAAAGAAAACACACAGATAGCCAGCCAAACTCTGCCAGCGGAGAAAATAATGATTAAGGATGCTTTCTAGAAGGCCTCTGTACTGCTTCTTTTGGAATCACAAGGCCTGCTCACTCCATTCCATACTCAGTTATTTGTTACACACGATGTTATTGCGGGATAGCCCTTCCGCTCTCGTTTCTTTCGAATGTGATTCTGAAAGGCCTTCAAACTAATGGCTTCTAGAAAGCATTTTAGAGAATGGCTGCTGAAATACCATATTGAAGGATTTTTAATAATATCTAAAGGTTAAGAAAATTAGAAAATAATTATGACAATGTTATTATATATAAAATAATTCACGGAGAGATTTAATAATTAATTCAACCTTAGGCAAGAAAACAAAACAAAAAGTGCTACTCCTTCTCTTCACCCTTCTCAAAAGGAAGATTTCTCTGAATGGCCATCCCAAATACATTATTTTGAATCACTCTCGAAAGAAACGCGAGCGGAAGGGCTATCCCGCAATAACATCGTGTGTAACCATAGTTGCCAGATGAAATGGGTCCGAATTCGTCATATTTTCAGCGTGAAATCGTCAAAATCGTCAAAACAGTTTTCCGAAGTCGTCAATAAATCGTCGAATATAAAAACAAAATTTTTTCAAACAAAACATTTATTTTATTTAACAAAACATAACATAACAAATAAAATTCAAGGGTTTTTATATAAACTAAAGTAAATTCTTATCCATAAAGAGATCAACTGTTGACACAAAGTATAATCAGGTGTTTTGTGTACTTTTTAATACAATACCATACCATATACCATATATATACCATATCCACAAAATATTAGCAAATTTAAATTTTTAGAGAAATTAGTGATAAAATTTGCGATTAAATTAAAAATGATGATAGTATTATTCATGTAGCAACACATTTGTAAAAATTAAAAAAAAAACATATATATTGGAGTAATAAAATTAGTTAACGTGGGAAATAAAAGACTAGAGTTTTTTTTTCATCTCTGAAATCTTTTTCCTAAAATTTAAAAGTTTTACGTCCGTATCCGGGAAGAATTATTCTAAATTTAGTAATTTCAATTGTCTGAACTCAGATTCAAATTTCTGCCTTTCACGTTCTTTAACAAAGTGTGAAAATACTTTAAGAATATCATTAAATGAATTGTTATTTTCTTTTATAAGATTGTAGGGATTACTTTGGCTTAATGCCTTGGATTTTTTTTTTTAAAGCCAAATCTCAATAAAACTTGGTCACACAGTTCTACGTAAAACTTTTTACAATTTTTAATGATCTCACACTTTCCATTTTCATAAATTTTTGTGTAACAATTTTAATATACATACATATGTACATATGGACAATCTCACTTATTCAAGTTCAAGTTTTTGGCGTGCTTTAAAATATTGACACAAATGTATGTATGTAAATAACAGTTGATAAATTATGAACATCAACAGGTTTAAGCAGCCTAATATACTAAAATTATCAACTCAAAAACAACTAAATATGATAAAACTATCTCTTTTACTCCTTACTTTTCTTACATATTGCGGCAAAAGCTGGCAAGTTCTTGAAAAAGTTCAAAGTAGTGTCAATGTTCTGCAGAACGCTGCCAACTTATAATTGTTTAAAAATCGTCAAATTTAAGACACAAATCGTCACGTCGTCAAAATGCCTTTTTTGGCAGCTGAAATCGTCAATATAACGATAGATCGTCAAATCTGGCAACCGTGTGTGTAACAAATAACTGAGTATTGAATGGAGTGAGCAGGCCTTGTGAATCCAAAAGAAGAAAGACAGAGGCCTTCTAGAAGGCATCCGTAGTGATTCTCTTTCCTGCTGGATTGCAAGCACACACATACACACTTCCCCACATACACATATGTATAGGATGGCATAAAAGCAACTATGTATGTATGTGAGTATTTCCTCCAGCAATGCTTAAATACATTTATGCAAACAGATACACACAACAACAACATCAATAACAACGAATCATATACAGATACAATATACAAGTCATAGACATTTCGGACATTTCAGCACATCAACAAATATTCACTAACATAGAGCCGGACAGACAGGCAGACAGGCAGACAGGCAAACAGACTGACAGACATGCATGGAAATGTTTTCATTATGTGAACAACTAAATATTTCCAAGTCATTTTTAGGTTTCTCTGTATTTGTTTGTGTTTTTAGGTAAATGTATCTCGATTTTCCTTTTTTTTTGCTCTTGTAAGAATTGTATTATTTAAAAATCTTTGCTAAAGTTTTGTGTGAATCATCAATGTGGTAATGATATTATACGAGCAGTAAAGAACTCAATGTTATTAGCAGCAACTAACCAACCAAACGACCGACTGACCCAACGAATGAGGACCCAACAACCAACAAATTCAATAAACAAATAAACAAACAAACAAACAAACATGATTTAATTTTTTTTCCATACATGAAATAAACTAATGGAATGTTATTGTTATTTTTGCTTTTGTTGCAACTCTTCTTTTTCTAGTTGTTGTTGATGCCGTTGTCGATGTTGTTGTGTTGATGATATTGATGTTTTCCTTTCGCATGGCGATGATTGAAGAGGATGATGTTAAAGTAGATTTTCGGAATTTAAATAATGTTTTTATTCAAATATAAAGGAATTCATTAAGTTCTAAATGAGTTTAAAAAGTGAAGAGCAAAGGGATTTATTTTATTTAAATTTCTTTAAACTTGAAAACAATCAATATTTAAATAATGTTTAAACATTTTCAATCCCAAAATAAACTTTAGTTTGATTTATTTCCAAACATAAAAATAGTTCGGATAAGTTAACACATGACAACCCATAATCGATTCAATTTATGCATCCGATTGAATGAATATTTAACAATTAAAAAGTATATAACAATTTAATTGAAATATTCTCAAGAATTTATTTCTTTGTTATGGATTACATCTAATCTACGAGTATGTATATGCCTGCATTTCATTGGGTGCTAATGCCAGCTCATCAGCGGAAGTAAATAAAAGTTTTTATCTTAGAATTATTTAATAATTAATGAAGGTTTACTTGTGTCTGCTTGCTTGAACTCTGCTTGTCCGATTTGGGAAAAATTATATATCGGAAAATTTATATCCAATAATTAATTAATGATAATTTGTTGTGTAAAATGGAAATCTTCTAGTCAATATCTTAAGATTAATGTTAAAATATACGAGTATACTCCCATGTACAAATAAAAAAATCTTTAAAAATGGCAGTTCTCATAAAATAAATAAATAAATTTTAAAGTTGCTTTCTGCTCCAGTTAGTCCACACAAGGAAACGTTTCACAAACTGGAAGTCCTACTAAAATTAAAGCCGCGTCTAAGCATTCAAGGCGCTAATATCCGAATATATTTGCAATCTCTATTTTCGATGAAACACAAGCTCTGAAATCTATTTTCATTGTCGGCAGAATCAGGAAGTGCTTACGAAGGAATTGAACCAGTGACGGAGGCATCATAAACAACAAATACTTTTATACGAGTATAAATCTGCTTAACAGTTTTATATGGAAATTTATTTTGCAAATTTCCATGGAGAATTTTTCAACTGTTGCATCAAAATTTATTCTTAGAAATAAAATTTTGCGATAATGCGTCACTCACTCACTCCCATGGCACAAAGTACAACCCATTTCTGAATAAATTTTTCTTTTTAAAACAAAATGGATATTAATTTAAGTGCTGAATTGAAATGTCACTTTAAATCTTTTATTTTACATCAAATTGCTTACATACATACGAATACGAATACGAGTACACTGTTTGTTTGGTAAAATTGTGTAGGTTTGTGCCAGAGTGTGAATGAAATTCGTTGTAACAATTGATTTCTACTCACAGATAGAAATTGTTTATTTAATAGTTAATACTCACTTAATGAAAATAAATTACTTTATGTTTTTTGCTGTGCTCTTTGTTTTGTGAATAAAATAAATATTTCGTTGGCTCAAATGCAAATA
The DNA here is from genome assembly GCA_947311025.1 of Lypha dubia. Taxonomy (NCBI): domain Eukaryota; kingdom Metazoa; phylum Arthropoda; class Insecta; order Diptera; family Tachinidae; genus Lypha; species Lypha dubia. Next base: position 807,602 of record OX371260.1, on the reverse strand, counting down.
CACATAACTTCACTTGATAGAATTTTACAGGCGAGGGAGACATACATACGTCTTCATATTTTGGGTGCTTTTAGTGGCACAACTTTTAAAGTTTTTATAGACATGACTTTGATTTTGAAATTTTAGTCAGTTAAGTGGTTTTGTATTTCATCAAACGATTTATGGAAAAATATTTTCAATATAATAAAACATTGTAAAAATAAACAAATTTATTTATATACTTTGAACTCGATTTTTCTCAACCAAACAGAGCATACAGGTGTTAGTATTGGAAACTTTGTGTGTTTGTATCGGAGTCGATTCTTTCGCCTGATTGTCGGTATTTTTTGTTTTTTCTTTGATTGTTTGTTTCGTTGCCATTTTTGTAATTTATTCCATTTGCAATGTGATATATGTATGTACGAGTATCCCTATTTACATACGTATGTACATTCATATACATGCATATATGAATATCTATATAAAGTTGTAAAATATAGAAGAGCAATCACGCACACACACACACCCACCCAAATTCATTCTCGAATGTACATAGTATCTGTAGTAAAGGAAATATAAAGGAGAATATAAGATGAATTTTTTGTGTTAATTGACAAGACTGTGCTAGAGGGAGATTTTGTGAAATAAAAGCTTAATATGCAAACATAATAACAATATAAACTCATAAATGAACGTGTGTACATAAGGACATACATATGTACATATGAACGTATGTAGGTATGTGCATAAAATATAAATTTCTTTCTATTATGTCCGTTCATTTATATCTGATTATTTGTGTATACTCATGTGCACAAGAGTATGTTTGTGTATGTGTGTGTTTTAATATTGATAGGTTTGTATGAAAAATAATATCAATTGCAAAAATTTCATTGTCAGCAAACTGATTATCTGGCATCAGCACTTAGACATCTCAGTATCTCCACAAGTTACCTCTGACATGTTATAAACTGATGAAAAACGAATAGCATGTGTAGCATCAGCAGCAATAGGAGAATTGGAAAAAATAATACAAATAAAACATACCAACACCAACACCAAAAGCAGCAACAACGCAAACATCAAATAAAATAAAAATAACAAAATTGCAAGATAATTGTACAGTACGAGTCTCATTTTGAAATTCAGTTTATTTCATTTCGATTGACAATCATTTTGTAACTTCAATTTTCATTTATAACATGACAGACATTAGCACGAGCAAAAAAAAAAAAAATATAAAAACAAAATAAATTTACGCACACACACACAAACAAATCCACACATCCTAATACATACAATAATAATGACGGAATAAGAAGAAGTAAGGATACAATTGTTTGTTGATTTGTTGGTTTGTTTGTTTATTTTTTGTTTGTTTTTATTCAATAATTATGTTTGGTTTTGTGTGCGTGCGAAGCTAGAAGATGATGACATCATTGATGGGCATTATCTCTATCAACAATTCAAAAGAAAATTAAAAAGAAAAAACCGCAAAGTGAGCTAATATTCTTTAGATACAAACAAGTACGTCCTCATGTAGGTATGAAATCAACACATCCACTTCTTCTATATTCACCTGTTATTCTATTTTCAACTTGTTATACATTCGCTTTTGGCTAAATCTTGTCATATCTGAGTTCAGATGACTCAGCATAAACAGAATAGCTCCCCCACCGCAAACACACACACCCATACACAGGCACAAACACAGCCACAGACACAGACATACTCAGTGCACAAATAAAGACAAAATAGATGAAGAAGAATGGCCCATGGCAAACGAATCAATATGAATAAATCCGACATCAATGATATTTACATGAGGAGTGCTACACATTTATTGACTTGGGTGTGGGTATGTTTGTAACGGGTATTCATTTGTTTATTACAAATCATCCTGAGGATGATTCTTATCAATTTCTGATTGGATTTTTATTATTTCGTAGGCTCTCAATTTAAGGAAAATGAAATAAATTTCAAATGCTTATTAACTTTTTATTTTCTAAATTGACTCTGTTTTTCATAATTTCATCATACCATATTTGTGTATGTTCGTACAGACACATTCAGATTCTTGAATTTATTTTTCTCTTTTCACTTTGTCTGTTTATTTCGATGGAAATTATTAAAGAATAAAATTTGCCTGCAAAAGTATTTTTGTGGCTTCACGAAAAGTTGAGCTCAATTCAGTTTGAAATTCTTCAAAGGAGGCGTTAAACAATATCGATCTAAAATATTGTAATGTCACGTATTCTCAATTTGAGAAGTGAAATTTGTTGCAAAAGAAAGTTAAAATTTAAAAAAAATATTTACTCGTATATCTTTTTCACAGTCAAGAAACGGACTCAATTAATTTTGCTGCTCAAGTTCAATTTATGACGAAAATTGTACATCCAAACACTTTAATTCCAATTTTCAATTATTAGAAAAGTTTGTTTTACTTCACATAATTAATTGGTTCAATTACGGAATTTTTTGAAACTAGTTGTAAATTTTGATTATTTTTATTAATTGAAAACATTTTTTTTCTGTTTGAAATGTAGAAAAGTTCGAATGCACTTCTCTGTCTTTTAATATTTGCAATTCATACTTTCATCTAATATAATTTTTATTTTTTTATGTTAAGACCAGCACTCAGGGGATGACCCCTACTTATAAGGAGCATTGTGCTGGAACAAGGAAAATTGGTTCTGGGAAGGAGGATAGCGGCAGTAGTGGTTGTGGGCATTGATCACAACCGAAGAGCGATCTGTACGAAACAAAATGACGGGTTTCGGAAAAAAGTTCTTCCCTGATTTCACTAGAACACTAACGTTTTAGTAGCGATGGATAAGTGAAACATACCCCACATTGCGATGATGCTGCAGTGAGTCAATGGCTACCCTCTTCGTCTTGTCCTGTAAGCGGTCGAGTAACTTCAAAATATAATGTGAAGCACCGGCCCATACATGAGAGTTGTATTCCATATGCAGTCAAATATATGTAGCTGGTATAAACATTAAGGAGATCAGATGGAGTGAAGTATGTCTAAAACCGTCTTCAGAAATTGTGGCACTTCAATGCTTATTTTGCGACATGAAAAATTTTCTCAGTCCCACGAACATCTCACTGGATTTTCAAGAGCATCTGTTTCCCCAACATTTTTAACATCCATAATTACAGATGAAACAGCATGTTCTGTCATTCGTTATATAACGAATATAAATAAGTAAAATAAAATTGATTCTGTTCCTGATAGACGCGCTGGTGTTCACTAAATGGGCTTAAATTTACAGAATTCTTAATTAGAATTTCAATTCTTTAATTCCTTTTTTTTACTGTTGCGTATAAAATTTATATTTCAATTAAACAATTCTCTGGAGTTGTTTTATTTTTTCTTTATTTTAATTCCTATTTGAAGTTCAAGAGCCACCATTAGCGAATTAAATTCTATTTGAGAAACAATAAGAAAACATTTTAATTCAGCCAACAGATACAAATATCATACTCTCTCGTACACTTGAATAAATTAAAGGAGGTGTTGAAAAAATAAATACGCCACAAATGCCAACCACATTACAATGTGCAATTATTCTATGGCCATATTTAACGTTGTAACTTCAGTTACATACAAACGCTGTTGAAGATGATTTCTTTTCTAAATGTCAGTAGGAAAATAGACAAAAGCAAAAAAAAAAAAAAAGAAAAATTTATCAAACAATGCAGGGCGAAAAGAAAAGTTGTATATTCTTGCTAAAATCTTTGCATTTAGCTTATTCACACCACACATACAAACCAAAGTTGTATGAGTGAATGTACACTAGACTGTTTCGATCATCATACACAAGATTTTTTAGTCACTGTCTAGAATGTCAAGCGCGATCAAGTGTGGGTGGGCCCTTTGTGATATGAGGATGCTGTTAATGGCTTGTGAAAAATTTTATTGTTACTTTTCGAATATCAACAAATTCATCTTAAAACTGTTGTTAAAACTGTTGTTTTTCTTTATTTATTTGTAATCCTTTTCGACATAAATAAGAAAAGTTCGGAACTGAATTAAAAATGTTTCATGGACCAAAAATATATGAAATTGTGTGGGAATATGCCTTTGAAAATCTAGGCTTCTTCCCTGTAGCAAACGATGTATCGGGTGAACGAAACGCTGAGTCCGGTGTTAAAAATAAAGGAATCGTTGTATTTACAATTCATGTATGACACGCTTTTAGCCAAAATTATGTAGACAGAAAAGCCTTATGTAGTGTATGCTTGTGTTTGTTTGTTAGGTATTATACCACTAAAGTGTACGAGTATGTGTATGTGTGAAGTAACCCACATTTATAAAAATAATTTTGCCAGTAAAGGAAACAAAAATTTATGCAGCTCTAGATTTTATACATACGCTCACACAAATATAAGCATACACATACACATTTGTGTTTAAGCTTCACCGTTTATTTGTGTATGTATTTTAATGTTATTGTTGTTGTTGTTGGTTTTGTTACCCTTGTGTTTTCAGTCTTATTCGTGAAAAATGCCTGAAACTGACTCATGTGTAGGATTTTCTTGTAGTGTTTGCTTTTATGTCTTAGCATTAATTCTCTGCACACAAATACATAAACACTCACACGCATACTATTTGCTGTACATCCAAAAGAATTGTTACTTATGCCTTGAAGAATGTTTATACTGGTACGTTTGTGAAATATTCTTCATTTTATAATATCTTTTCGTGTACACTGCTGACAATAAAAATACGAGTATTTAAAAAAATTTGTACGTAATATCTTGTTTTTCGGCAGACAGCAGTTTAGGATATTTCGTTTTATTAAGGGTACAACCATGAAGGAAGGACTTTTTTTCCATCATTAAAACATAAATTATTTTTGGCATTGCCCTTCTGTTACGGTCATGAGTGTAACTGCAAACGTGTATGTATGTAATCGTATATACAAACACCCACACATACATACAAATAATTTATTCTTATTATTAAAGAATAAGTGTTTCGTTTTCTTCACTTCTAAGAGAATTATGGCGCGAAAAGGCTATAAAAACCATAAACTCTCGACAAAAAAAAAGAAAAATAAATAAAAAATAAATAAAAAATAAACAAGTCTCAGCTATTTAAGTGTGTCACTAACATTCAAACATTCAAGAAATATTATGTTTTATTCATGAATAAATTTGGAATAATTGAACAAACGAACGTAGAAATGCCCGCAAATTTGTTTTTATTCACTTAAGAAATCAAATGATTTATTCTACATATTTTCAATAGAGAATTCTGAAAGATTTCAAGTCCCTAGAAAATTTGTGAATTTTTCTTTTCTTCCAATTTGAATGTCATCGAAGTTTTGCTACCCCGAGTGTATTTTCTTGATCGTTATTGATACGTTGAGTTTTTTATTTGACATCTAAAAATAATTTTAGTATTTTTCCATACGATTTAATTATTAAAGAAAACATGTTTTGCTTTCGTAAACACCATTTTATGAGAATGAAAGGATCTAGTTAACAATCAATCTTCACTTTTCTGATTTCACATTTTTTATTTCGTACTTTTAAACCAAGTTATAGAAATATTCAGTCATATTTTTGAAATTGTGATTCAAATCAATTTAAGTAATAAAACAAGCTTGGTGTTTTTCTTTTTGTGTTGAGCTTTCAATACAACCTCTTAGATGAAAGCAAAATGAAATATTTCTTCAATCATATGCACGAAGGCTTTAATTTATTTCATTCAAAAGCAACAAAAATGAATAAGAAAACTTTTATAATCGTTCTTGTAAAAAGCAGTCGAAAGTATATTTGCTGAAGTTTTTATCCAACTTTTGTTGCTGCGTTTCAAATCGAATTTGTGGTCATGCTATTAAGTGCTGTGAATTTGCAAAGCTCATATTTATTTTACTTTTAATTTGTGTTATTGCTTCTCTATCAGTCCATGTTTCAAACACTTTTCAGTAGAATGTAATTTTCATATAATGCAACATTTTTGTTAGTTAAGCCCTTTTAGAGGAACTAAGTTTTATTTTTTTCTTTTTGCTTTTATTCAGAACTTTTTCTGTTTTTTTTTCTTGTTTTTGTTTAGAAAAATTCGCGAACCAAAAAAAAAAAAAAAATACCAGCAGGATTAATTAAAAAGTGAAGAAAATCTTGAAGATTATAAAAACAAATATTTCATCTCAAATAATTTCATAATGTTAATTTGGAGTTTTTTTGTCGAAATAAATTAGTAAAATATTAAAAAAAAACACAAACATCCACACACACACACACACTCTAGTAATAACTAAATAATAAGAATAAAAATATATTGAAATTGTTTTCACCTTCTTTATTCCGAATTCTCAAAATTTATGAGTTTTATTTTTTATTATTTAGAAGAAAAATAAAATTCATTAAAATTTTTTGAAAATCTTGGTTGGCACGTACTAACAAACATCGCATTTATTATTCGTGCTACACTTGCAACATTGTTCCTGCTCCTACATTTGCATATATACGAGGGAAGAGTTGTGACACCGCAATGAAAAAAATATTGATGTGCCGGAAAAAAATTAATTAAAACGTGGCTTTATGGGACGGAAGTGAATCGTATTCTAATTTTGTTTGTAGTCGTACTAAATTTGCAAAACAAGCAATAAAAATGCAATGCATTGCTCTTGAACAAAGTCTTACTCGTTTTGTTCTTGCTCGCACGCAAAGTTGTATCGGTAAATTGCGAATAGTTCAGGAGATAAAATATTCAACATGTGTTCCAATGATCAAGTGTATTATCGTAAATGGTTTGTCTTTTTACAATTATTCATTAATATCGTTCAAGTTATATGTGAGTTTATAGAGATTCTTGGGCAGTTTTTCTTCTTGATGTGATTTTTTAAAAATCAAAGAGATTTGTTTGCTTTGCCTTGAATTAATTTATTTTCTTTTGTTTTTTGTACTATAGTATAAAATATAGTATAAAATAGTAAAAATTTAGTATAAAATCAATTATTTAAAATTGAGCGGATGGAAAACCATAAAAGTCGCAGGGACTGTCATAAAAAAAACCAAACCGCATCCATTTCCAATTATCACTATTTTTGTGTTATAGTTGTTTTTTTGTTAAAAAAAAAAAAGAAAATGTAACCTCCAACCCTCGTAAAAATTGAAGAAGTACTTGTGGCTCTGGCCAAACAAGCCACTTACGGTTACTTACTTATATACGTACTTACTTACTTAGTTAGTTTCTTCTTATTATCATTATACTTGAGATTATAATTTGAAGTAATGATGAATGACTGAAACTCTAATGCAAACTCTGGCTCTTTCGGATAAAAGAGAAATGAAAAGTTCATTTGGAATAAAGAGAACAACAATTTTATTGTAATAAAGAATATTTAAAAATTTAAAAACGAGAAAACGAGAAAAGCAAACCGAATGGAATATTTTAAGAAAGAGGGTCAATATTCTAAAAGAAATAATGAAGAACTAAAAGAAAAATTATTTACAAAAAAAGTTTGAAATTAATTTATTCAAATCAATTTTATCTACAGAATAGCAGAAATATGTATGGATGGATGTACGTATGCAGGATATACACTCATAGATTTATATACCGACACGCATTTGCTCTTTCAATTGGTTTAGTTAAGCAGGATTCAGTTGTTGCTGATTGCATTTCGGCAAACTGCCAAAAAGTTTTCTGTGCAAAATTGTCCCTTATAATTTTATATGAACATATTTGCGAGTGAGTATACTGAAATCTGTATCTGTATTGTTTGAAAGAAGGCATAACATGTTCATATGGATTGCCGAAAATAAAAATTCACAAATAAATTTATTTATGAATGTATGTGTACGTTGGTTATATTGATATCATTGTGAAATACATACATCAAATCTCATGTATTGCAATACATGCATGCATATATGTACACGTTTTCAGCCATACCAAATATACATACATACAAACATACATACATGCATACATTCATTATATATATGAATGTATTTATGTGCTTTACAAAAAAACACTGCCACAATTGGATGTGGGCATAACAAGGATGATTGAAGAAAATTATATATACCAACACAACAACAACAACAACAACAACAAGAAAAAAGTGTTTTTATTGTTATAAAAGATATAATGTGTATATGTTGTATGTGTGCGTGTGTTATGGGACTTTTTTCTTCATGCTTTTTTTTTTTTTGGGAATACGTTCTGCTACATTTTGGGGTGAAGTAAAAACTTCGTTGTCACGCTTGAGTGACTATTTGGCATCACTTGTAGTTGGCCAATATAATTTGGCGTAAATTCAATTGCTGACAAATTTCTATGAATTGTTGTTTAAACGAACGTGAGGCATTTTTATTTCTCAATATCAATATACATACTCGTACATACACATACATACGTACAATATAAATGTATAAATTTTTTTCTGTTTGCTTCCGGTCCGGAACAAATAAAAGTACGCACAAAAATCATATTGAATGTACGGTTCAACACCACACTGTTATCGTGTTGAACAAAAAAAAAAAAAAAAGTTAAAAAAAAAAAAAATATTTAATTCATATCCTGAAATAAACTGTTGATACTTTTATCACTTTTTTATTATAGAAATTCACTCAAATTTATATTTTTTGTTTATTAAATTTAAAACCATGAAACTGTGGCGGTATATACTCATGCATTATTAAATTGTTGTGCTGTGTGTAGAGTAAAATGTGCTTTTGGTAAATGCTAAAATGACAAAGAGTCGTATATGAACGCATGTATGTGTACATGGTTGTTAGTGGATAAATGAATTTGGCAAAGTGAAATACAAAAACAAAGAAAAGCGAAAAAAAGCATTAATTCTATGAGAAATTTATTAAAGACTAGATAGCATTAACATGCACACACAAACACCACATGAAATAAGTAAAAGGTAAGTAAAGTAAAGTAAGTAAAAATCACACATGATCTGCAAAAATGTCGTTGATAATGTTTTGCCTGTAAGAAATACTTGTAGATACGAGCAATTTTCAATTACAAATGAAAATGCTTTTGCATTACTGTGCATCTAAATGAACAAATAATTAATTGTTTAATATTGTGATTGTTTATTGGGTCTTAATTAATTAGTTCGTTCATCACACTTGAACTTGAAAAAATCCATCAATATTGAGCAAGTTTTAAATATTCTGCTAATAATTTTGTTTAATACTTTTAAAAGTTATAAACTTGTTTACAGTATTTTTTATTAAAAATAAGTTAGCTACGAACGTGATACTCATGAAGGGCATATCGGTTTTCACATTAGCGGTATTCAGTGTTTGGTGCAAATGGTCTTGCGAAAAAATATGTGAAGTATATCGGCAACTCTGGGATTTCTATTGCCAGATTCAACGATATTTTGCATTTGAAATAATTATATCGTTACCTTCATTCGTATCGAAGATAAGTTCATATACAGTTGAACTTCTATAACTTGAACTTCTATACATTGAAGTTTCCATAAATTGAAGCAAATCGCATGACAAGAGCGGCACTATGAATGTGCAAAGTTTTGAAAACTTATTCCATAACTTGAAGTGTTTTTTACTAATTATGGGTTGCAACAGTCAAAAAAGAGTCGACAATAATACAAGACTGCATTTATAGACTTAAAATATATTAAGAACTAAAGATTTTAGCAAATTGTTTGCCCTCTGCTGTAAAATTAAAAAAATTTGACTTAGCCCCTTTACAAATGAAAGTATCGATGTATAACTTTCATGTTGATCTTGTGATCAAAATAGTTTTAAGCCTACAGTACACGGCATGTAAAAAGCCAAATTCGCATGTGGCTCTGACGTCACGAGAATTTGCAGCATTTTGTTTACATTTACTAAATATGCAGAAGTGTCTACATGCTTCAAAATTTTGGTAGTACATGAAATGTTGTTTTGTCCCAAAATTTATATGTGACAAATGTAGCCGAAGCGTACACATTTGCAACGGCAGCATATGTGTGAACTTTTGATTGGCTACATATGTATGTATTGTCAGTACACCGCATGTAACATACGTACACATTTTTCATATTAACATGTACAACAGTCATGCATATGTTTATGGCCCTTGTTTAATTTTTAAAATTTTGTGTGAAGTCAAATTTATAAAATGTCGAAGAGAAAGAAGAAATAAAACAACATCTGATAAAAAGTAAAATAAATTCACTTTTATCGTAAAATAATTCCCATGAACAATAAAATGGTGAAAAAAATTAAATAATACTACACTGACACAAAAACAACGCAACAATTGGCGATCACAGTTGTTTTATTAATTATTGAATAAATTTACTATTTATACATGAATTTTTTCATCTTAGCTTTGAAAGTATCTTTTGCATGGTTTAGAACAAGAACGAGAAATAATAACAAAAACCCAAACTAATTAAGCTGTTAATTAAGATATTAATTAATAAAAGAAAAACCACAAATCAAAGATAAATACAAATAAATGCATGGAAAAGAGAATATATGATCATTTTTCTACCCTTCTTTTATCTCTACCCCGATCGTAAACCAAAAAAATTATCATGAATCTCAGTCATCGTGTGATTAATAATAATAAAAAAATTTTTTCGTCATTAAATTCCTACCACATTTTGTTGGAGAAAATCAACATTGGCAAGAGTGCCATTGGCTACATACTATTGAAAAATGTTGTGTCAAAAATGTTTGCTGCCACATGTTTGGGACTGCTACATGCGCATGTAAAAATATTACAAATGTCAAAATTCACATGTACCAAGCTAGTACACGACATGGCTAAAATACGCATGTTTGCATGTCTCTACAAAGGAACATGTGGCACACATATCAATGTGTGCTGCATGTGAGTGTCACAAAAAGTGGAAGTACACGACATGTTGCCAATTTAGCTTCATGGTGACGTCAAAATTACGTCAGAGCCACATGCGAATGTGGCTTTTGACATGCCGTGTTTAATAATTATTTAGGTTTAATACAACATGAAGCGCTCAAAAATATGCAATGAATCCTTGGAGTGTATTCCTGCATTCATTTCCTGTTTCTTATTTTAAATTTCGAGGCAGCTTTTTAAAGTTCAAAGCCGTCGATATATTTAATGTATTCATTTGTTTTTTATTTATTTTGATCTGTTACTATATATTTGTACATTAGTGTAGTGCTATTTGCGTTATATAGAAAACTTTTTCCGTCTTTCGTTTATTCGTTTAATTGACTTAGTTTCCATTTCATTGTCTCCCTATAATTTATCGTCAAGTTTAATTTTTTTATTTGCTATTTTCTGCGCTGCATTTGAAAAAACTTTAAAGAGGTGGAAGCGAATCAAGAAAAGTAAAAACTAAAAATGCATGGAAAAACTGAAAAATGTTGTTGCAAAAAAAAATCATGTTCTAGTGTTTAACTTTTTCTCATGTCCGCTGCTCTCACATACAAACCTAATTCAATTAAAAAGTTTAAACATACACCACTTAATGAGCTATTGTCATTAAAGTTTTTCTATGCGAAAAAAAAAATATTAATTTAAATGAAAGATCTCAAATTATAAAAAAAAAAATACAATAAACTTTTTCACTTGGAATGCGCTAAGGAACTGTTGATGAAAATGGTAGTTGCAGCAAAGGTGAGCAAGTAACTACCAACTCCAACGCTTTTTATGAGCCAGCAGTACAGAGGACAATAAGTTATTTTAAACGTGGCTACAGAAATGAATATTCTATTTTGTCTGTTACATTTTGTTGCATATATTTTTTAAAATAAAAAAAATTAATGGTTGTGTTTAAAAGTCATCAATAAAAAACCCGATTTCTGCTTATTAAAAAATCTTTGAATTCCTTCGATATTCGATTGTAATGAACATACATATGTATCTATTCATACAAAAAAATCAACGTATATTACTTAAAATCAAGAAACATGTTTTTTGAATCAAACTATTTGTTCATTGAGTTTAAATAAATTAACGAGTTTCTTAAATTCAACGTATTATACGTTAAATCAAAAAACAAGTTCATTATTTATTTCAACGAATAAAATCAAATAATGGTTTCAACGTTGAGTTCATAAATACATAGAATTTTACTTTTAATTTCAAGGAATATTTTACTGAAACAACGTATAATACGTTGAATTTTAAAGAATTTAATACAAAGAACGTGAGTTCGTTGAATTTATGTAAAACTGTTTTTTCAGTGTGGTCGAAACACAAATAAACTAATGAGAGCTTTATAAGACATGGATCGACCAAAGATAACACAATTAAGTGTTGCAGTTATAAGAACCAAATTAGTCCTCATGTGACAATCGAAATTTACAAGTCTTGCAAATACGAAATGCCTTGAAGACTGTATTGGTTGTATTGAAAATAAGTCCGTAAATCCGATTAAGATGAATAGGTGGTTATTTTTTTTTAAATATTTATCGCATTTTTATCACACACATCATCACAAGATTTATTGAAAATGTATCCTTTGATTTAATCTTATAACATTTCATTCTCTACTTTAATTGAATAGTAAATTTATTAAAATTATTTTAAATTTTACCATAAAAAATAAACAACAAATTTTACTGCATTCAAATGACACAATATTTTTGTATTGGGAACACAGTGGTCGTTTCTCCATACAAACATACATCTTTTAGTTGGATTTTTTTTTACTCATGTAACCACATACAGAAATACGAACATTCATCCAAATAGTATATGTAAATGTATGTATGGATGTATGTGTGCTGATACATTATTTAAATTCAAAATAAAATTCTGTCTTTTTTAACTCGAGCAAACAGTTTAAAAATACAACAATGAACAACAAAAGGAAGAAAGCTAAAAACTAAATAAAATACATGTATATACATACTTACATATGTATAGTACATATGTATGTATAATTATACAAACCCAGACTCATATACACTCAATATGAAAATATGAAAACTCAAGTGTAAAAATACCAGAATATTACTGTGCAACGATGCGTTTTAATTCACACAGAGCCACACTCGCACTCAAACGTAAAATTCTCTTATGTATTCGTTTAAGTGTGTGATTTTGTATGTGTGTGTGTGTGTGTGTCGTGTTTTTTATGGTAAAAAAAGAAAGAGATGCTAAGTTTGCTGTTGGTTTATTTAGAATCTCTAGAGAACAATAGCCCACACATGTAGAACTGTCAGGGGCAAATACATATTTATGTGACACTAAACAAATTCAAAATGTACAACAACAATAGAAAATTAAAAAATGGCACACAATAACAACAACAAATAGAGTAAAGAAACAGAAAATATTCAAATGAAAATTATTTTTGTTTATTCACTCAGATTGTTTAAAAGCTGTATTTTATTTTAAAATTTAATTAAACAATAAATCATAAATAGAGATTTTCAAAACTAAAAAATAATTATATAATTAATTCATAAATCGTTTTAATAGTTTTAGAAATTAAAAACAAATTATATATTTTGCGACACAAAATCAGTTCAGACATGCCAGTACTCGTACACATGTATTTGTTAGATACGAGTATGTATCCTTTTTTTCGCTTGTTTTGCTTTGCAATAAACAACATGTGTTTATAATCTAAAATCTTTAACAGTTGCGTTGAAATATTTACTAAAGAATTGTGGCGATTTGCATAAACGTGAATATTTTACTTTTAAAAAACAGACGTAATGAATTTTTATTACATTTTTAATATTTTTCCGCAAAAGAAATCTGAAAATTTTTGATATATTTTTTAGTAACTAGAAAATCCGAGAACTGTTTTATGTTTTTTTTTTTTACGAAACTCATTCTGTTGGTGTAATTTTGGGTCACGAACAATGCAGAGTAATTAAAGCGTTAATCTGATCGTAAATGTAAACAAATCGGAGTATGAGAAATGATGATAGCCCTTTCGTAAGCTGTGTTGTTCTTTAAAAACACCCTGCAGCGAATAGTAAATCAAAAATATCGGTAAAGGATGCTTTAAATTATCAAAGGCACACACACACAGTCAAGGTGCGACAGAAGTATCGTATTTTTTTATTTTGAGTTTTAAGCTTTCTCTGGTAGCACGAGTTTATTGTCGAACGGTTACATTGACGTGGAAGGAAACGTTAAATATTCAGAACTAATTTTAACGTTAATGAGTAAAAAAAGGGTAAAATTAAAAAATGAATTTCAAATTATACATATTAAACAAAAGTGGAGAATTGATAAAACTAATTCTTAAGAAACTGGCGCTGTCAGCTTCAATGTTTTTTCCATTTCATTTTAATGAAAATTTCAAATCAAATTTGCAAACTTAAGAGCTCCTGAAATAGTTGCATAAACACAAGTGTAAATTTTTGCATAATTGGCATAAACTAATTAGATAATATTTACGACCAAATATAATAACAATAACAATAACAATAACATTAACTATATATACACACATATTTATTTAAATTACTCTAAATAATGTAGGAAACAACAGCAACAAAATTATGAAAATTCAATTATATAAAAAGCAAAACATTTCTGTAATTAGAAGAGTAAATTGTTTGAACTAAATATTCATAATTGACATGAATTTCAGTCAGAAAATAAAAAATAAGACAATAAATTTGCATGTGATTAAAATCGATTATTTATTTTTTATTGCAAACAATCAAAGAAAAATATGTCGTACTTTTTTGCCAGTTACTCGTAATATTGGAGCATAATCAGTCCAAAAGGATAAATTTGTTTTCTGACAAGGTGGAATTATTCAGCCATGTCACGGAACTTAATTCCAATCGAAAGTGGTTTCCAACCAAAAGTTGAGTCTTTAGAAAACAAAAAAAGAAATTTTGTTTTTAATGAAAATAAAATTTGAAAAATTTGAGAAATTCATTAAATTTTTTCGTAAATTTTAATAAAAATTAAATGCAAATATGAAAGAGAGTTGCTATCGAATGTGATAATATTGAAGATTCATCTTTTAATGTTTTTGAGAAAATAGAAAATAACATTTTGGTCAAATTAATGACGTTTAAATCTGTACGGATTTTAGCCTGAAGAATTCTTATATTCAGTTCTAGTACGAATTTCGACGCATCAACAACCGACTTTTGTAAGTTAAAAGAAGTGTTCTAAGCTTTAAACCCGCCAGTTGTTAGGCTCTAATTCAAATTAAAAGTCTGTTCCTTTTCAAGCAGTCCCATATGCTCTAAATCTAATTCGTTTAGTTTTGTCTACAACATCGACAACATGTCTTCACTTTACTTTTTTTTTTTAATTCCAAATTGAAAAATATTGCTCATCCACACAAACGTCATTAATTATTTGTTTGGGTTGTCTATTGGGACTACATTTATGTATAAGTACATATGTATTTATATTCTATACAATTTTCCTAAATTTCAAGTGATATTTTTTGCACATCCTCAGTAAATTTATTTCTATCAACCATTATTGGGTTTTGTGGATGAGAATATTTTATATATATTTTTTTTTTAAATTACTTCACATACATTTCAGTTTAGTTTAGTTTTTTAGTTCTCTTCGTTTGTTTGATCCTTCTTAAACTTTTTGAACTTCATTAAGGATGATTGTGAGTCGGTTTATGCAATAATACTTTTATTTATTATTTGTGTTTTGTTGCCTTCACCTTCTTATTCTTATTATACGAAAATTATGTTATGTGTTTATATACATATGTATGTATCTGTGTGTGTGTGTGAATGCCTAAGTTCAAGTGCTCACTCAATAAGTTTGTGAAACTTTTAAATATATCACGTGCTAAGGAAGCAATTTTGATTTTTATATTCTAACCGTACAAGACTGAATACCCAAACACATACAAAAACACTCGCACATTCAAACCAACACATTTGATAACACTCTCAAACGTTATAAATTTTCCAGCAGACGGACAAGTACACCTCTTTTTTTATGTATTTTCAAAGCCTTTTTTGAAAGTTTGGCGACAAACTTTTTATTTTTCACAATTTTTCCAATGTAATTTTGAACCTAAGACGTGACATTTTATAAGTAAACACAAGAAAAATGTATTATGAAATTTAATGAGATATTTGTTATTGAAAATAATCCAAACGTAAAAAAATAAAAGCAATTACACACAGTTTCTTTCTCTCGATTTTCTCAAAATTCCATTGGCATCGTTGGTATATTTTGTCCTGCTAAAGAGAAATACGTATTTAACACTTGTATGTGTGTATGTATGTATCTGCATTTTAATTTTAAATTAAATTTATTTGAAAAATGTTGCAAGTTGATTGTTGCTTTTTGGCATGTAATCTTCTTTTAAATAAATACATTCACTGTCATGTGCAGCAGTTCTTGTTTATCCATAGCAAAATTATAAATGAAGTTAATCTAAAAAGTTGGGGATCTTGGCCATAAAAATGTTTTATGGAGCTTTTAATTTTTTATTATTTCACAAGAGGATGCTCTGACTTCCTGATTAAGTCTTATCATATCCTTTAACTTGAACGATAACAAAGAATATCGAGAGATAAAACAGTTTAAGTTTAACAAATTTTCTAATAAAAATATTATTGGAGAAGCTGATGCCACGATGTTATCAACGATACTGGCAATGAGATTTGAAATATTCTATTTCAAGTGGCAATTTTATGCAAATTAGACAAAAATTTGGTAAAAATAATAAAATTTTTATTACTGCGCTCCCTAAAAGCAACACGTACTTCAAATAAAACAGTTTATCCAATAAAAATCCAATGAAAAAATCTTGGCTTACTTCCATTCGAAAATTTATTAATTGAGAATTTTATGCAAAAGTTTCAATAAAATAGGGAATTTTCTTTAAAATTCTAAATTCTCAAATTGCATATAAATTAAAAAGAATAGTTCTTTAAATACCCCACTGTGCATGGAAACTGAAATTTATTTGTATACAAGTCCATGAACACCCTGTTTATTTTAGGTAAAATTAATAATCCGAAATGTTGGAATTACAAAAATACACACACACACACAAGCACACATATTCATCAAAATTCTAATTTAATTCAAATAAATAATAAAGTAAAAGTTGTCGGTTGGAGAAATCTTATTTATGAGGTTGGAGAATAACTGTGCAGTTACTCAAACAAATAAAATATGAATTATATTCAAATAAATAAATATACTGACATGTATTAGATTAAGTAGACATGTGTCCGTGTATTTGTGTGTGTGTATGTGTGTGAAGCCAGATGAAAACATTTCCATATACACAAATGCAAACAAATGTCAGTAGTCAGTCGCACACACGCACACATGCTACAGATATTTTACATGCGAACAGTGACAGCAGAAGCAGCAGCAGTAACAATAGGAACGGCAACAACCGTTCATCTTTACAACATGCGTTGGCTAAAACGTGTTAATCCTTTTTTTATTTTCGTAACGCAACATTATAAATATTAAAATCTGAAATCACTGAGTCGAGTTGATGGAGAAAATAAGCGAACGAAAGAAAGGATAACGACGAACACATGCGGGAGAAATGAAACTCAAAAAATGCTAAGGAGCTAACTTTTTTACAAAATTTGCATGAATAGTCGCACACTGAAACTCAATATTAAATTAGAAATGCAACCAAATTTAAATTAAATTAATTGTCATCAATTGATATTTTTATTATTTCTGGTTGAGGTCAAATATTTGAATCAATGTAAATTCAAACTATTATTATTGAAGACCTGCTTCACACTTTTGTTTTTGTTGTTTATTTGTTAATACCACTGATTTGCAACGTGGATACGCACTAATCTAATCAAATCTTTTTAAGAAAAATAGAATTCGAAAAATTTTCGTAAATTTTTATATATTTTTATGCAGTCCATATTATAATTTTGAAAATTTGCTTCCAAAACTTTAATTCTGGGCGATTGCGTTCTAGAAGTGAGAGAATAATGGAAACAGAAATTAAAAATATAAACATTTGATTCTCTTGCGCTTCTGCTGGTGTGTTGTCCGAGTCTACAAACTCTTCGTTTTCAAACAAATTGTAATTTTTTATAAAAGTTTCATTTCCGCTTCGCATTGTTTTAATCGTAACTGTATTGTTCTCACTCTCATGTGCACCTTCTCTTCCGGCATAGTCGGAGTAAACTGCTGACACCATCATGTGCCGCAAAAATTGTAAGTATTTTTTTTTTGTCATGTGTTATTTCTGCATAAAAACTTTTTAATAGTATGAGTTTTAGACAACTTTTACACAAATACACACACACATACGTACGCTGGCTGCAAAACTGATGTCTGAGTGTCGCGTAGACTCTGTCTTATTATAATTATTATTTAATGTTGTGTCGGCTTTTGCTTCAAATAAAGCTAATCAAAAGCCACTTTGTTGAATAAGAAATTTTAATATGTTTTTTGTTTTTATATTATTTTTTTTAAATATTCAAGAATGCGTCTGTTAGATTTATGCAAATTATCTTAAAACATAAAAATGTGTATAAAAAGTTCAAAACTCAATACACAAACAACTAAAAGTTGCTGAAAAGGTTTTAAGAGCTCAAAAGTTTATTTCTTAATTTCAAAATGCATATTTTATGTTGTTACTTTCTGTAAGAAAGTAAATGACAAAAAAGTAAAAAGAAACAGACAATCCCAAATAATAAAAGAAACGTTAAAGAATTCTTAAAAATTTAATGAAAACAAATCAAACTAATGAAATTTATTTATTAACTTTAAAGCTTTGCGTTTTGTCAAAAGTTTATTTAATGCTTAAGATATTTATTTCGCAAATTATTTATATTCAAGTCTTAAAATATTTTATTCTTTTATCTATTGAAAACAGAAATGCTGGCAAAAGAAGAACTCTGTATGAAATAAATGTGAAAGTAAATGTGTCCGATTAAATATTAATAAACAAAATTCTTGTACAAATGACAGAGATTTAATAAAATACCTTAACACAGAGGCATCCTCAGCTTTATTATTATTAATATGATGATGATACATAATGTCTGTATGACTGTCGGTCAGTACATGTTATGAACTATACTGCACATAATTCTTTTGCTGGTTGATAATTTTTATCAATAATTCATTTGGCCAATATCAAATGGAATATGAAAAATCGAATTTATGACGACAAGGCAGTTAAAAATTATGTTGAGTTGTTTAAAAACAAACAAATGCATTGATTTCAACGTGTTTTTCAAACACGCATTCAAAAAATTTATTGTCCATTTTCCATTTTGAATTATAGATGTGGTTTGTTTACAAAAACAAATTTCGTTTTTAATTTTCTAAAGACTCAACTTCAGAAATTGAAACCACTTTCGAACGGAATTAAGTTCGCTGACAAGGCTGATAATTAAATTGCTTTTGTTATTTTGTCGACTGTCACGAGTAGGCATCGAACTATGAAATTTTATTTAATGAAATAATTAAAAGTCAGAGTTCTAGCCTCAGTCAGATCTTACTAAAATTAACCTTAAAAATACATGACGTAGAGAGAGAGAGAGAGAGAGAGAGAGAGAGAGAGAGAGGGATAATTATTTTTTTAAAAAAGTTTTGCGGAAATAGAATAAAATGTGTATTAACTTGCTGGATGTTGTCAATAATGACTTCCATGATTATCTGATACACGTTGACAGTGGCACAAGTGACTTCATGCTTACAATTTAATACTATTTTTCGAAATATGAGTATATTTGAATGTAAAGAATAATTAATAATCTGATATAAATTGTTGTTAGCATCATTATTGGTTCACAAAAATAATTCTTTAAATAAACCTCAAATTACATCCTGCCATTAATAATGTTCACCAGGAACAAAGCAGGAGCAAAGTCTTTTAGAACTTCAGACTAAATAATTCAATAAGTGCCAATCAATGATGATAAGAAGAGAGATACATCCAACAACCAAATTCAATTATGACTTTAATATTAAAAAATTGAAGAACTTAAATTGCTTTCATATTAAACGACTCACGTCTAACGAATTGTTTTTATATCAAAATGAATATATGTACATACATATCTACGTTG
This sequence comes from Lypha dubia, assembly GCA_947311025.1. Lineage (NCBI taxonomy): Eukaryota > Metazoa > Arthropoda > Insecta > Diptera > Tachinidae > Lypha > Lypha dubia. Next base: position 787,655 of record OX371260.1, on the reverse strand, counting down.
GATCAAGGAATAAATTCTTAAAAATCAACGTACTGGCACGTTGAATTCAACAAGCCAATGATCGCCATACGTTGAGTTCAAAGAACGTAGTACAATTTAAAATTTTCGGAATATCGTGAACCAGTCTAAATATTTTCTTCATGTACAACTGCCTAAATTGTGGATTATTTAAAATACATATTTGGAATTAATTTTACATTTATTTATTTTTATATAAAGTTTTACTTAGTATTTGCGAAAAAAAATTTACGAAGAAAGGTGTGATTGATATCATATCGTAAACACATTGTCAAAGAATGTTTCTTGACTCTACTGAAGAAAAATGATTTAAAAAAATACATGTGCATATGTACGTTTTTATTGGAGAAATTTCTACATAAGTATGTATATGTCCCAAAATAGTGACTGCTTTTTAAAAGTGCTAAATGGTTTTGTGTACAAAATTGTATGGTCAGTATCGTATTGCTTCTCAACGTCTCAACACTTGAACTAATTGTGAGTGAAATGTGAAATCTGATTAACCATTTGGCAGTAAAAATTTAAAAATAAAGCAAATGTTTAAAATTTTAATAAGTTTTATGTGCTTCATTATTAATAATTGCCCAGTATTTCCATCCCTGAAATTTTAAGATTTAAAAACAACAAATTCCTGTTTGTTTTTTCTTTTTGTGGGCCTACAAACACATTCATAATTTTGAACTGTTAGTTTAAAAATATATATATATTTGATTCTGTGTGTGTGCGTGTGCGTGTGCGTGTGCGTGTGTATGTTTATTTGCTTTTAAAACTCTTTTATTTCCTGCCATAACAAAAATGGTGAAATTGGCCTTGCCAATGTTTTAAGGGTTTCCTTTGTTCTTCTTCTTTACATTTGCAAGCATTTGAGCCTTTTGTCTTTTTACGAGTACATATTTGTCTTAAAAATGACTTGTAATTAATGTCATTTGTTTGTGGATTTATCTGTTGTCATCTCACTAATTAACACTTAAGCCGACAATAGAAAGAACACAGGGTTGGCGAGAGGGGGCGGAAGATAAAAACAACAATAATAATGAGTACAAACAAATAATCACTATTACAAACTTTATTCATAAATCATTTATTTTCAAATGATTAATGATTATTTGATCGTCTACATTGTATCTGCATGGTATTGCATTTTGGTTTTGTTTTTTTATTCCACTTCATATAAAAGTTCACTCTCATCTCATCTCATTTTAGTTTTGTTTTACATTTTAATTAAACTAAACCATTTTCCACAAAAAAAAAGATGGAATATTTTTTGTAAAAAACAACCAGCTACAACAACAAAAGGCTACTGAAGTAGAACGAGCAAAGAAAATAAATTTGTCTGATGTGAAATTATGTATGTAAATTAAAATACGAACATAATTGTCAAATACTCTTGTATAGATAAACAAATCTCAAGCTGAGCAATAAATTTAAACACATAATTGTTTGTTTTTGTTATTGTCGGAAAATATTGTTCAAAGGAAAACGAGATGCAGTTTTTTTCCGTTCGCATTTGATTGTGGAGTTGTAGAATGTTTAAACAAATTTTTGTTTAATTTTCCTTTCTTTTTGCTCATTATTGTTTTCGACTTTGCAATTGTTAATAAAGTTGTGACATGCTTGTGTGTTTTTTTCTTTTTGGTATAATTTTTGATTAGAAGCAAAAACAGCAATAAAACAAATGAAAAAATTGTCTGTCGCTCTCTGTTTGTTTATTTATTACAGCTCAACATGAGTTGGCACTGCAGGAGTCCTTTAATTAGTCGGTTCGTTGGTTGGTTGTCTGAAAGTTGCAGTGCTTAAGCAGTTTGTAAAGAAAACACGCACACAGATACACAAACATGTGCGTTTGTTGCTAGTTGGTATACATGTGTATGTGTACATACTCTGTTTTATACAATCGGATCATGACAACTGAATTAGAAGCAAAACTGTTTATTGTTACTTTTCTACCAGTATGCGGGTTTAAATCTGTATAAGTGCACATACGTATGCATCATTCATGGGACTTTTTCATTGGCATTGAATTTTCATTGGCATTATTTAAAACATTTACAATGAAAAAAAAAAATCAGAACCAATAAATGCCATTGCTTTTTTTAAATATAATTTTTCTACTATTTATAATGAAAAAACAATGAAAACTTTGAAATACTAATTACAATTGATAAAAAAATAATTAATACTATTTGTATAAAAAAAATATGGTCACATCAGCTTTTGAAAAAATAAAATTATAAATTAAAATACAAACCAAGCTATGTACATATTTTTAATACATACACATACATACATATATATGTAAATAAATATGTGAAATAATATTGACGTTTAATACTGATAATGCTTTTGAAAAACTTTAGCATTGATTGTTTGTAATGCTTTTACTTTTTAACTAACAAATAATGAAATTAATTCATTGAAAAGCATTAGCATTGTTCAAAAACTTGATAATGCTAAAATTTTAATTGGCATTGTTTATAAGTCAATGCCAATGAAATCGACAATTAATTTAGTCAATTTATTTAATTACTCCCATCTATGTATGGTATGCATGCATGTATGCGTCTATCGCATAGTCTGAAGCTCCCTTATAATTTTTAACTTGTTGATTACCACAAATCAAGTCTGCTATGATATAATTATGCAAAAAATTTTTATTAAATTCATGTTAACGTTTGCCTAAATAAACACAAGCATGCATTTAGTTTAATTAAGTTAATTTAAATCTTGATTGAAATATAAGAGCCTTATCTAAATTTAGATATTTACAAAAGACTTAAAGGAAATAATAATTAAATGCAACACTTTGTCTCTAATAGTCTCATTAAAATATTTGTTTATTGAAATTTTGTCTTTGTAAAGTTCGCTTAAACAGGATTATTATTAGTTTTGTTGTTGGTACTCAATATTAATTCTGATGGTTGCATAAATTTTGTGTTGCATGTCAAATTGCATTTAATATATACATATTTTTTTTTTGGTTTAGGGAAATATTGTGTAAAATTTGTAAATATAAAAATTAGAATAAAAATTAACCAGAGCCAAATATTTTTAATATGGACGGAAATAAAATTTAAAATCGAAAGCTTACACAGCTTTTGGACATACTAAATGCTAATTTTTTCTTTCTGTTTTTATATGTATTATACAACAACAGTAACAATAGATTGCTTATTGAAAAGGATGACCAGCTAATGCCACTTCTTTTCTTTTTTTGGTAGGACCAGCAGTGGGTAACACCCTTTTTATGCATCGCATTGTGCCAGAAGTTAGCGAAAAGGATGGAGTAGAGAAAATAGATATTGAAAATGTAGAAGGCTTAATTCTTTTGTAGAAGTCTACATACATTTTGGTGTTAAGTAGACACATCAGCTTTCTTAAGCTGCATGAGCAGTGATTTTATTAATGGTTTTATAACGCGAGCAGTTCTGCTAACCGACGAAAGAGGGCGATGGTGTGTACATTAGCTTGCAACAGTAACAGTTGCATTTGGAAAAGTTTCAAGTGAACCATCATCACTTAAACAGACCAACAGCAATTAATACAATGCCACACTAATGAACATTCGAAAAAATTAATGATGTTGATTGACTTGCTTCGGCCCTAAGTTATTGTTTGCTTAGTATTCAACGTGTTAACCACTTCAGAAAACAAATTTCTCGGGCCATAGAAATTTTTGCCTGAAATGAATCGCTTGGACAAAGATTTATTTAAATTGTAATCCAAATGGCCCTAAGCTGATTTTAATTTTTCATTCAGTTCTGAAATATACTTGATTTAATATTTTGTCTATTGTTATTTCCATGTGCCTCAATTTATTTTAATTTAACTTTTTGTTTTTAAATTATGGCATTTAATTTTTGAGTTTTCGCAATTGAAATTTTATAAGCCCACATCTCGGTTATCCCAATCAAGTGCACCTTAAAAATTAAAAATTTTTGTAGTAGTCCTCTTCTCCCATGTTACATGTTTGAAATTTAGTACAAATTTAGAGAACGATTAGTACTAAAAGTTATAAAATATTTCTAAACGTACACTTCTGACAGTCTATTCAGTTGCGGAGCAATATCAGTGATGACACTAGATGGTGATACATATTTTACAGATACTAATCGGTAAAGTTTTAGGCAACAACAGAAACAATCAACAGCAAATATATCGCCTGCTTTTGAAATCTCCTCAAGATAGATTCGATTTTTCATTCATATTTTTTTAATATTATTTTAGCATTCGAGTTGTAAAAGAGATAAAAAATATTAAGTTTTATTATTATTTAAACAAAATGTCATTAATCGTTAGCATTTCTATTTTTACGTCATTGCAAATGACCGCAAATGTTTTGTGCAACATTTTGTCTATTTGTAAAAACAATTTGCCACAATTGCTGTAATCAGATGATAACAGAATGACATTTAACCCAGAATACGCCAAAACAGTAAATACTTTTTAAATAAAAACGACAAATATGTTGTTGTAGTACATACACACATACGAGTATTCTATATGCGAGTGTTTTATATGGGAGAGTGTGAACGTGTGTGCATATCGGATTGTTTATGTAGAATGCATTGCATTTATTTAAAAATACACTGATATTTTACTATGGATTCAAAAACAATCATACGCCCTAAAACACATTCACACCTAAACGGACATACTTACAAGCACATGTTTCTTTTCATTTGAAATTTATTTTACATTTAAAAATTATTTATTTAATATTTAATCTTTTTTAGTTTGAACCTCAACATCAAACAAAACTGTCTTTCTTTTTATTTTTTGCAAGTGTAGATACACTAACAATTCCAAACGTATTTAAAGTGAAAGCAATGCAATGTTAAGATGCCGTCTGTCTGTGTACATTTTAAGACTCTTTAGGGTCTAAGGACTTTAAAGGATCCTTAAATTCATTACAATGATAAAATTTGGTAAGCTTAAGCTGCTTACACCACTACACTCCGTTATACACTGCACTACGAACAGCAAAGCACAGCACAGAACAGCTCAGAGCAGAATAGAGAAAACTACATGATAATGCAATAACAGTTAGAGTAGAACTTGAATTCCATCATCAACAGTTTAACAGTTTTCCGAGTAAGAAGTGAATTTTCACAAATTAAAAATGAAGAGAAAACTACGTTGGTGACAACTTGTACGAGTAAGTGGAAAAAGTTTTTGTTTTTCATTTAATTTCTTTTGGGGTTTTTTGTTTTTTCTCAAAGTATTTCTTTAGAAAATTTATAGACTTTTTTCTCGGCAAGGTGTTTGTTTTTATTTCTACTTTTAATTCGATTTTTTCATATTCTTCTTCTTATTCTTCTTCTTGGTAAGAGAACTATTATATGAAAAACTTTTCTTTTAAAGTTTTCAGCAGCCTTTTTCATATGTAACTGTACGCTGGTTGTGTGTGTGTAGTTTATTTGAATACAATCAAGTTTTAACAACATTCTTCAATTTCAGATTGCCCCCCTAATAATTGTAGAAAATTTGGTATGATAAAGATTATCAATAAAAAAACTTTTATTTACGTTTGAATAATTTTATTAACAATCATTTGCTTTCTTTCTATTTCAGTTTCTTTAGACACAAAAGAGTCTTTTCGTAATTCACCAGATTTAGTCATTTATTGCAAAAAGTCTTTGTCACAACTACGACGACTGTGTTGAAATAGGTTTTGTGTCGTAAATCAATAGATAGAAAGATTTTTTTATTTCTCTTCATCAATCAATTTTAAATTATCAAAAGGATTCGTAGTAATAAATTTTCGTTTTGGTGCAACAATCGAATAAAATTCAAGCAAAATATCAACTTGGTTTAAAACGCCAGAAAATACTTTAAATTTTAAGTAATTCTATAATCATGCAACAAAAAAAAACTTCTTTTTACTCTTGCAAAACTAGATATTGACAGCACTCTAAATTACGAATTATGATGACAGGTACATACTCTGCAACACCTTTATGCAACACATTTATCGTTCAGATTGCATATTTTAAACCATAAACAGTATACGCAAGTTCAGAAAATACCGAAATATTTTGATGTTGATGAAATCTCTAATGCAACCCGTAATAAAATCATAAACTCGACTACACACTATGCAACCAACAACGAAATATGTCAGATTGCGCAAACGCGTCTCAGAGTGTCTACCAAACATGAGGATAAAGTGGAATTTGAAGATTTAGATTGGATATAATAATAATATTTTTCAACATAAAAAATAACTCATAGTAACTTGAATTTTCATTAATTCAATAAAACTGAACTTGAGCCTGATAAAATTACTTTTCATATGTACATCAATATAAGTTCGAATAATAATTACGTTTATTCTTAATAATTAAAAAAAAGATTTAGAAGAATTTTCAGATTTTAAGCAAAATTAAATAATTTTGGTGTTGAATTTTAATCTGTTGATGGTAAAAAACTTTTTGATGATTAAATTTTCGTATTAAATTTAATTTTAAAAAGGAAATTATTGGTTTATGAAACGGCTCTGGTATGAAAGTTAATTTTAAGAAATCAAAAATATATTTACATTATTTTATACATAAATGTAACTTAAATGTAAAAGTTAGCAAACCATCCAAACAATTATGAATGAAATGCGATAGACAGAGAGACTGACAATGTGATATTGTGCCAATTAGAATTGTGGAGTTTATCAACATTAATTTTACATGCGATAGAGAAATTGTTCTTTTATGCCGGAATTCTTTGTGACTAAAAAGTTTGCCTGTGTGGTTACAAAGTGTCCTTTTAACCATCTGATTGCAATCTCACTATCAACGCTAATTATATTCTAACATTATCAAGTTAAGAAGGCAGACGCAATAAATTATTTAACGTATTTTTAAAAATACTACGTAAGTGCGATTTGGTTACAAACGTAATGATAAAAGTGTACATTCCCCCATGCATAGTGTAGCGACGAACAGACATGCTGTTACAACAATTAAGTTGTTGAAAAATCAACCTTCATTGATCCCTTCATGTGATCGCTGTAAAATATTTTGCCAATTTGGAGATCTTTTAAATAGATTTTACGATCATACTAATCGAAGTTAAGCTTTAATACATAAAATCTAAAAATAGAGCTGTCTAATTGTTACCACTCTTCGGTGCCGCTGCACTATTTCACCAGAGCTGATTGGGTACAAACGGTGTTAGGCGAAGTAAACTACCTTCGTAAAGTGAAAAAAAATTGTTCATACAAGTTTTAACATCGTATTTTATTTCAAGGGAAGATGCAATTATTTTTGCGCATCACGATTTAAGCGCTCATACGAAATACTTTAACATGAAAATTTAATCAAGTGTTAAACGAAAAAACCCTTTCAAATGTGAAAATTGAAAAGAGGAGAGTAAAAATTATGTCAAAAAATTAAAACGGATAAAAAAATATATATAGAAAATTTGCAGCTGCTTGATCTGTTTTCAAAAATAATGGGGTTTTCTTTTCTACAAAAAATGGTACATCTCCATGCAGAAAATGTACTTTGGTGTTCGTTCCTTCAAAATGTTTTTCTCTCTAAAAGCGCAGTGTGTTTGATTCTGAAAAAATCGCCCTCACTAATGGTGGAAGACATTGCATTTTTTGCCCCGTAAAAATCGACAGTGTTGATAGTGCCCTGTAAAACTTAGCTGTCAGCTGTTGAAAACAGGGCGTTTCACTTTTTCATAAGTTGTGTTCAGTTCTAGTGAAATAACAAGCTGCATTATTGCAGGGTCGGCAAGACATTTTATATATGTACCCTTCAATAAGGTGCCATTTTGTGTGTAGAAAAGAAAACACCATAAGTCAAAATGTGTTTTCACAAATTACCAATCCAGTTAGGCAAACTTGTACGGATATACTTGAGTGGTATGTTTATTAAAGTGTGTACATCAAGTTTTAACATTTTTCTTTGCATAACGAAAAATATTATGTTTTTGCTGACCATTTTAATATTTTCAAAATTCTTATTAAATAAATAATGAGAAAAATGTTGTTATATTTTTATATAGGGAATAAAATGGAATGCACTTTTTATTTAAAACTAAACTTTTTTTCTCGCTGCGAAAGTAAAAATTTTAAGCTCCTACGATATCAAAATAATAGGCCTATGTACCGCGAATGGTACATAGACCCCTGGGCATCGTTTTAAAATTTTTAATTTAACTGTGTTGTTCTTTTCATAATTTTTAATTTTCAAAGAAAAAAAAAAACATCCAGAAGTTCTCGAACACGAAAAGATTGTCAATGGTTTGTGGCCACACATACATGTGTACAGATGACATGTAATGAGGGCTAGTACTCACTTATACAATTATACTTACATGCATACATATGTACATGTGAACACTAAGAAAGTATGTATTTGTGGATAAAGCAATAAAGTTGTATTAAAAAGCATGTTAAACACAACAAACATAATCTGATCTAAACTCATGCTGATGAACTCACACCAACCAACAATTTATGCATGTGTGTCCAACAGTTCTGAAATCATAAAATAGAAAAAAAAGCAAATAGTATACAAATAGAACAAGAGTAAAAAAAACAACAAGATGTGAAATATTGTAAAAATATTGTATTTTCCATTTTTCCTTCATATGTACGATTTTTTATCATTTGCTTGTTTGCATTTTATTTTACGTTCTTGTTTTATGCTGTTTTGCATTTTTATTATAAACTTAAAAGAACATTTCTCGAAAACATGTACACGCACAAAGATCCACACCCACACCCAAATGTACCCATATGTATTTGTTGTTAGTGGTTACAGTGGTTAGAAGGTTATAAACATGATGTTTTTGTTAGCAAAGGTTAAATTATAAGCAACAACAATAGCAACAATGACAATGACATCAAAAATTACAATAACAATAGCAACATCAGTGGCTATGGCAACAAAATCTTTTATTTTATTGAAATAGCAATGATACACACACACACACTTACACTCATCCATACATTCACACAAATCTCATGTAAGTATATGAAGTACCCAGCGGGAAAACTCAGAATACCTTCATACTTCAGGCCTTATTAAAGGTCTACTTAATATCACAATATTTTCATTATTATTTTAAATTTTTCCTTCAAAAACCCTTTACTATGGTCTTTTAGCAGCCATGGCCTTTCAGAATCACTCTCGAAAGAAACCATGTGAGAAGAGAAATGAGTATGGAATAAAGTGAGCATGCTTTGTGCATCCAAAAGAAGAAGTCGTCCTTAGTCCTTCTTTTTCCCACTGGGATGCGAACACACAATTACACATGAAATCATGTAATTTTACATGTTCATGTTTGTACATAAAAACTTCTGACATACCGTCATAATCTCGAAGACTAAAAATGGATGAACAAAAAAAAAAAAAAACAAAACAAAAAGAGAAATGACGGAAGTAAACAGATATAAAATTTCTATTTCTGCGTTTATAAAAACGAAAAGATAAAACTAAGAAAAAAGTTGAAAGGAATTGTAAAAATGTTAAATTGTATTCTCACAATTTACATGTTCATGTGTATGTATGTTTGTTTATATGTAAATACATTCTAATGCTTATATGGTAGTTGTGGAAAAACCATGAGCAGGTTTTTTTCAATTATTTTTTATAGGTATTTGCCGAAACCATTTGAAAAGTGCCAAAGACAGTTATTGTGGCTTCCTTTCAAGGCCTCTTCTACTCTGTATATTTTTCACCATTTTCTTCTATGGATTCTTTTGTTGCCCTCAAGATGGAAGTTATTTTTCTTGCAGAAATGAAAAGTTTTAAAAACCCAGTGTCTCTTTTGCTCACAACTGTGTGGAATTATTTACATCATCGTTATGCATAAAAGGTGTGTTATTTAGTCATACTTTTCCACATTTCTATTGTAATCAACAATCTTCAACCGAATTTATGTTAAAAAAAAGAACACAAAACGACGGTTCGTTTATGTTTTGTTCTCGGTAAACCATACTTGTGATTTGCAAAGTTTATGACCCTTGTTTATGTTTCAAATATACGAGCAATTTTTTATACTTATTTGAATTTCTATTACAACTAAAATAAACGCAAAAGTGTAAAACAAAAAGAAAAACCAAATAGAATAGAAGACTTAGAAATAATGAAGTTATAATTTCAACTAGATGTTTTCTCTTATTTTATAGATGAATTTTGTTTTTGTATGTTCGCTACCTCATTAAATGCTGCCTCAAAAGGAAAAAATATAAATCTGAACAATAATGCTTGCAGCATACAAACATATGATAATAATAAAGTTGTAAAATGAAATTCGGTAACAAAATATGATATTTATGTACACATGTATGTGTAACAAGCAATCAAATTAGTATTCATTTGAGTTGAATTTTAATATTGTTTTAGCAACGAAAAACAATCGCAATCAAATAAATAAGACAAAACAATAAACTGAAACTACAACTTCAACTATGAGTACGAGAATACGAGTAGTAAAAGTAAATTTTGTTAATTTTTCCTCAAATAATGGCAGTGTAATATGGCACGGATGTGGCAAGTGTGTATGCGATCGCTAAACAAATAATATTGTTAATTATAAAACATAAAAGACGAATTTACACGAATTTATGTTTAATTCTGTTTTTAATAAAAAGAAACACAAACACACACAACTTAATTTTGAGTTTTTTTTTTTTTTTTGTTTAGACCATAAAAGCAAGAAGAGACTCAACTACTTTCATCTCATCGCAGTTTGCTCATTTGTTTGTAGCATGCGGCACGAACTAACTAACTAACATTTCCATTTAACTAAATTGAACTTGGGTGCAAAAACTCGGTCAGTGATTTTGTTTGGAAGTGAGCAAAAGCATCTAAAGAACAAAGAAGAAAACTACAACAACGAAACAGAAAAAAGAATGAACTAAACCATAACCTAGAAATGTAGTTAGACTAAAACAAAACAAAGCAAACAACAACCTCATGCAACTGGGGGGATAATTAGGCCAACAAAGCTGAACTATCGCAACGAAACATACTTTCCACAATGTTACCAAATAAGCCGCATTTTATGTTTCGAATAATTTTCATAAATGTTTTGTGCATTAAGAAACAAAACTTTTACGTTTCAATTTATAAAATGAGAAAATAATGTGCAACAGCCAAGCCAGCATTATAAATTATAAACATGTTCAATAGCACTGTTTCATAATACAAACACATGCACACACTTTCAACTACATGGGTAACATGATTAAAGATAACAAGCAAACAAACAAGCAAACAAATTTATTTTATTTTAATTTTTGCTTTTAATTTGCTGATATCATCGCATGATAACGTCTGAATAATCATTGAAAGGACATTTTGATAAAAAAGGTGAAATAAGTTCGCTTGACCAGTAGTGAAAAAATATTTATATGTCGAGCGGTCGTCGACAGTGGGATCGATCGTAAACTACTTTTCTAATAAATAGTAATTTTGAAATTATTACAACAAGTGTACGCATACTGTAGCGTTATCTAACTGTTACTATAACTAACAGTGTGTAGTAAGTATTGCGAGACAACATTACCGCAACATGCAGCCGTGTGAAATTGCATTAACAAACTACACCTCTTAGGTGCGCCTCACGGAGCTCTAAGAAATATTAATAAAACATCAGTCTTAAGCTTAGATCCCACTATCGGCACAATGTACCGATTTTCGTCGGCTCCCTGAAATAAAGTTATAAGTAATAAGCTACATTTGCCTTATTTGTCAACTAATTTAAATATAAGGACATAATTGCACAACACTGCTTTGGTAATAAAGCCATATATTCCAGAATTAATTGAGAAATAATGCAATTTCGATTTAGTACTTACGACTTTATTGCAGTGAGCCGACGAAACTCAGCACTCTAAGGCCTAATACTAAAAATAATAAATCTTTTACTACAATGCACACGCAAAGATATCTAATATTTTTATATTTTATAGACAAGAGATGCAAGTATGTGTGTGCATATGTAAATACATATGTATATGAAAATTTTTGTTAAATGGAATGAAAAAGAAATCAAAAAGTAATTCATTCATACGCCTCCACTAAACACAATCCATGTAAAACATATTGAGAAATTACTAAAGTAAAATTCTTGATTGTTAGAAAATTCATGTGTTGGAGAATGGCTGGACCGATTTGGCTAATTCTGATCTTGAAGCAGTGAGAAATATAAATAATACTAAAAACGACAATTTAACAATCCAACATATTTGTAGATGTGAAATATTTGATGTTTTTTGTCATTTTAGAAATAAAAAAAGTGATCACTTCGTTGTCAAATTTTTATAGATGCATTCAGAAGTTTGTCCTTTTTATAACTGTAGAATGTAGTCCGATCTCTTTGGTCTGTTGTTTTTCTGATACAAAACAGTTCTGTTTCAATTAAATTGGATTTAATATTAAAATAAATAAAATATTATAAAAACAACATAATGTTTTATTGCTGACTCTGCCTGCTACTGCCATTATGGGATAGCGAAGCACACCGGGTATATATATATATATATATATATATTATTTTTGATAAACAATTTGAAATTAATAAACTCTGCATTTTACTTTTTATGAATACTCAACTCAACTTCTTAATTTGTTTTCGTCATACGAATCACTGTGCATGCACTGGCAGTTGCATGTTTATGCAGCCACTATTTGAATGCTTTCGATTTATTAACTGGCAATAAAATTTAAAGAAATAAAAAACAAACTTGTAACTATTTATTGCAAACACGAAATATAATAACAAATGCTTGTTCTTTTTATTTGTTGCCTTTCATTTTCAAGTTTTAAATGTTGAATAATTTTGCTAAAATAAATACTGTGTTAATTTTCATTTGTAGCACTTGGATGTTGCAGTCGATGGTTAAGGGCAATCTATAAAAATTTCATAAAATTAAAACAGAAAAAAATATTTTAAACATGTTTTAATGGGAAATGAAAATATTTCAATTATTTTGTTGTAATTAAACAACAAAGTGAAGTCAAGGATTATCCGCCAAAAATGTAAATAAAATTTAAATTTATGTTAAAATTAGTGGGTAAAATTTTCAAGTTTCTTTTATGAAATGTTCTTGTATTATTTATAAAAAACTTTCATAGTTAACATTTTAAGTCTTCTACTTTTTCAAATCGCAATCTTTTACTAGTTGGCCGACTTCAAGGACAAAATTCGATAATAAACTATTATTTTTATATTATGGTTGCTCCGACTATGTTTTTTATTTGCAAGATCATTTTTTTTCTTTATTGTTATAACTAAGATGTATAAAAAACTCTTTTTATCTTAAATTGTTTAATACTTTTCGAACAGTTTATTATTATATTTCACTAATATTATTAATCTGAAATTTTGTATATTTAGATATTTGGACCAGTGTTCCTCAAAAAACGCTTAATGAATTTCAATAAAGCTTTATAGAGGGTTAGTATATGATCCAGATTAAAATGTAGGGCAATTTTGTACTTTCGGAATACAGACTGTTTATGCCTGCATTAAAATGTAGCGTTAAAGAAGTCATCGGTAAAAGCCACCGATAACTTTTTGCATTAAGACAGTTTCAGAAATCATATTCGATTTTTTTTAGTTAATTTTAAGAGGGAAGTAAGGTAGAACATAGACCGCATAAGCAGAACAATATATTTATAATAGAGTTAATTGAACGCTGATGGCTTCAATTGTACAAAAACCAAGCAAATTCATTTTGTAAAAATTTGAACAAGTTTATGGAATTATTCGAAATCATAAAATTGTATTTAATTTTTTTTAATTGCTATATTGTTTCTCGTAATTCAGATCATATTATTAAAATATCTTTAAGTTATTCACTCAAATATATGGCGTATGTCATTTTACTTTTAACGTACAACAATAAGGAGCTTAAAGTTGGCAACCGTCGAGACGAGTAATAATGTGAATTTTGCTTAACAACTTAATTTCGGAAATCAATTTGCCACAAAGCACAATAAATTTAGATCTTTAAGGGCAAAATGCTGGAGTAAAAGAATTATTAACTTTTAAATGTTGTGTTTTAAATTCTTTTGCAAAACCCCCTGGAGTTTTTTTTGTGCGAAATCATCAATCAAAGGAAATCATTTTAAATTACATTTCTTCCATAATAATTGAGGCATTGGTTTTGATGGCATCAGTTTAAAGTTGGATCGGAAAAGTAAACAGTTCGTTTGCGATTGACTGAATGCTATCAAGAGTTTGTGTCACACGACCAGCAGGTACATATTAAGATTCAACAACAGCAAAAAACAATAACAATAAATCGTTAAAAAACAGAAGCAATCAAAGCAATTTTGGCTTATTAAGTCACGTTTATTTATTTACTTTTTGTTAAACAAATAAAATTCGTATTACATACATACATTTCACTTGTATTGTTTCACATTTTTCTTTTTATTGTTGTTGTTTGTTTTATGTTTTTAGTCAATTTAAGTGGATGTCATGTTTGTGAAGACAAAATCCACACACACACACACATACATACTCGTGCATATGCAAGTACAGGAATTTGTGTGTGTGTGTGTAATTGTAGAAGTATCCATGTCGTTATGTGTAATGAATTTAATTTTTTTATTGCTGTCAAGGGTGCGATAATACTCGTATGCATGTGTGCATGTTTGTATGAAATTTATTGTTATATATTTTTAAGATTCTTTTCATTTATTTTTTGCCTCGACTGGATTGTTTCACTTAATTTTCCTTTAAATTTCTTTTTTTTTAACTTTAAACTACATCTTTGTTTGTAGTTAATAATTAGAATTCAATTCATACTTTCTTTGATTATGGTCTTCTTTATCTGCTTCTGGCTCTCTGTGCACTTCTGTATCTGTTGCGGTAATTGTATCTGTATTATATTTGCTTTAATCAAAACTAATTAAATCAATGTCTGCGGCCATTATACAACTTACGTGACATGTATAATTTATTAGAGTTTATTCAGACGAAAACTGAGAAAACTTTTCGCACAGTACGTCCAAAAAAAAACTTATTGTAATTTGGTTTTTCTCTTAATAAAAAAAATTTTTATACTTTTAGTTCTGAAAAGAGAAAACATGTAAATATAACGATTTTTTAAATCTGCTATTAATATTTCCTCATCAATGTTGAAACTTTTTATCCTCCTTCTTATTCGTTATTTTAATATTTTTTATATTAATTTGAATGTCATCTCCTGTAATTAATCTCATAATAAATCAGTTTTCAACGGCGGTAATTAAAACTGTCAGACATTCTTAATCAAAATCACTATTTGCGGAAGTTCATAAATTTAAATGTGTTTGAAATAGAAGAAGACATCAACCAGCACCAGCAACCACACCACAAAATGTAAATGATTAATGACATTTTAATTTATGCTTTAAAAAAAAAAGAAAAAGATAAAAACAACCAAAAACAGTCTTTCTATCATTATTAGGTACGAGTACAAAGATAGAAATGTAAATAAAGACAATAAGCCAAAGGGTTCCGTGTCGTATTTGTTATTTAATATTGAATATCGCTCATACGCACCTTCGTACAATTGTACAAGTGGGTGTTGAATTTTTCAATACATATATGTACATACATACATACATACATACTCGTTTTTAATTGAACGAATATGTCTTTCAGGCTAATAAGACACATTTATCACAAATATGAGATTGTGAATGATTCTTAGCGGCTTCACAATTTTACATTATTATGAGGAACTAATTACAAACAAGAATATTTTAGCATAACTTATGCTGCTTGTTTTGTTTGAGTAAAATTATCACTTTTATATCAAGTGATCAATGCCACAAACAGGAAAATAGTTTGAAATTAATCTAATATTTCTGCCCTTAATAAACTGATGACACACTTAACATTATTGAAACACAAAAATAGTTTTAAATTAACCTCACATGCATCGTTTTGCTGTCCTTTCACATTATATTGTCATCCTCCCGTAGAATATTTTGGTATTTATTTAGAATTCTAGATTCGGATAATTATTGAGCTGCAGCCGGGCAAGAAGTCAGAGACAGATAGACAAACTGACAGAAAACAAATCGACAAATGGGCAACAGTCAAGCAGAACGTGCACATTTCGAAACAACACAAACTAATTAAACTGATTATGAGTTTATGAAATAAGTGTGAAAAGAATGTAAATATTTTATGAAAATATTCTCCTTGGTTAACAAATTTCATACGCACAATCTCTCGTATTCATATTCACAAGGTTGTACAGACAAAACAAATGATGTTCGATACCAAATTATACATTTAAGTTCTAGTTATTTGTATGCATCTGCTTATTTATTTATAATTCCTTCAATATATAAAATCTTTGAATTGCCCCACACGCAGCAAGTGACGAAACAAATACACTTGAAGTTCGCATGTGTACGTTTGCGTGTGTGTGTGTATAATATTTATTGTACAAATCCTATTAATATTTAATATTATTTAAATCCACTTTTCCATATAATTGCATTATGATATTTCATGTAATCTACACTCGCTCTCACACACACGCACATACACATGAGTACATTAAGACAAAATTCTAAAAGATAATCGTAATTTAAATCATACACATACAAATACATACAAGCATATATAATTGTGAATTTATTTGAAAGAAGAAATAAATGCATTTCGAATTCAACTTTTATCGTATAAATCTTGTAAAATACTTGATAATCTCTTTTTTATTTTCTGTTCTTTTGTGTTTCTTATTTATTATTCTTGATTCTTTTTTTTTTTTGCCTTCTCATCTATTCAACATTCTTACAACATGCAGCAAAGCAAAGGTAAGAATGACTTTTCTTTTGTGTACGAGATGCTCTTTTCATATGCTGGCTGTTTGGCTTAAATATATTCTCTTTCTCCCTGGTAAGGATGACATACATGGGGCATCAGGTATTTATGTGACATTAATCACAGTAGCAAAAGAAATTTATATACTTATCTGGTTATAAATGAAGTAGTATATGTCATCGTATGTATGTATGCATGCATTCCTTTCATTTATATATTTTTAAACTTTCTCATTTTATATATTATTTAAATATCTTAAGAAAATAAAAAGTAGCACAGTGTATTATTATCCACAATAAATCGACAATTAATCTACTGAATGTTTTAATTAAATTTAAGACAATTTCTATTCATTTGATTTTATTATATTTGGAACTCTGATTTGATCGATGTTACATTTTATTATTTTATTTTTACATTCAACAGAACAAAAACGGAACTTTAGTTTATTTCAAGATTTCCATTTAAGCTTGTCATTCAATTACCGCTGAGACATAAATAATCCTTCATTGGAATACGTGTTCGCATGACATGATTGATGTATACGTAGATGTGTATGCGTACGTGTATGTGTGTGAGTGACTGCTTAATTGATCTGTGGTTTTTGCACAGTTAAATCATACTTTAAAATTCACACCTGCACTACACGCACACAGTCACATTAGCACTGACGTACTGTGCGTATGCATGTATGTGTTCCGTACTTTAATGAATGGCGTTACTTCAATGTCAGTGATAATTTTTTTAAAGAGTAATTGCTGACTTGTGTTTAATTAAAGTGTTTTCGAACCGCAAAATCATTGAAGGCGTAAATTATATATGCCAACCTTCTGCTCACAATTAATGATGGATGTCAATGAAAACTGAAGAACATTTATTTTTTCTTCTAAATCAACAAGTACGCTCTTCTTAAAAACTAGAATGTATGGAAAAGCAAAACGATAAAAAATAGTGTAGAAAAAGTATAAAAAAAAATCTGTTTGAAAATCAATTAGCTTCGTGTGAAGAAAGTATAATTCCTAATAACCTTGAAGGAGAGCCTTGTGACAGAAAATGTTAAAGAGTATAAAAATTTATTTTATCTTTGGAATTCTGAATATTTATTAAACATGTGTTTGGCCGTAATATTAATGTACTCGTATTATCAAATCTACTTTCGCTCATAGCTGCCAGATTTGACGATTTATCGTCATTTTGACGATTTTGGGTCCTAAAAATGACGTAGTGACGATGGGACGATTTATGCTCTAATTTTGACGATTTTAAATAATTCAAGTTTGCACATATATTTGTACTATTAGAGCAACCTTGAACTGCTGAAAATTGTAATGAAAACCTTTTTAAAAACTAGTTTGCTTAAAACTGAAAACTTTTATTTGACTGATTATAAAAACAAAAACAATTTTTTAAATTTTGAAGACATTTAATTAGGAATATTTGCCAGACACGTATTGGAAGAATCACAAATAAATGCAAAAGAAAAATATGATATTAGTAATAATTGTGTTAATTTTTATATATTGAGCTTTGTGATCAGATATTATCATGATTTGATTTTGAAAATAAATATAAAGCTCTTGGCCAAATTAATCCACTTAATATTATTAATGAAGAAAAAAAAGTTGGTTCTCTGAAATTATAAAATAATTTTCCTATTTTGTTGAAGGAACTGAAAACCAAGAGCTAGAAACAGAGTTCAGAAAATTGAAATTATTGTCCTGATAAAAAAATATAACTATTGGATTTTTGGAAAAAACTATCAGAGATGCAAACGAGGGATTCTAGTCTTTTGTTTCCGATTTTGACTAAATTTATTACAAAAATCCTGGTTTTACCACATTATTCAGCATACATATATGGAAAGAATATATAGTCAGGTAAACGTAAATAAGACTAAAATACGAAATTGAAAAAGTCGTCTTTGGAGGCAATATTATATGCAAAAGATTATTTAAAGCTAAACAAATGTACCTGCTATGATCTGACAGCTGTATGTATACGTATGTATATGTATGTATATGTCTATTTTTTAAAAAAATTATATTTTTATTGTATAAATTTTATTATAGTTTTGATGCATTTTTAGAAAAAGTGTTTCCAAAAATAAAATTTTAAATGCATATTTTACTAAATTGAAAAAAATAACTAAAGGATTTGATTTTTTTTTTGTTTTTTTCCATACAATGTATAAATATATTTCAAAGTATTGAAAAATATGCAATCTATTTACATGTATTTACTCTGTATTTTAAATAATGTTGTTTTTTAATAAGATTTGTTGATTTAAGAGTTTTGTTATGTTTTGCCTCTAATCAAAATATGTTTTGTTGGTAAAAAAGCGATTTTTTCATTTGACGTTTTTATGACGATTTCAATAAGCTATGTTGACGATAATGACGATTTTTTCCCAAAAATATGACGATATTACCAAAAAAAATCTGGCAGCTATGCTTTCGCTAGCAACAGAGAGAGACAGAGAGAGAGAGATAGAGAGTGTAGCCATATGGACTTTATTCATTAAAATTCTTTAAAATTTCTTCCCTGATAGTTCTAGTTTTTCAGAATTTAAATCAATGGAAATACTCGCCACGACTTTGATACATACGAGTATTTGTGAATATACATTAAACACACATTTACTAAAAACAAACTTTTCTGGCAACCGATAATCATAAATTACTGTTAAACGTTTAAGTAAATCACTAAGTTTGTCTCATGTAATTCAATTTCTTTATGATAAAAATATAAAAGAAAAAACTAAGGTAATTTTATTTAAAATAAATTGTATTTTCTTAGTTTTTATTAAAGATTTTCCAATACCGTAAAGAATATTTCTTAATATCGAAAGCGGTATTTAATATAATTCAAATACAGTATAACCTCCCTAATCCGGACATTCGCTAATTCGGACTATCCAGTAATCTGGACATTTAAATTTTTGGACATTTTATGGAATCTAAAAATTCTCTTTAAATTATATTATTCAAAATATTTAAAAAATACATGAAAATTATTATTATCAGGATCAAGTTCAGTTTTATTGAATTAATGAAAATTCAAATTACTAAAGCTACGATCACGTTTATCAAATATTTGTGTAGCGGCCTTTAAATCGGCACACGGGTACGTTCTGCTAGTCTGACTGTATATACCAATGTTTTGTAAATTAAAAAGCCTTAGTAATTTGAATTTTCATTAATTCAATAAAACTGATCTTGAGCCTAAAATAGTAATAATTTCTCATTGTTTGAAATTCACAGATAAATTTTTGGAAACGAATAAATTCTTATTTTTCAACATTAATATTTTTGCTCACTTTAAGTTTTTTTCTTTATGTTTTCTGTAAATGAATTTAATACAAATGAATTCCTATGTGCACTTATATTTCCGTTCAGTAATAAAAACAAATTATAAGTATGTATTGCGTTTAAAAATTTATTTTAACTGTAGTCCGGACGATCCACTTATCCGGATTAGGGAGGTTGTACTGTATATGCTTCAAAAACCGCCTGAACTGAATATGAGTAAGGCATTGTTTGATGAAATAAAGCCGTAATAATACTTTTTACATCATTCTTAATTCGATATGAAAGCTTTGTGTTCGCTGGGAAACAACTTTTTATGTAATGAGTATTTTTTTATGCTGATTAAGCGGTTAAGCATGCAAGTCCGTATAAAACACATTTTACATAATTAATTGATATGTATGATTATATGAAGAGAACCGGCCTTAATAATATAAATTATAAAGTTAAAGTCAAAGTCAAAGTCAAAGTGTAACTTATTACTTTATTTCTATTTAACAAAACAACACATATATCGTAATTAACTTCCTTTATTACAACAATTTGTACACTTGTAAAATATAAAAACTGGTATTTTCTTTAATATAAAGTTAAGAACACAAAAAAAACAACAACAATAAAATGAAATAATTAAATCTAAAAAAAAAATAATTTATATAAAGTTTGACTATATTTTATAAAAACTTTATTATCAAGTGCTAAATTTTTGTTTAAGTGTATACAGCAAAATTTTGTTTCGGTTTAATATCAAAATTAACCTACTCGGCAAAAGTTAGGAAGCGATGGGGAGAAAAATAATTTAAACAACTATAAACTATAAAGCAGCCTTGACTAACCAGTCACATGGAAAAAATGAATTAATATCAACAGGCTCTTTTGTTGCTTTTTGAGGGTATTGTTCTAAAATGACCACATCCGCTATGGGACATCATAGGAAAAGCAGCTGCAAAAAAAAACAAAAAAAAAAAAAATAATCAGGCAGCAGGCGGCAAGCACATGGCAGACATTAGAACGAGTACGTATTTTGTCTGGCTACATCAAACATATGGAACGTGTTGGAGTCGCGTGCTCCAAGGATAATGCACTTTGAATAGCATAAACAATCACGTATGTACTCGTATGTGTGTCTATCAGGGTGTATGCATGTGTGTGTGTCTGCCAAAGGACGAACGCCTGAGTTAGTTAGTGCATGTGTGTCTGTGTGAAAATTCACTTAGTAGTTCGGCTTTATACATTAAAAGAGGCCATAACTCTTTTTTTTTTGTTTACTTATGGAACTACTTTTTTGTGGGTATACAGTCCAAAGTAAATGTTGAGTATTTACACAAACACAAACATGCATACACACAGGATGATTGCATGCACAAATGAATGTGAATGCCGTTGTATGGCTTAATGCCGGAAGTAGGGCGATACTTCAATGAATGTAGGAAAAATTCTAAACATACTTCTTGCATTATACATGGTCAGTTATAACAATAAATGTATGGGTGTCTGTTTGATTGTGCTCCTCGTATGTTTGAATGAATTAATAGAACTTGTTTTATGTAAAGGGTTATGGAGTGTTTGTTACCAAAAAAACTTTAGCTTGTTTTAACAAGTATAAAGCCTGTCCTTTCAAATGAAAAATAATACAGAACAACGGAATTATAACGAACAAATGTCAACGGATTCATATTTTGCAATATTAAAAGTGCATCAAATATTAAGAACAACGACGGAAAAGCCCTCGTGTTATATCTTTACAATAAATATAGTTTTTACTCTTTTTAAGATGTTACCTATTAAAACGATAGGATTTGATATTTAAAAGAAAGAACAAATGAAGCCCTTAACACCAACATGATAATATTAAGCAATCTACAGATAGTAACACTTACACTGTGGAACAAATTCAGGTTAGCATGGCTTTTACAGATAAAAAATATCTATTAGTCGACGACTTATAGCCAAAAAACCATATAAACAATGTGCTGAAAATCGGCATGTCACTGCAATGTTTGAAGATCGATTAAAAAAAATTCGAACTAACATAAACAAACGCCGCGATACGGGTCTTCTAATTTAGCCTCTATTTTCACCCCTCACTCGCAGAATCGACCTAACTTTTGCTAACCTGAGTTTATTACACAGTGTTATTATAGAATGCTTTCCTGTGTGTGTTGGTGCAGCCAATTGAAAAGGGATTAAATGAATCTGGTTGAAATAAAATTTTTATAAATCATATTTATTTCTTAAAATAAGCTAAGAAGTCTAATGTATGTGTTGAGCTCTGATTGAAAAATAAACGACAGTTCGTTATAATTCGATTCTACAATATCTCTAACACGAACAAAAAAAAAGCATTCTCAGCCGCACTCATACTAACACATTTAGAGATTTATTGAAATTAGGAACTTTTAAATAAAAAGCAACAAGTCGTCTGTATTGTGACATCCGCTTTTCTTGGTGATGTTGTGCCGTTGTTGCTGTGTATGACATTGTTCTGGTTGTCGTTGCTCTTTGGTATAGCGGTAATTTGGATGCGCCTAATTTGTGGACTTATGAGTACTTCCTTCTTCTTTTTTATTTTTGGGAAACTTTCTCCATTTTGCATCAACTTTTCTGTGTTTGTAAATATTTATGTACTTCCATACACAATTCATATGTTTGTACTCGTATATGGAGAGTGGGCTAGGACGTTTGTATATAGTTTGTGTGGTACCACAAAAGCACTTAACATTTTCCAATTATTTATGAAAATAATTTTTATTTAATTTTGTTTTGTAGTCAGTTTTGTGACCAGAAATGAATGTTGTACATTTTTTAAGCTTAAAACTAAATACTGTATATTAAATAATGAATATGTGGATGATGAAATGAATTAGATTGAGAGGAAGAGAGTTTATGAGAGGATTAAAGTTTAAAAATAATATTTTCAACTGAATTTTATAAAATTTCTTTTTTATATCTGCTAATATATTTTGTTGTAATTGTGCACATGCATATAAATGATACATTATGTTGTCCATGGAATTGTGTTTAAGAACACTATACAACAAAGTAAAATTTCACCTTCCATTTGCGATTATGAATCAAAACTTTGTTAAAGAAAATACAATTTCGCCAATAACATTTTACGTCACAATTATAAAGTAAATTCAAATTTCCTTTAAAGTTATTTAAACCATGTTTCATATGCTGTCATTTATTTTACAACACATGTTGTGAGGCCATTGTTTTTTTTTTTCTGTTGCATAGTGTTGTTTTTTAGAGCTATTTTAAGGATTTTTAAATATTATTTTTGTATGCACATGCTCATGAAATATTTCTAATACTTTTAGCACAATTTTACATTGTTATAATAAAGCCTAGTTTGAGCTGTATTTAACATACATAAGTGCATATACATATATAAAATACTAACACACAATAAGTAACAAGCGACTGCATTGTTCGTTGGTCCGTTATTGGGTTTCAACGGATTACTAATCTGTCTCTTGTTGTTGTTCTATTCTCTTCTTTCCCATTAATAAGTTTAGCATAAATGAATCCTCAAAAATGTACACAAATAAGAAAATAAATATGCAATAGCGAATATATTCGTATACTAAAACACTCCCGCGTTTTATTCTGCGTATTTTACATTAAACGGGATCGTGTTCTATTGTCACAAGATCAAAGTAAAATTATTCTTTCAAGAGTTTTATCACACATTCTTGCGAAAAGGGAATATTCTCGTATGTATGCATGTTGAAATTTATGATTTTTTATGTTATTTTATTTCACTATAAGAAATTTATTAATATTTTGTATTTAAAGCATGTCTGTGTGAATTTTATTGTCAGATTATGCCAACTCCTCGGTAGAGGATCATTCGGCATTTTACACAATATATGGCGATCCATTCAAGTGTCAAGACGAACTAAGTTCAACATATACGTTTCTTGCATCAAATTTATATGGCAGTGCAGTGCACCCACACCTGAAAATTTTCCACATAATATCTATTGAGTAACTAATTTAAGACTTTCTACTTTGTAATTTCAGCAAAGAAAAAGAAAAATACAACAAATTTGTGCATTTAAATTTATCAAATGCCATTAATATATTTCTAACAAACACACAAATGTTTCTAAGAAATACATACACAGAAATTTCAAAATTACAAAAAATGATCTTGTTTTAAAAGTATTTATCCCCAAGATATATAGAAATATTTATATAAAGTTCGAAATTTTTTTATTGATGGAATTAGAAAAATTCAAATATTTTCAAGACTTTTTTGGCTGTTTATGAAATGTTTAAAAAAAAGTTAAAATAAATTATAAATGTCACAACTAACAATAAATTTAGTTAATATGAAAATTCTCGCAATGTTGATAAGTCCGATTTAAATGCTCTACTTGATCACAGCACAAACGTTCAAGCAAAATCGAAAAAAAATTTTAATTGATTTTATGCATTGTCCTCTTACCCGCTTTCATAATAAAAAAAAAGGAAAATAACTGATTATAATCGTTGTCATTTACATAATTTAAATCCTTTCATAAAATCAGTTTAATAGGATTATGTACCGATATTAATTAAACACTGATTATATTGTCAATATTAACAATTAAATTAATAGGAAAATTAAAACTTTAACTAGTTGGACGCACACACACACACACACACACACACACAGAGCATACAGACAGACATGTGTACACATAACCGATAAATAATATATGTAGATATAATGGGGTAATAATACACAGACATGTGCATGTATGTACGAGTATACAGCAATCAATAAAAACATAAGTATATATTGTTATTTATTCAACATCGTATGAAAGGAGAAATTACTCACTCACACAGGCACACACACACACACACACACACATTTGAAACATACACGTGTAGATGCTCAAACACTTTCATATTTGTATTTAGGCATTCTAATATTTAAATCGTTAATTGGTGCAAATGCATTTAGGCAAAATGGGAATTCTAAATTAAATAATTCTTAACAATTAAATGTCGATCGCAAATATTTTTGAATAATTCCTTAACTCACACAGAAAAAAAATCACATACACAGTCGCACACAGCCGCTTATGAGAAATTATTGACTTTCTTGTTCATATAAACCGGGAACATCAATTACAATCGGCACCATAGCCATTGGCGACATCTATCTTCTAAATAAGTAACAATCAAGTTTTTTGTGATGAAATTTATGCACAGATTATACAACCGAATATACCAAATACCGTATACCAAATTATAAATATTTTTTTACAGAAACTAACAAGATACTGTGGGTTATTGTCGGTTCAGTATTTTGGAAACTACAAGGCGTTTGAATTTGGTACTCATGCATGTGAGTTAAAAAAAAAAAAAAACAAAGAAACTGAATATGCATATGATGTTTTCCAACTGGCTTTGCAAAGAAATTAACAATAATACAAAAATTTAGATCTATCTCTCTCTGGAAGTGAAGAATTGTGGGAATGTTAACACAGCGGGAAAAGGGTAATGAATAGTAAACGAGAGAATTCATTATTGTTAACACAGAACATGTCCTAGGAAAGTAATGAATTCGTTTACTGTGTACGGCGAATAAATCCCAAATTTAAAAGGAAAATGCTAACACTTGTGCACAAGCAGAAACAACACATTCCTTCGTCGTAAGAAGTGGTAAACAATGTGTAATTTTTGTGTGTAATCAAATTACCTTCTCCTTTCCAAAGGATTGCATTTTTTTACCTTGGAAAATAATACATTATATCTTCCACTAGATATGTAAAGAATGACCAGTTTTACCGCTGGGAAAGAAACAAAAGAGAAGAGAAGAGAGCTCATTAAATAGATTTTGCTCATTGCATGGTATTTTGTTTTTGCATTTATATATTCTGTTTTATTTTAAAAATATGCACAATCTGGCAAAATGTACCATTAAATAATTGTAGGTGTTGTTTTTGTATGTTTTTTAAATAGTTTTAATGAAGATTTCACCATGACAATTAAAAAAGATTTCACCATAAAAAAAATTTGTGCTTGCCAGAAAAGCACTAAATAGCAACTGAAACAGGCAGCTCTCAGTTGCCAGTTGCCATCCGTAATACAATTCTCAGCAACTGGCAATGCAACTGTGGTTCGGTTGCCATCCATAATCGACCCATAAACATTTTAAAAGCATCCGACGTATCCAATAAAAGTGGATTTGGATTTTTTTCTACTTCTAGCCTGGCTATTTTAGTTATTTTTTACACTTAAAACTTGATATCTGTTTTTCTTTTTCTTCTAATATCTATCTGTCCTTCTATTTTTTTGGAAAGTGACATTTATGTGGCGGATTTGGGCATTTTGCACATGAAAAAAGTCTGTTTTTCGTATTATTAGGTTTGCTCGGTGGTCGCCTAATCATAATTTGTCAAACAACCGTGTTTTTCTTCATATTAATGTAGTTGACGACAGCGGTTTCAATTGTAAATTTGTCTGTTATACAGATTTCAAGTCTTTGTGCGTGTAAATGTTGTGGTTTTTTAAATGCCACAATACGTTTGCATAAATGCTGAATGTGTGTAATGTCGCGTGCATTTTTGGTTTTGTTAACTGATTCAGTTCATATGTGCGTAACTTTCGTTCATCACGTTTAATGCGTATTATTTTTTTAGTCACACATACATACACGCACTTACTCACGTTTGCTTTGGTTGCTCTGCTCGTGTCCCATCAATATGATCATTGCTAGAGTATGTATGGGTATGATTTTCCCATTAGCTTAACGTGTGTGTAATTTTGCAATTTATTTAATGAGACTAATTGCATAATGATAGCATACATATGCAAGTTCTCATACACTTGTGCTCAATTACGTCACATTATATGCAAATACGTGTGAGTGTGAGCCTAAACGAATCTCACATGAAGTTACACAATTTTTGATTTTGTTGTTGTTGTTTTTTTTTATTAAATTGTTAATATTTTTTTTCTAGTTTTAAACAAAGTCTATAATGTTTAATTTTAGATTTACTAAAGTTGCTGCTAAAGAAAACAATAAAAGTTCATTTTGCCCATTTAATTCCTCTTCGTTTTAATGATTTGTTTACATTTTTGTTTTCGCGAAAAACGCTAAAAATTTAAAAAGATTTTTTTGTCTAAATTTGCCAAAGAAAGAAAGTTTATTTTCTTGTGCATCTTCATTGTGTCATTACACGTTTGGTGAATGTGTAAAACAACAACAGCAAACATCTTTAGTATCTTTCGGACTCCTAGACGTCGCGTCACTAACCATGGCTTAGCCAACTTATTCGTTCCGTAACGGATGATGTTCTGTAGAGAAGAGAATTTGCTTTGCACCACAGCGACTTCTAATGGACTTTCCACATAGACTTTAATACAGAAATAAACTAATTTTTAAAATATGTATGTGTGTTGCAACTGCGGCCATATAAAACAATTTATTTTTTTTTCCCATTTCTTTTCATCGGTATCTATTTCATTTATTTCGTGAACGCATGAATTTCAATTCAATTTGAGCACAGAAAGTGTGGCTGCAATTTCCTTTAATTAATGTTGCATAAAGTCATTTCCTTTCGAACCGTAAACCTGAACTCCTCTGAAAACGAATACAGATAATTTTGGATGTTTTTTTATTCAACTTTATATTTCTTTTCTTTATTCCAACATTTTATGTTGCATACAAATTGCAGTGTTCATGGGAAAATAAGAAAAGATTAACTTGTTTTAAAAGTCAAAAGAACAAAAAGATTTTGTTGTTTTTTTATTAAATATTTTATTCTACTACGTACAGTCGAGGACGTAAAAATAATGGTACCAAAAACCTGCAAGGATTTTTATAAACACACACTATTATGATGCAATAGTTTTTGTGCTTTAAATGCAACGATATAAATAATTTTAAATTGCATCGTGAATATTTGATAATTGGAAGAATGAGAAAAATTAATAATGCAAAAAATGGTAGTTAAGCAGTTTGTGAACAGAATAAGTATTTCCGTAGACTTAATAAAAATATACACTTTAGTTTTCGGTTCATTCTGAATTTATTTTTTGTTTATTTTTTCTTCGATACAAAATAATCGTTTAGTGCAACAAGATTAATCGTGTGATCGAATATCAGTATCGGTGTATAAATTTCTTGATTTATTTGATACGACCAATTTTGAAGTAGAGAAATTAATTTCAGCTCCTAAATGATGATTTTTGTGTGTTTTTTTTTTTGTTTGTATATTTTACATACGTATTTGTTGTTGTTTTTGTTTTATGCTTGAATCTATTTTCCGTTTAATATTATAAATAATTTTTTATTAACAGCCCTTAAATATTGATCAAAATTTGATCATACGCTGAGGTACATTTGATTGTCTCTTCAAGTTAACGTTCCATTTAATTTCATTGCAATGTAGTTCTTATTATTTTGTCCATTTATATTTACAAATATATATTTTTTTAAATTTAATTTTAAACAATTATTCTATCAAAGATTCAAACATTTAATCGCAAAAAACACTGTTAAACCTTTTACAGGATCACTTGTTGCAAATATTTCTTTTAGTAGATGTAATTTAATTACAATAAGAAATTATTGAATACTTGGTTTTTAATAACTTTAAATTTAAATGTTTTTTTATTATAAATTTGTAGAAATCTTCTTTGAGATGCACATACCTTCGGTCTGCTATTAAGTATTTATTTGAATGAAGCTTAACTAAAATTAATTGTATTCAATTTGATATTTCAGTGTGAATAAGATTAGTTTAAAATAAATGTCTTTATTATTTGAAATGCATTTCTTTCTAAATCAAGCGTTTTTTCTCTTTTCTTAAAAAATGTGTTGCAGTTTTCTTTTTGCACAAACCAGTGACAGTTCTTATAAAGCTGTTGCCAATGTATTAATTAAAACACCTATTGTTTTAATTCAATTCATATAATTTATTTAATAATTCAGATGGAAAAAAAATGTTCTTAACATGGCGAAAGAATAAAAAAGAAGGAAGGAAGTATCCTTTAAGTCAAAAGATGACAGTTCAATCATAACATTAACAAGGTTGTATGCATTTGGATTGGTAGAGTTGCATAAATAGTGCACCAAAATGGACTTTTCTAAGAATTCCAACAATAAAATATAAAAAAAGCAGTTTAAAGCAAATAAAATTAGAGCTTTAATGGTGGCGGCTGTTGTTTCCTAATTTTTTTCAGATATCTCTTTTGTTATGTTTTTCTCTTTCTTTTGCCAGAAACATCTAAAATTGTCACATAAAAGCATTCTATTGTTCCAGGAGGTCATCTACCAGACACTTGTCACATCAATTAAAACACACAAGTGGTTCGAACCGATATACACAAACACGTAATAGACACTCAACATACTTACTTACATAAATACACTCATACATACCGATAGAAATAACTAAAAGAGCAAGAAGAAAAAAAAGAGAAAGACTTGTTTCTTTTAAAACTTTTCCACATAAAACTTGTAGATGTTGTAAACGATTTGTAGATAAATGATGACATTTTGTTGGTCATTCAAGTAGTGACCACACAATGATTGTATTTTGTGGCTGTTTGTTTTTATAAATAAATTCTTTCACACACATGCACTCAAACAAAATATTTTGTTTATACAAATGTAGTAACGTATATCCAGAAAACATTTGCTTTTGTCATGCCAATTACTAAATTATTCGCCTGCTATTTTCTTGCTACACTGAAAAAAAAAACAAAAAGTTTCATCGCACCTTGCGAAGTAGCGTGGAAAAGTCAAAAATGTATACGTAAGATCGCATCAAATTATTGTAGACATTTTAAATATTGCACAATACACAAAGAGAAAATAATTCATTTAATCTAAATATCATCAAAAGTTGTTACAATTCTTGTACCTAAATTGAATTTCAAACATCGTATGATTCATATCAATTCAGTATAGAAGAATAAAGTATAGAAGACACGCTTGTGAGCAACATAGTTTAAAGGGTTTTGGCAAAATACTTCTGGAGTTTTTTCAATTAGAATATAAAATTTATATATAATTTTAAAGGAAATAAAAACGAATAAAAAGTGGGCGCCATTCGAAATACGAGTATCGAATTAGAATGAAAACATATTTATTATTTGAGTTAGAAAATAAAAATTCAATTTCAATTTATGATCTACTCGTAACTTTTCTCTGAAACGGCAGCAAACGTTGTGGATCCTTTATGTTTAGTTGTTAAATTTAATATTAATTTATACGCAGTCCTTAAGCTTTGGCTGAGCAAAAATAAAAATTAAATATGAAATTTTTATTATTAAACTTAATTGTTTTATGGTTTTACACACTAAGTACGAATAAAATAAATAAATAAAATGTCTTTAAATTTCTCTTTACGACTTCACAATATAAGTTGGTACATGTGTACGCTGTTGTTTGTGTTGTTGTTGTTGATGTGCGTATGTGTGTATGCGAGTGCATGTACATTTATATTTTCTCATCTATTTAGTCATAAAATTTAATATCATTCTAATTTATTTGTCAAAGACTTTTTATCGCCTGATTTCATTGCTATTTTACATTAATTTATGAGATTTTTGTCGCTGTATGTTTACGTGACTTTATGACTCTTGACATAAATAAATATGTTGCAACATATTAACATTTCATCTGCTTAAACTTACAACATAATACAAGCATTTTTATAGCATTTTACTTTTCGCACTCGGATATGCTAATGTGTGTGTGTGTGCGTGAATGTGACTTTGTTTTTGCTTTTGTATTTAGTTGAAAAACTTTCAGTTTATTGAATAAGTATGATTATGGGGGGTGGTTGGTTATGGGTAAAGGGGCGTATAGAAATATTTGTTGTTCTTTAAGGTGTAAGTATGTATGTATGTTAGTAAGTATGTACGGGCGTAAACGTGTCATTACGTGTAGAATTGTTTTTTGTTTTTGATAAATCACGCATAATAAAGTTTTCTTATATCTAATAAGTGTTTATGATTTAAAAGAAAAGAACATTTAATTTAATAGCGAAATATAAAGATTGGAAGAGTATATTCTACAAAAAAGAAATATATATACGTATATAAAATTGATTGTATATTTAATCGATAAAAAATTGTGTAAATTAATTTAAAAGCGAAATAAAATAATTTTAGCTTTAAACTCCATGACTATCAGGCAATGAAGTTCTTAAAAATTAAATGGTTATACAATGTGTTGGTAAAGTGTTAAATTATTGCTGACATTTTATCGCAATCGTTGGGCAAAGACTACGAATTCTCTGAAGCGAGAAACGAAAATATGTTAATTCGAAAGGCTGTTTTAGTCCCTTGATAATTTTTGCTGAAATTTATTGAAAAGAAAAACTTTAATTCAGTTATAATGAAAGGGCAGATCTAAATGAAAGCTTCAGGAAAATATTAACGAAAATATTCATAATGTTGAAAATAATGTTTTTTCTAAATGAGCCTTTTTTTGTAAGTGTGTGTATGTTGTTTCTCCATGATAAAAGTTCTGAAATCGATAACATTTTGCAACTATTTGACCTTACAAATTATATTCATACTTAATAAAATTGATAAAATTTTATTGAAATGGCATATATACTGGAGAAATACTATAAATTAAAATTTTCTTTTGTTGATTTGGTAAAACTAAGAAATCGCTTATACGCTTCCATGTCACCAGGCTGGGCTGTATGAAGATCCACCAGAAGAAGTTTGTGTACAATATTTTTTTGAGATTTTGAAGTATTTAAAACTTTTTAGTTGAGGTAATGAACGCGTTCAGCAGAAAAACCTGCTACTAAACAGTTTAGATGTAGCAGCTTTTGATTTCATTAATTTTTCTGAACGATCTGCTCACTTTTTTGTCAAAAATATCAAAAAATTTGACTTTTCATTGAATTTTAATTTGTAAAAAGATTTTATAATATTTATTTCTGTATTTAAATGAATTAAAATTTAAATATATATTATGAAATTTGATTCAAAAGTCAAACTCAACTGAAAAATCGTATCGTACTTTTTCTTTGCTACCAAAAACAGTGAGCGCTCACACAACATGTTCGGTCATCGCTCAGTAATCAAAGTGTTCAGCAGATTGTTGAGCAACAGTTGTGTAGCAAACTGTGTCTGCTGAACGCACCCAATGATTTTTGTTTATATTGAAAACTAATTTTTAACCGACTTCATATTAAGTTAGTTGTATTTTATTTTTGTTGGAACTTAAGAACTCGATCATTTATAAACTGATTTTGAAAATTATATATTTTTTTGCTTAAAATGGGTTGCATGCAGTTGGACAAGGTGTTCCTCTAAACTGTTGATTATCGAATAACTCCTCTATTTATGGACTAATTTTCAAATTTTATTATTTTTTGTTTGAACAAGTAAACGTGCACTTTGATCCCACACAAGTTTTTTTGAGAAAACGTGGAAAGTTGTACATCTGCCCACTCCGCCCGCAAAACCTCGATATTTATTAACCGATTTAAAAAAAAAAATTTTTTCTTGTAGTTTGGTCGATTTTTTTTTTGGGAAAATCGGGGATTGCCGCCTAATATTTTATTTTATAATCGTATAACTATTTCATTTACTGATCGATTTGATTTGTTTGATCGGGGTTTCTTGCAATTTGGCTTAGAAATGAATTATATCGGTTTTTGATCTTTTGCGACGTTGCGTCCATTTTGTAATCTGATTGATTGACTTTTTGTATTGAAGTGAAAATAATTTTTTTTGCTTCACAAGTATTTCTGCTTTTTAAAGGGATTTTTTTAATTAATTTAAACGCAATATTTTTATTATTGTTTTAATTAAAATTAACAATTGGAAATTATCTCATCTCGAATTAAGATGTTGCGCCAAAGTACATTACACATCTATTATGTACTTGTGTGTATATGTGTTCATCTCTTTGTATATTATATTGAGCAAATAATGGAATGTGGATGCAATTCTTATGGCGCCATTGAAGTCATCATGTGGCTGTTTTATTCATTTTTGTTTTGTTTAAAAAATGGATAAAACATGTGGGTTTTTGTTTATAAAAATCAAATTGTGTCTGTTTGTGGTTGCATGTTTCTGCATGTGATGGCTTGTTTTTCCTTTTTTTTTTTTTTTTTTTTTTGAAGTATATTTTGTTAAGGACTTATCACATTTAAACTTCTTGATATTCTTTTTATAGCAAAAACATGTAGTAAATTTATTTTTATTATTATTATTTATATATTTTTACTTTATTTCTTTGCAGTAAACACTCGTCCTAGCGCGGTTATCCATGTAAACTTTACCACCAAACTCGTACGTACATATGTATGTACATCTCTACTTCTGTTTATCATATAAAACTTATTATTACACCGTACAATATGACATGGACAACAACAATAAAAAAGCAACATCATTATCAGTATTGAATATAATGAATGTCAACAACAGACAGTAATGATGCTCATTATTTACGATTTTATTAGTAAAAACAAAATCGGTATAAAACAAATTAAGCAGAAGTAGAAACAATGACTCTGGTCTGGTCTGGTCTGGTAAAAAAAAAAAAATTAATTTCATCTACATACTCGTACATACTGACATACACACATACCACTTATTTGCTGTAACAACCTCATAAGGCATCATATTTTATATTAATCATTACAACATTCCTTATACTGTTCAACAACACACGAATATCTTGTTAAGATTTCATTAAATTAATGATTTGAAATTAGTTTTCTTTAGAAGTGCATATTGTCGAGTTATGACACTCTTGTTGCAAATGAGCTATATGTGTATAAGTGTGTATACGACTGTATTTATTTGTAGAAGATTAGTATAAAATATTGACAACGCAGTTAATTGTGTCAAAGTGTCTATAGATTTTCATTTAAAAATCTCAATACACTGAATGTATATTTCAAAAAAACTGTAAGAATTATAATTTGTTTTGAATGCCAATTAGCCAAAAATTGATTCTTCTTGTATTTTGAATATAAAAAAATGAAGAAAATTAAAATTGGTTAAATAGTTGAAATTCATACTCACAACTGTCAAATGAATGTTGATGTTATTTTGTAGCGATCTTAAAATCAGTACCCTTTAGTTTTTTCGTGACAATTTACCCCAAAAGTGGCAGTACTATGCAATGTGGACTGGTTATAAAGCTATCCACATTGATCCTATACTCTGAAGAGTGGTTCTAAAACTGTGAAAAATTTTACTGTCACTTTGTGCAGGCACTTAGCTGTCTTTTTGTGTCGCAGATGGTGGATAGTAAAAAATGTATGTCATTAAGCACACATAGCTTAAGTAGTACAATATACAAATACCAGTGAGTGTAGCTGAGTGGGTTGAGATGTTGATTAGCAGTCGGAAGGTTGCTAGTTCAATTCTCAATACAGTCAAAATACATTTACAAAAATAGTGCAATGTTACGCATCCTTACTAAATTACAAGTGGGCTGTAGGAACATTATTGTACTGCAGTGGGAATAACCAGGATGAAGATGACTAAAATAATAAGAATAATAATAAAAAATAGCTGAAAGCAAAATTTAATTATTATTATCTTTTTAATTAATAAATGAATTTGTTGTTTTTTTTTTGACGAAATAAAGTTAAATAAATTATAAAATGACTTTTATTTCATAAAAAATAGGGAATGATTTGGGGTTTTTAAGGGAGTGGTTTGGCAGGTATAAGGAGACAGTTAAGGGTAAGCCAAGAAGAACCGGCTTATGAACTGTCTTTTTGTGGCCTCTTGGTGACAATTAACCCCATCGTAGGACATCCCCTTGTTAAAGTGGCCAGTCATATGTCTAGCATTCGGACTGGTTGTGTCATAAAGGGGCTAGTATTATAACCAGTTCGGAGACAGCCACTTGAACTACAGGGTAGTTATACGTTCTTCTGGCCTGATTGGACATTGTCCTTTTCCTCTTCTTGCTAGAGAAAATATTTGTAGTTGAGACGAACTCTTAGATATTTTGTGACAGCTCGTGATCATTTTAAATATTAATTTCCTTTGCAAACACTGAAATTACAATACAACCCAATTAGTCTGATCAGTACGTGACAATGTGTCTGTCGTCTATTAATTTCGATTTATAAAATCTAAAAAGTTTTATAAAAAAATCTATTCAAGATAATTGAATATTTTTTCTATATTTTTCAGTTTTATTTTTTTTAACTTCAAGGCAAAATCTATTTTAGTTGAGGAAAAAAATTGTTTTCCTTAAATCATGTCATAATTATCCTTCAGTCTGTGCAATAAACTTTTGTTAGCCCTGTGCAACTAATTTTATTTCTTCATTTGGCCTTTGGCTCATCAAAAATCTTAAGTGCAATTTTGTTATTCACAATTATTAATTCTTGTTAAGATGAATTCAGTCTTAAGTAAATCACAACAAGAACCAAATTAATCTTAAAAATATTAAATAATTTTATATTAAACTTGAAGCATTTTCATAAATAATTTTAAAGATGCTACTGTTGTTTCAATGTTTTTGTTTTATCACAATACGTACGATAATTTTCTCTAAATCCATCATTCAATTTATTTTGTTTTTTTCTTTAATTATGAGAACAATATTTTGTCTGTTTGGAAAATTACATTCAAACAATTGCAGCCATTGTTAACGAATAAAACGTAAATACCATAAAATATCCTTAAGCTATGAAAAGTTTGAACTTGTATAAATAAAAAGAAAGCAAAATGGCTCTTTTCAATTTAATTGTCACTGTAGACCTTGACTTTGCTTAAGGTTCTTGTTTGCTCTGTTGCTTTGTTTAACTTTTTATATCACAAAAAAAAAAAACATAAAAACAAACTGCGAAATTAAAGTGATGACATATAAACGACTTAAAGAAGTTGTTGAGATAAAAGATG
Source organism: Lypha dubia (assembly GCA_947311025.1). NCBI lineage: Eukaryota > Metazoa > Arthropoda > Insecta > Diptera > Tachinidae > Lypha > Lypha dubia. The sequence goes on along the minus strand of OX371260.1, from coordinate 751,683 downwards.
ACAGTTTTTCTTTACAAATTCAGTATTGAAAACTCTTTTAAACAAATGCATTAGTACGAAAGTACAACTATTAATCGTACGAGTTTGCTGAAATACTTTAAAGAGCAAAAGAAAAAAAAAAGTATTTATGAATTTAAAGAAGGAGAAAAAAGTTTATGAAGAACATTTTCGATGTTTAAAGCAGTTTATCAAAATTAAATGGGGTCTCATTTGAAATTAATGTATTCCATTCACCTTAAAAGCCAATAGACAGACATAAATGAAAGAATGGAGAATAAAGATAAATTGTGGCTTAATGGATTTAAATACGAGTTGCTTTTCTTATTTTTTAATTTTAAGTCAAAATATGCTAATAAATTATATAAAAACCATAAATTTTAATTTCGCACTCTGTCCAAAATGACCTGTTAACGTTACGTTGTAAACGAATGAAAAAGATTAAAATAGAAAGAGACAACAACCGACAAATAAGCAGTCAGTCTGACAAACGTACAGAAGCAAAGATAAATACCTACTGGATTTTAGACAAAACAAAACAAAACAAAACAACGGAAAACATGGCGTAGAAAGCGGAATTATATGAATACAAAGATCTTGGAAAGTATTTATTTCTTTACTTATTAAGTGATTTATGTTTTCTTTCTTAACCATGTCAAAAAGCTTTATTTAATAAAGATAATAATTAGGGGATTTGAACAAAAAAAAAAAAAAAAAAAAAAAAATTTCTAAAAACTTCTTTCTCTCACAGACACAATTTTATCAAAAACTCTTCCTGTTTTTTTTTTTTTTTGTTGTTAATTATGTATTGCATGTTTGTATGTAAAACTTTTACAATTTTTAAAGGGCTTATCCGATTCGTACTTGATTTACATACCATCAATTTTATAAATATTTTTTATTTATAAAAATATTTAAGGCTGCTGCATCCTTCAAATGGAAACTTAATGGTGGCGACCATAAATGTTCTTTGGTGTCAGATATTGTTTTTCTTCAATGAAACCCCCGCATACGGTTGAAGAAAATAGAAAAAAAAAATTAATGAAGATCAAATCAAAATGCAGTCAGTGGCGATGTAGCGTAAAAATACTTTAATTTTTCGCTTTTAACAATTTGGTTTTTGAGCCAAAAGCTTTTTTAAAAACAATTTCTCAGAAAAGCACTAAATAGCAACTAAAACTGGAACCTCTCAGTTGCCATCAATAATACAATTTTCAGCAACTACCCAACGCAACTAGAGTTCAGTTGGCATCCATAATCGACCTCATAAGAGTTTTAAATTTTATAAAATTTTATAAAAAATTCTTTGATGATCTGCATCATCAACAAATCAAATGGATTTTTTTTTATAATAATTTAATATATTTTGCAATTAAGAGTAAAATATAAATTTGGAGAATTATCGAGAATATTTAACCTTAATTTGAATTTCTACGTTTTGCTTATTAAGTTTTTAAAATGTGATTTTTACATCTTCAATTTGAGGGATGTTTTTTGAGAGCTCATTGGCATTCGATCCCTTATAGTAAGCGGTGTCTTGTGAAAGTCCAGATGAAAGCCATTTCTTTTATTGTATTTATTTGTTGGTATAAATTACGATTTTCGGAGCTTAACTGGTTTTTTTTTTTGATATTTTCCTTTTGAGGACAATTAAACTATGATTTCTTTATCTATAAAACCCTGACTTTGACGGTCTTAAAGAAGCGACTTGTGAATATATTTATGAAATATGCAATAAATATTTTATTATATCTTGAATGAGCAGCCAAGCGAAATGTGATGTGAAAATTTATTGTGCACCTGTGGTGAAGTGTGCAGAAAGGGCACATATATTTATGACGCCTTAGAAAAAACAAAATACAAAAATCATTATTTAATTTTCAACATAAAAATGTTAGAATTTTAAAATCTTTAAATAAATATTTTATTGTTGTTGCTTTTGTGGACATAAAATAACAGGAGAAGAATGGAAAAACCAAAAAAAAAATATGCAGATGATAAAGAAGAACAAACTGTTACGTGCCTTGAATGATGATGGCTATTTAGGAGTAAAATAAAAAAAAGCTGAATTCAAATAATCTTTCACGTATTTTATTGATTTCTTTATTTTAAAATTTCAATGAATTAAATTGAATATTGTTGCCTCTAAATATCTTTATACGTACTCGTATACATTCTTTTATTATTTCAATTTGTGTTTTATTTTTGTCTTCATCTTAATATTCCCATTGATATTCTAATGTTGCTCTGTAGTTTTTACTGCCATAAACAATAAATTCATTTCACAGATACAGATACAGATATATCGCTATATAGAATTCTATTTACTAAAGGCTTATGATTTCGATAAAAGGCTTAAGAGAAAAGGATACAAGTGGTTCATTGGCGAAATTGCACAGGGTTGAGCCTCAAACATCATTTTTATTTTTAAGTGATTTTGAATTTGCTTTTCTACGATAATCGTACATTTAGGAATGTAGTTCACTTTTGTGAAAGATACCCTTTCGAATGTTTGTATTTACATACGACACACACACCCACACCCATACCCACACCCACAAACCCACATGCGTGTACACAAATGGACGAGGCGTTGTGTGTAAGATTTTAGTCAAGAGATTTTTTTTCCTTTCTGATTATTTACGATATTCGATGATTGCATTATTAAATTCAATGAGCGTATAATAAAAATGAATTGATTTTGTTGTTATATTTGCCTTTTTTTTCGCTTTCTTTCTTTTCTTTTCATATTATTTTATTTACAATATTTCATCCCATTATGGTTTATAACTTTTAAATTCTTTTTCGTTTATCTTCAAGTTTAGTTTATTTAAAATGATTAAAAAAAGGGAATTTGTGTTACACTTGTGCGGTTGTAAATGTTTGCACTTGCCGCACCGCACACTGTATTAAGAGAACAACATTATTTATTGTTTCATTCTGGAGTTGCTTTTTTCTACATTTTAACAATAATTTCCGTTTTGTTTTTCTATTATCTGTTTGGCTTTTTTTCCTTCGTTTTACGGACCTTTTCTGTGTTTTATTTATTTAAGGCCCTAAGCTGATTGGCATGACCTTTTCTTATTCGTTTGGGTAATTGTGTTGCTGCAGGCAAAGAAGAAGGTATAAGTATGTACGAGTACAGCAGTAAAGATACATATAGAAGTGTAAAAAAGCGCTCAAAAGAAAGTCTTAAGAAAACAATTTTAAATCGACTTCACGCATTTTGTAGCTTATCATTGAGTTTACAATGATAATCCGCTTTTAAGGTTAATTTTCTTTTTTATTTATTATTAAGTTGTTTTTTTTTTGCTGTACTTTTACACAACACAGAAAAAAATATATAATTAACATTTAGAAGAATTATAATAAGCAGAGTTAAAAGGGACGTTTTAGTTGGTCCTGATGACAGCGCAGAAAGGTTTTTCATTAAATTAAAGAGAAATAATTGAAATTTGCTTTTACTTCTTTTTTTTTTTGGTATATTTTATTCTTAAAGTTACTTAAAAGATAAAATTGAATTGGGAATACGTAAATTAAATTTAAAGTGTTCCACGTTACTCGATATAATTTATTTTAATGAGTTAAAGAGTGGGCACTCAACGAATTATTATTTATTGAAATTGATAATAATAGAAAAGATAGCAACAATTTCTAAATCAACTATAATTACTTTATAAAGAGAATTTTATTAAATATTTGGCATTTTATATTGAAAAGAAGAAAAGTATGACCGACTTGGAATAATATTTAATTTTGCTAATATTACGAAAAAAAATGGTAGCAGTTTGAAAATTTTTAAAGTTAGAGATGAGCAGCATTCAAGGAACTAGAGAGAAATTATGATTCATTTGTACCCACACAGCAGAATCGAACAATCATACATGTGAGTACTGGCAAAACAACGTTAATATGTTCTGCTGTGTATGCTGAAATTGAAATTGATGCTAATTTTGCCTTTGCTTCTAAGAATATTAATAATGTCGAGTATTGTCTCAGCTACGCCGTTATATGGCGATGAAAAATTCCTTTTGGCGATATATCTTGCAAAATTTAAAACACTACTTGGTGCAGTCAAATCACTAGCTTACAAGCAGATTAACCAGGTACCACCACAACGCTTTTTGTTGACTGTATGTATGAGTCACGTAGAAGGAAGCTTCTAAGCAATAAGTATATAAACTAGTGTAGGTCATTTATGAACGATAATATCCTATTTGGTACTCTTAATGACTCAAATCAACAATATCGTCGCACTTTCACAGAACAATTACAGTAACAACTGTTGTTATTGTAGATTCTTTCTCGTTGATTGAATTCACTCAAAAGAATAAAAATTGTAAAACAACATTCATAAACAGTCGGTATTTACAGTCGAGTTGTAAAAATGCATCTCGTTGGCGAGAATCAACATCTGACAAAATTGTTTACAGTAAGAGGCTGTGCACATATTACGTCACGCTCCAAAATCTTTCAAAACCTTTACAAAGGGGGTGGGGGGTGTAATCTCCGAAAACAGCGTTACGTCATATGTGAATGGCCCCTAATTCTTACCGATCGTGAAAAGCCTAACGTTGGACGATACAAAAACGAAAACCAAATATTCCAAGTAAACAAAAATTCCCTGATAAACTGCTTCTATTAGGATGAAACTGCCTGGGTATTTTAGAGAGAATATAATTAAAAAAAGACATTTTGAAAACTTTAATTAAAAAAAAAATCATAACTTTTTGGAAAATATTAAAAATTTTTTGCAAAAATTAAAAGAACGGTTTCTTGAAATAGAAAATAATAAGAAATAATTGAAACTCTTTATAAAATTACAATTAATATTTCCATTTTTATATTATTATTATTACGAATAAACGTAATTATTATTTGAACTTATATTGATTTACATATGTAATATATGATTTACATTATGTAAATAAAATATTTCTTAAATAATCATAATCTTGCTTCATATATATCAAACGTTCGACTGTCTTCTTTGGTAGGTTATTCTGTCTTGCATTCTCTTTAATAACTTACTCATTAATACTAATGCATCGTAATACATTCGAAGGTGAACATCACTGTTGTATGGCTCCAGCTAGTAAGTGAATTCGCCTCTTGGTAGTGTGAATCTGTGTTTGTAAAAAATAAACAATTTTTGACAGATCCAAACTCAAAAAAAATGGTCTTTAACGCTTTGCTACTATCTGTATTATTCCATAATGCGATCACATACACAAATTTTAGGATATCTTTCTCTTTTATGGAAGAAAAAACTTGCTCAGCTGTGCTAACAACAGCACCTTTTATGAGAATCCGTATTGCTTAAGGTACGGTCACATCTGTCAAACATTTGCCCATAAAAGCGTAACCACTAAATACGAATGAAAACACTTTTGATTTAGATACCTGTTTATTACGTTAAACAGTTTCCTACATAATTTATAGAAAATGTAATAGAATCTTATCTTATTAGATGCCGTCCAAGTTAATAAATAAATGCATAAATCAAAAAGTTTTTCATTCTTATTTAGTGGTTACGCTTTTTTGGGCAAATGTTTGACAGATGTGACCGTACCTTTAGATTTGTTATAAAGCAGGAAAATTATTTTCTTAAATTAATAATATCTTTATATATATAATTCTACTGTACGTGCGTTGTAACTGAACTCCTCCAAAACGGCTGGACCGATTTGCATAAATTTTTTTGTATGCGTTTGGGTGGCGCCCCGGGTGGTTTAGATTTACAATTCGGTCCAATTGGTCAAAGGGGCGTGGTACCTCTCATACAAACTACAAATTAAAAACCTATTATTTCTGCTCCTTATAACGGTATTTGAACAAAATTTGGTATGTCGGTTTGGTGTGCATTTTTTAAGTGCTGCTGCAAATATGGGCGGGATTGGAAAAAGGGACGTAGTACCTCCCATACAAACCACAAATTAAAAATCTATTATTTCTGCTCCTGATAACGGTATTTGAACAAAATTTGGTAAGTAGGTTTGGTATGCATTTTTTAGTGCTGCTGCAAATATGGGCGGGATTGGAAAAAGGGGCGTAGTACCTCCCATACAAACCACAAATTAAAAATCTATTATTTCTGCTCCTGATAACGGTATTTGAACAAAATTTGGTACGTCGGTTTGGTGTGCATTTCTTAAGTGCTGCTGCAAATATGGGCGGGATTGGACAAAGAGGCGTGGCACCACCCATATAACCCAAAAATTTAAATCGCCATATTTAGGATATATAAATACTTTTAATTTTATTTTATAACGAGGGGGTAGCGAAGTACACCGGGATCAGCTAGTATGAATATAATAATTTTCGAAAGGGATTTTTTAAATTCAAACTTAGAAAAAAGTTTAGAACTTTGTTGTGAAATATCGCTTACCATTTATTTGGTGGCAAAAGTCCCCAGCACTGTAAAAAGAGAATAAGTCACAAGTTCACAAGTTTACAAGTTTCAGAAGTTTCTTTTTTTGAGTCCCAGGTAGTCCCTCTTCACCTGTTGTAGCTAATCTATTGCTTAATGCCACTAAGACCTGCGCTATAAGGACACCTCTTCTAAAGCTGTTTCAAGTTTCATTTATATCCAAACAGCAGTTTAAAAATTACAGATTTATTACCATTTATTTGGCAAAAGTACAAAAAGAAGAAGTCTGGCTTCACAAACGAGCTCCTATGCCTAAACTTATCACTCGTCACCGCCGACATTGGTGGCGGATTATACTCTTTTAATTATATAAACAATGTTCCTAAATGTCATATTCTTAATTTTAATTTTCTGAAAATTATAAAAGTTTATTTTTACCTAAAATGCATTAAAAGATGTCAAGAAGCAGAAACTGTCTGTATACCAAATTATTAAAGAAATAAAATTGACCCAGTTTTTATTAATTTTAACACCCCGAAAAGTTCGCTGTGTAACACAAAAACAATGTAACAATAGTAGAAATTAGTCCAGATTTTAAATATTAAAATGTACCCTTTACTTTAATTTGATTGATTTAATTTAATTTGAAATTGTACACACTTCTTAAATAACATTGGAAGCTTTGCTGGAATTGTTAAATGATGAATCCGTAAACTGGTTTGGATATTTATAGTTCTCGGAAAACTTCAGAAGAAACCACCACTCAATGATGTGGCCCAATTAATAGTTTGAAGTTCTGTTTACTGTCGAAAAGACTTTAATATCGTGGGGGCCAGGTGTCTTGTATGTCTAAAACTGAAGAATACTTCCCTTTGAAATATTTCGCCTTGGGATTTGAAACGGAAAATATAAATAAATCTCCTTTAAATATTAGCTGGCAGCACTGTTATTAGAGCCGAAATAAAATTCAGTTTCACTGATAAAATCTGTCGTTGTAAGTAACCTGTCGTGCGGGTTAATTTTTTATTTATAGTTTAGTAAAAGTTTTTAGTAGTTTTAAAATTCATTAAATATTATTAAAAGTTAATTTAAAATTCAACCAAGTGTGTGTTTATTTAATGCTTTTTAATTAATAAGAGAATTATAAAACAAAAAAAAAAAAAGAAATAAATTTAATCATTGTTTTGTTGTTGCTGTTGTTTATAGCGGCATTTCTGTCAAAAAATCATGGTTGGATGCATGGACACAAATGTACGTACATATGGATGTGCGTATGTTTGTATATATATCAAAAATGCATTTCTATGTTTGTTTGTTGTTGTCAAAATTTATTTTAAAGTGGAAAATGACCAGAGCTAATTTAGATGAATTGTAGTGCAAAATAAATTAATTCGCCTGGTTGAAATCTTCTTCTTTAAAAATAATTAATCTTACGTAAAAAAAAAAAATGTGTGATGTTTCGACCTCTCCATTATGCAAGAAAAAAGTTGCTCAGCTGTTGACCTGTTACGTGAATTCGACTTTTTAAATATATAGCACGTGTTGCAAAATGTTGTTGGTGAATGGTGATGGTGGTGAGTGATCTTTTAAGTATGTACTTTATTCAAAAAAGTAATTTATATATGCGTTCTAAAATTTATTTACATATACAACATACATACATACGTACAAACTTACATAGTATGTGCCAACGAACGATAAAATCGTCCTTAGTTCTTCTTGTAGATGTAAATTTCATTTAAATTAATTGCTTATAAGTGTGTACACAATTAAACTTTATTGCAATATTATGAACGAAAGATTCGGACTCAATTGCAGAATAGTACGTCATAACCGATAAAATTATTTTGAAAACGAATCTATTTTTTGTGTGTATACATACATGCACATATGTATGTATGTCTGTAATTAATACTTGTATTAAATTATTATTATTATTGATATTAATTCACCATACAGTAGATCAAATCAAGTCTGTTGCAGCACTGTTTCCTCATATTGAATGCAGCTGGTCACTAAAATAAGTTTTCACATTGATTGCAAAAATTCTGCATAACGAGTGCGTAACTACTTTTGTGCGCGGTTGTGTGTTTTTGTATGAGTGGGGCGTAGTAAATGCGAGTAATGTCAATTTGTTTAATTTTCATATTAATGTTACAATTTCATATGGTCAACCGCAACATTGAACAGAAGTTAATTTATTATGCGTTTTTTATGAATTTTAAAAATTATATGAATTAACAATATATTTTATATATTTATAGCTGGATAACAAATGACCAAGTAGGCAGGTAAAAACGCAAAATAAATAAATAAAATATAAATAAATTGTGTAATAAAAAAAAAAAAAAAAAAATGGCATGTATGATTCAATTGTAGTTTTTAAACCTTCATTCATTTGAATTAATTAACGAATTTAAATACTGCGTTAATTATATGGAACATGAAGCAAATTAAATTAAGTACGGGCAACATGCTGTCAGATTGCAAACGTTTAATACAATTCAGTTGATAATTGAAAAGTGTCGTATCATATCAAAATTTACAGTGATTTAAGATATCGAAAAGTGATAAGCCATCCATGTGACGGTTACTGCTAATTGACTATTTGATGTTTTAAAATATATCCGAATTATTTTTTCTTCTTCTAAAAACATGCATATACTCGCACTTATGTTTGTATTTTGTGTGTTTGTTAGACATGTGTTGCAGTATGTTTGTGTCAGCTTAAATCATGTGTCATATTATATGACATTATTTACCTTGAAACACATGTTTAAACAAATTTAAATTGCAATTTGAATAAAACATTATTAATTAACATACATACATACATACATAGTATATTCGAACATAACTACAAACATATAAATAAGTACACGTACTCGTATTTATATACATAAATAAAAACAAACACACACAAACTTGAACATGTATGTTCATTATTTATTTGTCTTTAACCTGCCCAGCACCACGCATGCATCTGTGAGTTGTTCCATGGAAGTGTATGGGTGTGTTTGTGTGTGCGTGTATGAAAACTTTGATTTGCATGAACATTCAAATATATGTTTTAATTTAGTTTTATTTGCATTCCTTAAATTTTCGAACTGAACTTTATAAAGAAAGGTCTAAAAACTTACAAATATTTACTATAAAAAACTGACACGTGAATATATGTAAATGTGTAAATAAAATTGTTTATTTGTATCAAATAATTTGTTTGTGCGTCCTTATGTGTATAAATTTTTGCTCACATATTTGCTCTTATGTGCACTTTTGTGTATTTGCATCATACACTAAAATTTTAATTAATAGTTATTTTATAAATAAACATTAAAATGAAATAAGTAAATAAAGTACACATACATCAATGCAAATACAGTAATACACACTTGCATACTTACAAACCCAGCGGACATATCGTATGAGTAAATCTGTAAATTTTCTAGGATAACTTCTCAATTGTTGTTTGATGCCGTACAAAATTAATTTGTGTTAATACCGAAGAAAATTCTGAGCTTAAATTAGAAAGGTATGAAACACGTAGTACACGTATAGAATCAAAAAGTTGAGAAACTTTATTGAGACTTTCTCTGTCATTCGTACACTGCAGAAAAGATTTATGAGAATTTTAAAAGCTGAGATACTCATTCACAAACTTTAATTAGTCAGACTAGTCTGATATTAGTTAGATAATATTAAGGAAAAATCTGCAGAAATATCGTACAAGAAATTTTACGACAATTCTGTTCATTTGTTTTTTATTTTTTTAAACGTTTTCGGGGCACATGGTTATGTACGCCTACATGCATGTGCACATATGTACGTATGTATGCATAAAAATGGTAAAAAAAACATTTCAACGATTATCTAAATACAAATATGGGATATTTTAGTGTGCATGTGTGTGTATCTGGATAGATTCAGTAAAAATATTCTTTTGTTAAATTTTTGCATTTGTCTTTGTCAAAATCGAAAAAATAAACTTTAATTATTTTCATTTTGTTTTCTACTTCTAAATAACTAATCAAATAACTTCACATTTCTAAGAGTATCCGAATTGTTTATTTAGAGAATTAGTTTAAGAAATTTAATTAAATTTGTTTATATTAGGGTAACACTCTTCTATGGGTGATCAATGTTTAAAACTGTTATCTAAGTATGCATATCTAGCAGAAAGATAAACGTCGTCATAGATTTGTATTCTTTGGATCCAGTGCAAGAATTCGATTTACTTCAGTAACTGGATTGATAACGATTTTGAAGCGCTTAGTTTGGCTTTTCTGAATTGAAATAATACCTTGAGAAAAATAATTTTTTTCCTTATTAATTTATGGGTTATTGGGTTGTATCACCACATACATACACACATTTTAGTATTTTGGAAAATAATTCCTTTTGAAAAAATGTTAAAACTTTTATTATTATCGTTTCATTTAAACTCTTCAATACAAAAATGTAATGTTTTGTTTTGTTTTGTTTTGTTTTTTTGGAAATCATTGTACGTAATGTGTGTGTATGTGTGTGTTGTCTTGTTTCGTATAAAAAAAGTTTGTAGAATAAAAAGCAAAGTTTGTAGGAAAAATTGTGAAGCCCACTTAGAAATGTTTGCCGAAAAATTTCAGTTACAAGTTTGAGTTTTCTTTTACACAAAAATATTTTTGGTTATTTGTTCATTTGATATGAAAACAAAAATAAAACTTTGATTTCAAATAAAGAACAAAATATTTCTGAATAGCTTCCAGCTACTAGCAAAGAGGTAAATAATTGTGCAATTCATAAAATATTGTAGAAGTGTATGTGTACAAATTTTGTTTTTAATTTCTACAAAAACAAATATATATTTATAAAAAAATGTATGTATTTATAAAATAGATAAACGGTAATTATAAAACATGAATCTATGGAAATTTATATTGAATTCAACTAATAAAATGCAGTTGAATATGAGATGACATGGTGTCGTAAGACTTAATCCATCGATTTTCTCACAACTTTTGTATTTTATTTTGTATGAAATTCAACATTCTTTAAGAATATAAATCTTAAATTTAATATTTGTAAACAATAATTATGTGATGAGAATTGTTGGCTTAAACTTTAATTTCTGCTGCCAACGCTGCTGCTGTTGCTGCTACTTTCATACGCATGATATACGAGTAAGTGCCATTGCGTTGTATTTAAGATTTGTATGTGGTTTGACAAAAAAAAAAAAAAAACAGAAAAGAAAAGAAAAACTTTTCACACAAAATGTTTTATTGTCGTTTTGAATTTCTTTTCCTGTATTATGTTTCAGTTTTAAGTATGAAATAAGCCATAAACACTTTCCAGCTTGAATGGGTGTTTCATCTTATTAGAAGGCGGTGTTTGAATAACGTTCGCATACGCCTTTAAGGTGAATGACATGGAAAATTACTTTTGTAAACTATTTATTTTTCGTTTTCATTCCCATTTAATATTTATTGGCTTTATTCTGATTTTTTTTTTATATAAATTATACTTTTATTTAAGAACATTAAATAAGAAAAAAAAAAACATCAACATTGTGATGGAGGTTCTTTTAACAAAGAAAATATATTTATATTCTGGTATAGCAACGAATTTTCAATTTAAATTTCAATTTGTTAGAAAACTGAAACATTATTTAAATTATAATCAATTACATCATCTTACGAAAGACTAAACTTGTGCTATAAAATAAATACATCAAGTTGAACATGAATGTTATCGTAATGATAATTCTGATGTTTGAAATAAGAAAGTCTAAATTTAGATAAAAAGTTTACAATTAAAAAAGTCAATTCGTTGTAGGTTTTGCAGTTTTGGGAGACTTGACAGCATCGCCACACAGTTTAGGAAATATTTTGGTGATTTTACTTGAAATAGAAGGAGCTTCTGTCCATTATAAATCATTTTAAAGTAAAAGCCAAATACTGTGAAATAAAAATGAGGCTGATTTATTTCTACAGACCCATAACAATTGATTGCTTTTCTATGGAAATGCATAAAAAAAGTAAAGAATCTCTAACTAACGAACAAGATCATGTTTTGATACTTTGGATCCAATAATAAATCAAATAATTCCTAGAATGTTAAATATTTGTCTAAACAGTTGAAAGTGTTACATATCCTTTTGGCGTTGCGCTAGCTTTGAACATATTTCATATTTTTATGCACGTTTCTAGTATAATTTTCTCTAGAATAAATGATCATGCTTCGATTTATAATTTGAGAGATGAAAATTTTAAGAAATCAAAAGTTTTTATATTAAAAATCAGAAAATAATCTCTTATCAATTTTTCTTTTTATCTCATACGCCCTACCACTTTGTGCCATTCAGTTAGTAAAAATTGCGACAAAGTATGCAATATATTTTGCTGCGTATAATTGTTGAAAGTATAAAAATAGCTCATTCGTACTGAGTAACAAAAACATCTACTCTCTGTGAAAAAAATATGCAGCATATTTTCCCATGTTATTTTAACATAACGGGATATTGTTTCTACGAAATCGGTTATAAATTGGGTTTTAATAAATAACAGTGTTCGTGGTGAAGAAAAATGTAAATGCACAAGCAGAGAGTTATTTTGCGATTATATGATCGCATTTGGAAAATTGTAGAAAAGAGAAAAGAATTGTGTATACAGATATATCACTTTCATCGATGATTAGGGGTTTTTGAAAGAGTAATAAGTTGTCTTTTCTAATCGATATAGACTTTAAGTTTTAAACCTACATACAATTACATCCCAACTGTGATCATCCAAAATGTTTCACCATCATCTGATTCTCTAAAGTATAAATCGAAACATTTCGCCAGTTTAATTTTTAATAGAGAAAAAAAAAAGGTTTGATAATAATGTGGTTTGTAAATCTGCTACAATCAATTGTAAATGTAATTGCAAAAATGTTCCACTGTTGTAATATTTTAGGAAAGTTTTATGATCGAATGAAAGGTTACTTAACCCTTTCATTACTCATTTATGGTAAAATCACGCTTAAATTTATTAAAATAGACGATAATGCTTGCGTCGTTGTATAAATAAATGACTGGCTGTTAAAAAAATAAATATTAAATATGGAAAGTAAATTTAAGATAAAACAACCGCAGCTTAGCATGTGAAAAAAAAGGGCTGTTAGGGTTTTTTTGTCAAACAGCAAAACATATGCAAGAATAAACAAGCGTGTATGTGTTTTTATATAGAAGTAAACACAGAAAAAGTCATAAGTACATTAGTGGTATAACAAATATTGGTTGGTTAATAATATTTTATTATTAGCGAAAATTATTATGGGTTGGGAAGTATTTGGAAGTATTCGTTAAAGTTAATCTGCAGAATAAAACCGTTTATGAAAAAGGTAGTTTATATAAATTTGGCTTGATCTGTTACCCTAATCGTGCTCTTAACATTTTCGAATGCAGCCTTGCAGATCATACTTCTATCAATTTGATCAATTTAAAAGGCTACATCCCAAATGTTCATATAAATTCGTCAATATGGATGTGTGTATTTAGGCGAATGGTTATTTGTATGCCAGAGTTGTAAATTACCTTCTATCACGACATATTTTATAAATGCGATGGAATATATGATGTTTTAGGCATGTTTATTTTCGAAATATTCCATGTTGTGCAAAAGAGAAAGAATTGATTAATTGTTTTAACTTTTATGAGGAATTACAATACAAAGACTTGATGTCTAAAATATTTCTCTTTTGCAAAAAAATTTTATGTGATTTGAGCAAAAATGTGTACAACGTTAAAAAAATGCCACTTTTTCAAACTTGAAAAAAAAACACAAAAAAAAAGAGTGTGGGATAAAATAATTTAAATTATAAAATTACGAAAATATTTCAAAACCAAATAGCCTGTTAAATGTGGCTACACGTAGAGACTGTACATGGTTTTTTTTTCATGTGCAGTCAACAGTTAAAATGTTTTAATATTTTAAATCACATCATTCATACGAAGACACTAATTTGATTACGCATGTACGCATGTAAATTTAATGAATAGAAGAGTGAATAGAAGAATGTTGGGTTAAAAATATGTAGGAAATTTTGTCAGCTGGTGTTATGGAGACTTGAGAAAAATATCTTGAAAGAATTTTTAAAACATTTAATTGATTCGAACATTTTCACAACCGTGATGCTGCGACGTGCATACCATACTGCAATTAGGACCAGCACTCAGGGGATGACCCCTACATATGCAGTGCATTGTGCCGGAACTCAGGGAGAGGGATGGGTAGAGAAGATAGATGTTGAAAATTTAGAAGGCTTTCACAACTCTGCTTTGTGCGTTATGTTAATTTTTAAGGCAGTGTTGAGGCGCCTCCCGTGTTAAGTAGACGCATTAACTATGTTAAGCTGTATTAGCAGGCATTTTACTAATTGTTTTACTTCGCCAATGTTTCTGCTAACCGACGAAGGAGGGCGATTTGTGTACATTAGCTTGGATAGCATCAATCGCTGTCGGAACAGTTTTTTAGTGACCAGTGCTATGCCTTCATCACTTAAATAGTCCGACAAAAATTAATGCAATGTCTCACTAATGTACATTAGAGAAATTAATGATGTTGATTGACTTGCTCTGGCCAGGGTTTGAACCCAGGCCCCAAGTAGTCAACGCGCTAACCACTTCAGCCAACACCATCCTCTTAACGTTTAAAGGCATATTGTTGCCATCAAGATTTCTTTTGCTGGCCTCTGTTAACAAATATGGTACAAACAGTCGCTTTGTAGATATGTATCTAACAGAGGAAAACAAAACTTATTAGATTTCAAGTGGTTGGTCTTAAAGATCTAAAATTTAGTATGTGACAACATGTGTAATGGAATAACCGAAAACAAAAAGTTTAGTAAAGTGGAAATGCAAATTATTGTTTTTTTTACTTTAAAATATACAAAAGTGAGTGGAATGAGTACATGTATGTGTACGAAGGATGACATGTAGTGTCATCTCAAACACGATGGTGATGATTTCTTTTTTTTTTTGTGGTAGTTGGTGTTTTTGAACTTTCCATAACAAATCAAATATGGCGTGACTAGATTCATATTGAAATTTCTGACAAATATAAATGTACACGAGTTGAAATATTGATGTTGATTTGTTCTGTTTTCAATAAGTACTGAAATATGTACGTGTGTGTTACTCACACATTTTTACATTTTTTCTATTGATGAATTTGCACCTCGATCTTATTGTAACATAATCGTACACTCGCACAGTCACATTCACCAACATGTATAGTGGAGTCCTATAATCTGCACATAAACACATACATACGTTCATATGTAAAAGGTTTTCCAATAGGGATGATATAATTTTGTGTTGTTTCGGCCATTTGTAATATTCATGATCTGTCATTTGTTTTTCATTGTATTCAGTAGTGTTTACAATTTTATCATGGAGAGATGTACGCAAGAACAACGTTTACAAATTATTCGTCCAAGTGTGCTCGCTATTCGTCGAACTGTTGATAATTTGAAGTTACATTTTCTTATATAATGTTCAAGTGCCAATAAGACAAAGAACCGCTCGAAATAATGCAAATATTGCTGCCGTTCAGGCAAGAGTTGCTACGTGCTACGGGGCTACTTGCCACACAGAAAATGCAGCAGTTGAATTATTGCGAGAAAGGTTTGGAGATTCGATTATTAAGTTGGTAGTGGAAAAAGTGCTCGAAAATCGAATCGTTCCTGCAGGAGAAGCCGTGGAGGCCATTTGAATGACGTTTTATTTAGAATTTAATTATTCCGATTGTACTACACATTAAATAAAAAAAATTTTGAATTTCCTTAACAATAACTGTGTTTTTTTAAAGAAATCATATCACTTTTATTGGAAAACCTTTTATTTGCCAGTATAGATGCATTGGTGTAGTTAAAGGTTTTCATTCAATTCATGTTATTGCCACAATCCAAATAATGGTTTAGCATGTATTTTGTGTTATTGGATAATTTAAGTAAATCTCTTCTCTAAAAACCAATATTTACCGAAGCTGTTTGGAATGCAAACATTCCACAGTTTGAATATTTTAAAATGAAAGACTCTCGTTGGGTCTCAAAAGAAAATATTTGTATTAAAATCAAACATAAAAAAATTAATCGTATTTTATAATCTGATATGAAGAAAAAAAAAACAACAAAGTATTGAAATATTTAATAATTCCTAAATACTCGTGATACTATTAAATGTTAAATATGTAGTTAAATTTCTAATGTAGCTGCGTACATAAATGATTTTTTTTATTAAGATTTAAATCCTTTTAGTTCTATTTGAAAGTAAAAGATAAATGACAAAAGCATTCTAATTATAACATGTAAAACAACTAAGAAAACATTAACACAAACAGACTGACTGAAAGAAAGCAACAAACAAATAAATAAACAAACGAACACATATCCCCATGTATTCGCTCGTAATTCCAAGTCTTTAACTATAATTTTATAAAGTAAAAATATGAAAACAATCCTTAGATATTGTCGTGATACTATGGCGGGTATGGAATTTCAAGTAGATCTCTTTTTCAACTCTCTTAACATTAACAACTAAAAACGTGCATTCATACATACATACATACAAACATATGTATGTACATATAGACAACAAGGCGAAAGAGTTGAAGCCAGATGCGATGTTTAAGGACGACAACTACAAATCTGATAATGATGATGATGCTGATGACGATGATGACGTGGATACTCTCAACAATAATTATTGTGATGATGACGATGTTATTCCTTTTGTATAGGCGTGTGTGTGTGTGGGAAAGAACAAACGAAATGGCGAAATGAATGAATCAGTGAATGAATGGCATCGCGTAAATGTTTTTGATGCTTTTATAATTGCATTTTACAAGTGCTTCAATATTGTACAAATACAAACAATGACAAAAAAATATGTTACACGTTTAAGGATTTCTACAATTTTCATTGTTGAGATATTATCATTATCATTGTAGTAAATGTTGCTGTTAGCAATTCGCTGTCGTAAATAGAATAAATATGTATGCTATTTACCAATAAAGATACAATCAAGCTATTTTGTTGTCAATTACTTAAAAACATCAGCAAGAGAGAAAAAAAAACCAATCTGAGATTTTATTGAATTGAATTACAAGCAACAATTAGAAAGACAAAAAGACATCAACGCCAATTGACAATTATCTACTGTAGAAAGAACAAGAAAAAATAGTTTTCAAGATATTCTTCTTTGCTTTGTCATTTTTCGATATGAGTAAAACAACCAATAAAATAAAAGAAAATCTAATGAAATTCATTAAATCACACTGCTCAACAAATGTATTGAATTTCATTATCTATTGATTGGATTTAAAAGAAAAAAATATACTACTCCTATGACTGACTTATTTTGCTTTTGAGTATAAAAGTTATAATTTTCTACAAAATCATTGACAGGTTGTTGTTTTTATATTCTTCAAAATTTATTTCATTGATTATTTTAAATTTCTTGTTTTCTTAAAATGAAAATAATTAATAAAAATAAAAATAATTAATGAAGCTTAACGACATTTTACGATATTTATAGAAAGCTGCGACCGTCACTTATTTTTTCTTTACTTCATTGTATTCATATTCATTTTATTCTTTTCTATTAATGTTGTCCTCCAACTAAGGCTGCTCATCATCTGATATTTAATTTTTTTCAACAAAAAAAAAAAAAAAAACAACAGATAAAACTTTTGAATACATCTGTGTGTGTGTGTGCTTGTATTATGCTTTTTCTTCACTGTTAATTACTTTTATTTCTTAGAATCAAAAATATTTGCATCCGCTATAAAAAATTTCATGTGTAACGAACTTCTTGGGCGCACGGCTCAGACTAAACTGCAAAATAAATAATATCATAAAAAAATAACTTACAGCCTGCAGAAAACATACATACATACATATGTATTTAAAATATAATGCTGTGACAATAAATTCTAGTAAGGGATAATATATTCCTTGATAGTCATATCAATTAAAAATATGAATGTCTTTCTGACATCCAATACCAAAGCAAATACATACGTCCAATTTAGTTTAAGTCGCCTGGAAGGAGTATTTATTCGTTTTGCCCCCATAATTAATTTATGGAAATTAATAGTTTGGTTTTATTATCAGTTCATTTATCGTTTTGATTTGGAAAATGTGAAAATAAAATCATCCCAAAATCGGGAATAATGAGGTTTGATATTAAAAAATAATTGGGTGTTATTTCATTAGAATTTTATTATATTTTTATATCATTTATAAACATTTCTAGAAAATTAAATCATATGAGAAATGTTCAAGTTTAACTTTGATGACTTGGAACATGTCAAGTGTGCGTGTGTTGAGTTTTTGTATTATATAAGAATTTATATCCCTGAGACTACATGATACGACTACAAATACGACTTTAAACTGTGTAGCAATTTGTGAATAAATTTGTATGTTATGTACATAAATGGTGTTCCCAGAAATACACGCATTTATGAATTTAAAGAGAATTTGAAAGATACACGACACCATTTATTTTTGGTTTGTGGCTTAAATATTAAAATGAGGTTTTAGAATGAGGACAAAGTGACCGCTATTGTCCCTTGTAAATCTTTAAGTTGCCAGAAGATGTTTTTTTTCTACACAAATATTTCTTTCGTTTTATGTACAGAAATTAAATGTCATTTTTATGGAATTTAAAACATTCACTTATGATGCATTCTGCTTGCATTTTTTATATTAGGCAACAACAACAAGAAAAATAAGAAGAATAAGCAGAAAATGAAAAAAGGTATATTCAATACCCACACAAATAGAAAATCATACACATACTCGTGTACATGTGTATCTAAATATTTAGAAATAAATGCAGGCAAAGATGTTCTGCTTACATACAGTCGACATGAAGTGCAATCATACATTCATGCAGTTTTATTTAGTAAGGCAGGCTGGCAGGCAGGCAGTCAGTCATTGAGTTATTCGGTATGTTTCTTTTTATGCAAAACTTTTCAACAAACAGAAGACTTACTCAAATTATAACTCGTTCAAAAGCAACAACTCCACCACTAAGAACTGCATACATGTGTACATACATACACTCGTACCCAGCAAACAATTGTTCAATTGCTATCAAACTTATAATTGTGTTTTTAAAATTGCAAATAAACATTTCACAAACGCTGTTATCTTATCTTTTATTTCGAAGCTGTAAATATTTTTACAATTTTACGAAATTTCAACAATATTACATAATAATACGGTTTGCTTGAGTCAAAAAATAAATATATATATATATACATATATTCAATTTGAAAAACATTTGAGCAGAAGTTGAAAGAAATGAATTTCTCAATTTGAAAATAATTTTACATTTTTGCTGAAAAATCAATTTTTTTCAAAACTATTTTCAACTCATTCATTATCAAACGTTTGTCATTTTAGAAAGAGTTTGATTTCAATTCATTTTTAATTTTATGTGTTTGATGGGTGCACACATATGCATACATACGTGTATGGGGACGTTATTATGTTTCACCGGATTGAAAGTTTATTTAATGTGATGTGACAAGTGTGTTACTATTTCGCCTTCTTGAGCCGCTCTCAATCTACTGTTTGTTCCGCATAATTAATTATTGTGGTTTAAAACGAATAATTTCTTATTTATTCAATTTTAAATATTAAATGTATTTGATATGATTGTATTTATTTTTGTTATCTGAAACTATATTGAGAAATTCGTTTGTTTTAGTTAAATTTAAGGTTAACAAAAATTTTCAATTAAAAGGAAAGCCGAAATGCACACTTAAAGTTGCATGGTCTAGAGATTAGTTTCTTACAACCGACTATCAGAGTTTGTATATTAGATGGCTGGGAGGACTTATTTATATTGAAAAACAAAATATTTCAACTAAAAATTCTCCGCAAGATAGACTCGCCACTGCACTATTTATCCGTCTAGTAAAGAGTTGTAACTTTTAAAAACATCAAAAGTTATAATTAAAAAAAAAAAATAATAATAAAATAAATTTAGATAGTGTGGTAACAAATGCAATGAAGAAAAATATTTGCTGATAACTGATACATGTAGCACCTCCGTATAAAGTTGTTTGTAAATTTATTTTAATATTTTTTCTTTGTAACTTTCTTGAACACCCTTGACGTCAGTGTAGTGTTTGTAGATGTGCCTTTAAATAATAAGGTACGTGAGTGAGTGAGTGTGTGCGTGTGAATAATAATTCTAAATAGTACCACAACTAGCATAAATATAGTGTAAGGCATCACAGAAAGATACATACAAGCATTTAGTAACACTATTATTTCTGTGGCATATGTAGAGCATGATTTAATTCAATTTCTTGGTTTTTTGCCACACCATGTCACTTCTTTATATTTTCTTTTTTTGTTAAAACATTTTGTTCCCTTTCGCATTTAGTTAGTGTTGTTTGTGTCATAGTATGCTGTCGCCTACTTAAAAATAAAAGGTATATTTTTGAAGGCATGTAACCTTTAACTATCAATCGTTTGGTGCACTTAATGGAGCAGTGGACTGACTCATTATTCGAAATAAAGCGGAAAGTTCTTAAACTTCGGCGTATAATGAATGTAATTCTTATATAATTTTTTCGTAAGGTGGTATTTTCAAAAACGTAACTTTTGAATTAAAAATAAATTGTTTTTACAATTTCAGCTGCTTCTTTCTGTTGTTTGATGACTTAAGAACATATTTTATTTAATTTAGTTGTGAATTTTTTATTCGAACTGAGTGATATTTAATCAAAGAAATTTTTAATTTTTCAGGCTTAAGTTCGTTTTCTCTAAATATAATTTTGTTATAAATTTAATTATTATTTAAATTAGAAAGAAAAATCTAGTGGCTCTTAATATTTGAACAGACAAAGAAAAATAAGACTGCGCGGAGGGTTGAACTGACATCGGTGTTTCGAGACTAACCACAGTCTCATCATCAGAGTTGTCTATCTTGTTCAAGTTGAGCTTTATTCTAGTGTTTCTTATTTTTTTTTTATTATTATTATTATTATTTATTTATTTATTATTTACATAATATCTAAACAATTCAATGCAATTAGTGTTGCCTCAGCGCCTTATAGGCATTATTGAGGCGTGGTGTCAGCCTTCGGCTACCAATACTCTAGAGGTTATGGATTTTATTTATTTCATGGAAAATACACAAAAATTTTTATATTTCAGTCCGCACACATGAAAAAATTTTAAATGTTGAGACATTTTTCTGTTTCGTAATTTAAAAGTGTTCAGTCTGTAAAAAACACCCGCTTGTTACAAATCTGTATGCAAACTAACACATGTATTCATGTGTGTGACTACATGTTGTTGTAGGTAAAATATTTGTAATGCAAATAGCTTTGGAGTCGTTGTAGCAACAAATTACATGCTGCTACTACTGCACTCATAAACTAAACTAAACTAAACTAAAGAATAAAAAAAAAATTGAATAAAATAAAGTGTGTATTTTTCAGATGAAGTGTTTCTTATAATATTTTGTTCAACATATTTTGTTGTTGTTAAATGTGTATTTTGTTTGCAAATGTTGAAAATGTTAATATGAGATTTGTGGTGGAGTGAGAACTTCAAGTGTTTATATTTTGCCGGTTGTAGCTCCCAGCTAAATGAGACTTTATGCTTTGAATTAATTTGTATAAATTATAATAAATTTAATCAAGTACTTAAAGAAAAAATATATATAAACATACATATACATGCATACTCGTGTATAGAGTTAAATATAATTGCACTTATTTATTTATTTATTTACTTCTCTTTTGTGTATGATGAATGTTTCTTTAATTTGAGTGAAAAATGTAAAGAAAGTATTTTAATGAAAACTTAAGTGGAGTAATAAATATGCGCTGTATAGCGTGATAACATTATCTTGTTAAGAGGCGGTTTCAAGTGCAGCATTGCGGACTGGACACATACACACATCTACGAATAAATTCATACCAAATGCCCTAAACTAAAGTGTTCAAATGAGCAAAATGGTCTAAATTATTGTCTAGGAAAAGTGTTGCAATGGGCGATTTCTTTTTCCCAGAATTGGGCAGAAGTTCCTTCTCCTAAGACGAACTGTTATTAGGCAAAAACAATGCGCACCAGTTAACTAATAACGTATTGCCTTTCTTGGGAAAGGGTTAGTATAGAGACTACAAATGGTAAAGTTTGAAAAAAAGGATTCTTAATTTTTGAGCATACTAATGTACGATTTTATAATTTCTTAGAGTAGACTTGAAGCGCCTCTAGTGTTAAGTAGATACATGAACTTTTTTAACCCATTTTTATTTAGCATTTTACTTCAGCGACAATTCTGCCTTAAACAAGCTTTGAACCCATTTACTTTGTAGTTACCGCGAACAATTTGGCCGAGAATAAATATAAGCAAACTCGCATCGCGACGAAAGACCCATCATTTGATTGTATCTCATGATTCTTGTAACATGGGACAGAATCGATTGATTTAGATTTGTTATGACTTCAAGGTCAATATGGGTACAATGGGTTTTCGAATACAATTGTATTTTTTGAAAATAAAATGTTCAAGTTTAAATTTATACAAAACTTTCATGTTTCGCATCTTTCAATTTAAAAAAGTTTGCAAAAAAGTATACGTACGTATGTACGTATTGAAAGAACACAATAATTTATTGAATTAAAAAGAAGACCCACCCAAGATATTTGTGAATTATTTGTGTTTGTATGTATGTATGATGTTATAAACTCATATGTGTGGGTAAATGCAATATTATTTTCGTTGCATTTAACAGTAATTGTTGCTAAAATAGAAACATACAAATGTTTGAAAGTGAGTATACGAACACTTGTATATTTTATTCATGAGGCTATAAAATTGCTCAATTTTCAGACTATTAAGAAAATTTACGCCTTTTCAAAGAAAGAGTAATGTTCCAAGAGACCATCGACATACAAACGCTAAAAATACATAAAATATACAATATACTTGTATATGTGTATGTGTATGAGTGTATATATAAAAAACAAATCGCACAAAAAAGAAAAGAACTGAAATAAAATAAAATAAAAAAAAAACGTACCAAAAGAATCTCTTATGTGGCATATGGAAGATATACAACAACGGTGTAACAAATGCCACAAGAACCATTATAAGATTTTTTTCAGATTATATTCCTTCTTCAAGCTCACATTGTTGTTTCTATTATTGTCGGTAAGACATATAAAAAAAGGATCCAATCGTAGTATGAAAATAATAAAATGAATGAAACAGCAGAAGCAGGAGCAGGAGAATCAGAAAAATGCATACAAGAATATTCCCGTCTTTCAGCAAAAAAATACTCGTATAAGAGGACACATGAATCGTTCGTTGTTATTTGGGAAAAAGAAATGAAATTATTTTAAATGCTTAAGATTTTTTTCAAGAATTGCCTAGAGCCGGTATGAGAAGCAGACTAAAAGCAAAGAATGCTAGATACCAAAATAAGTGTAACATTTTGGCTTTTCATGATTTCTTCTTCTTGTTCTGGTAGTCAACCCTAAAGAAGTGGTTACAAGAACAGAAGCAGGCATCAAGAGCACTTTGACTTGTGGCATTTAGTTTAAATGTAGTCTAAGGTTTGGCAACTGTTAACTGTCTTAAGACACACACACACATATACTAACATGCACACATATTTCAACTTACACGTATAAATAGGTGTGTCAATTCATCGAGCTTAAAATGGTTCAAAGCAACGATTATTTTAAAATTCAAAATTAGGAGTAAAACTTGATCAGGAGAAATGTGAGCATCCGCAAAGATGAGATATGTTGCATAATGCGCCCACTAGTGATAAGCTCGAGAGAGAGAGAGAGAGAAAGAGAGAGAAAAGCCAAACCCAACATTAAAAATGAAATAAGATCCCGACCAAAGTTTTTTTACGCAAAGTACAAGCAAGAGCCCAGCTGGTTTTTAGGTTTTTCTTATATTTTCTTTGATTATTGTCAAAATTTCTTTAATATTTCTTTCCCCATAATTTTCTTTAAATTCTTCTGGAATGATTTTGAAAAAAGTAAATATCGTTTACAAAAACAAAAACCTGTTATTGTTGTTTATTTTATTAAAATGTTGTAGAGTTGCATGTACTTGATATTTATTTTTTGTACACTTTGACCCCAACGAAATGAAATAATACTCCATTGTTCGGGTCTACTAGAAGAAAGATGCGAATAAAATACGAATAAATTTTATTCGAATATTAACTCTAACTTTTAATATTAGAGTACCGAGTAAAATAATAATCTTTACATAATAACATACACATACACATCATTGGTGCTGTCCAACGGACATTGTTACCAAAATTTAACTGCAATTGTGAATGTCCATAACTCACTTTTTACCTGTGTATGGCATTGAGAATGTGTTTTATTTCAAAGATAATTCAACCAGAAATTATTGTAATAAATATTATTGCACTTACAAACATTTATGCATGTGTTCAAAAGAAAATAATCGTAGTCATTGTTTTCATTTCGTATTTCTCCTCTGTAGAAATTTTAAAGACCTGGAATATTTGAAAAAGAAAAGTTTTATTAATTTCTACGCTCGTTTGTTTAAGATATTTATAACATTTTCTAGAAACGTTTATTTACGCACGTAAAATGTTGTTTTAGTTGAGGCCTTGGTACAATTAATTTTTCGAAAGCAACAGACATTCAGCATCTTGACATTTTCTATTGATATTGAATGTAAAAAAAAAAAAAAAAATTTGTATTTCGGTTCATAAAAGAATAAAATAAAGTTATGAATGTTAAAACATTTAAAAAAGTATATCCGAATTGATAACCACACTCGTCTTTTGTTGTCATTTAAAAAGCTAAATTTTTATTTTGTTTACATATACATATATATTTCTTAATATTTGATCGCCAGTTAGAGGAGCATTGCAAAAGTTAATAACTTAGTTGGTCTTCTCTAAAGATACGTTCGCACTTGTCAAATATTTGCCGAAAAATGTGTGACCAACGGACAAACTTAACTTTTATTTGCTTTAACTCCAATACTTTTTATTTGTGTGGGCTCGAGTTTATTAAAATCTCTTTTCAAAATAACTTTTTTACTGTGATTAATTTTATTTTTTAATAATAAAACCACTATTTTTGGTAAAATATTTGCCAAGTATGAACGTAGCTGAAGTATATCGAATAGTGTTTTGGGAGAGAACAGATTTTCTTGACGACCAATATCGGATTGGGTATTAAAACACCTCTGTTATTAACCAAATAAGTTCTTAAGCCAATTTTAGTGTTGGAACTAACGAACAGCATGCAGAAAAATTCTTTATTCAATAAATCTATTAGAACGGTTTTAAGGTATATAAAAAACTTCAACACAGGATGTTTATATCTAATTTCTGAATTTATCCTTTGGACTATTTCATTTTACTCTAAATGGTTATTGTAAAAGATAATTGCAATTAAATTGCAAAAATAAACAACAGCACTATTAAATATTTTTTAGCTTAAAAAACTTATATCAGGACTTCCTCCATTCTTTTGCGTAGTATTTTTTTTTTTTTTTTTTTTTTTTGGAATTAAAAAAGATTTTAATTTAAACAAAACAAAATGAATTCAACTAAAGCCAACTAATACTTTTCTAATTCAGCCACTTTTCGATATTTTTGACAACATTCGTCAATTCTTATTATCTCTTATTTGCTGCTATAAAATTTATAAAATTTTATATCTTTTGACATCAACATTTACTTGTTGAAAATTAAGTTTCTTTGGAAATTTTTAATAATTAAACTTCCAGAAAAATAAAATAACAACAAAATAAATTAGTATAGATTGAAAGATTTGAGTAAAGTTTGAAAGTTTTATTTTGCTACATGCAAACATACAAATAGAAGTGTTTCGAGGATGCAAGGATATGCATTACAATGCCTGTTTGCATAAAAGATGTAGTAAAAAAGGACAAAAAAAAAAAAAGAATATATTAAAGACTTCTTTAATAGAAAATGTTATGCAATACACACACACTTGCATATTGGCACTTACTATACATATATAGAATATCTATACATTAGTATGTGTGCACGTTCATGTAAATATATGTATATAGTCACGTATACATATAAATGTGTATAACTTTGTGTTTTTGATATGTTGTTTTTTTTTTCTAACTAAAACATACGTAGTACTTTACTAATGTTATGAGTGTATGTGTACATACGTGTGTGTGTATCGAAATATGTAAGTAGTTATATAAAGTTCATGATGATTGCCGGAAGGTAAAGATTTCTAATTAGAAACTGTTTTCTGCATATAAAATGATATCACGATGAAAAGAGAGTAAGAAAGCAAACCCCAACTGAGTATCTTTGTGATTTTATAATACATGTGCCATAGATGAAGAAAGCTTCATACACATGTGCCTGTGTGTGTACTTCCATTAATAACCATAGACATTTTAAAAAAGGATTTGTGTTTTTATTTCAATAGAATATTTTATGAAAGGGTGCTTTGTTTAAGCGAAATTTGTGTGCAATTGGAAATATGTATGTACGAGTATGTATGTAGCTATAGATTGTAAGAATATTTATTCGGAGTAACTAATTAATTTTTAAAACTAAGATATTGTCAGTCCTCATAAGCAGAACAATCTTACAGGTGCTTGTTAACTTACCTTTATATCTATTAAACTTTAAACATATGTAGCGATGTTCATAAGTATTTACGTAGATATCGAGCCGTTGGTGCAATAGGGTCATAAGTCAAAAAAGGCAATTGGGCAGAAAATGAATTCGCTAACATTTAACGATAAAAGAAAATGTTATTTTTCTCTCAAAAGTTTAGTATATAAGAAATTCGGATGAAACTTTTCCACATTATGAAAAACGATATGACAATTATTGGTGCGAAATTCATTAAAAAATTACATTATTTGAGTTATAACTCTATTGCAGCAAAGGACCGATATATGTATGTACATGTATTTGCAGGTACTCTTGGTGTCATTACAAATTTGTAAATTTAATAACCTACAAGTAGAAAGATATGTATCGCAATGCTTAATGAATACATTCACACCGGTGTTCGCATTAAAATATTCTACAATCAATAATAAATGCGACTGGATACGAAGAAGTAAAAATTCATGATGTGCTTTTCGTTAAATAGAAGACAGACATAAAAATATAGAATTAAGAAAACAAAAAACTGTTATCAATTGCTTAAACGACACGTCGTGTAAACACGTCTAAATGGGATGTATCATACTTTTTTACAAAACAGAATGTGTAAATATGTTTGTTTTTGTTACTGTAGTGGCTGTAGAAAAGCCCACTCACTGGATTTACCTGCACTTCGTGAGTAGTTGGTGTGACAGCGTACTGTTTAATCATGATAAATTAATGAGAATCGAGCAACACATTCAACACATTTATCTTGCTTACTACCTAAAGTTCACATAAAAATTAATCACAAGCTTATGGTTCATTTTCAAAACTTTCAAAGTGTGGTTGATGGTAAAGATGTTTTTCTTTGTGGTTGTTTTGTTTTTCAAAAGCTTAAATCATGTATAAAAATGGTATTAAAAATAAAACACTAAAAAGCAGTCAGAGGCAGTGATGTTATATGTAGGGAAAAATCCCTACTCGTAGGGATTTTCGTCCAAAAAAAAGGACCGTAGGGAAAAAATGACAGATTTGTTGAAATCATTAAAATGTAAGGACTTTTCAATAATATGGCAAAATTATATTATTTTGGCAACCTTCTTCAATTTGGTCTTGGAAGAAATACATCAAATATTACCCCTCAAAACAGAAATATTCAGAGAAATGGGGTTCTCAAACCTTGAAATTACATTGAAAAAAAAAAGGAAATAAAAATGAATTTTCATTTAAAAATATTTCGAAAATTATAAAAGTGGACGCTAATTCTCTTCTACAAGAGTGGATATCCTTTTTAAATTTATTTTTTCAGAGCAAGAAATAAGTAGGTGATTTTTTAAATATGGACATCAAAAAATTTTGGAGAACAGTTACCAAAATGAACAATTTCATTTCCCCCTTTGGTCGAAATTAGCTACGTTTGCTTTATCACTGCCACATGCCAATACAGACAGGGAGAGAATTTTTGCCATCATCACTGATAATCGCACTAAGAAAAGAAATAAGCTGTCATAAAATTTTAACTTCAATTTGCATTGTCCGCTCATTTTAACAAGGCGAATGTAAAAATTGTTATACCTTCCAATGTACCGAAACTCATTTAAAAAAACTGGTATCCTTACGACATGTCAGGAAATCACCAGTCAAAAATAACACGGGCAAACAATTTTTTTTAGCAAATTTAAAAAGTGCAAAATACATATTTCTTATATTTCTTTTATTTTTTACCAATGAACTAATTGTGATTTTAAATGAATTTATGTATATCACTTGTTTTTATGTTTTTCAATTTTTGTTTATTTAGTTTTTAATTTATAAAAAAAGACTGATAGAATAATTCATTATGTATAACAAGTTTCAATAAAACGTTTATATATTAAACACAAAGATTTTATTTGCATTGTTTGATATATTATAATTTAAAAGTTGTAGGGATTTTTGTAAAGACAATTTTTTGAGCGCGTAGGGAAAAATAGGGATTTTTTTAGAGCTGCGTAAAGACTTTTCAAAAAAGTGTATAACATCACTGGTCAGAGGTCAATACGAAAATAATTATTGTGGGGTGGTTATTAGATTGTTAAAATAACGAAGATTACAATTTCAAATTGTCATGAAACGAATTAAATATTTTTATTTCTTAGATTCAAATAAATACAATTAAAAAAGCCGAGGGGTTAAATAAAATTTTCTACTGAACGGAAGGTTGAACTGACATCATGACGTTTCGAGACCAATCGCAATATCCTCATCAGAGTTCTTTTCCGCGTAGTCTTCACAGCCAATCACGAACAAATAACAACGAGTACGAAAAGACTATTTATGTTCATATCTTATCATCATTAGAAAAGACAAAATCTAAAACTTTCAGATGGTGCTGCTTCCGCTTAGAACAATTCTTCATTCTAAAATGTTGTTTCTGCTTTTTAAATGTTAAGTAGGAACATCGTACTCACATCTTTGTCGTTTCCATGCTGAATGGGATATAAAAAAAAAATACCCTCGTATATGCCAGAATATGAACTTAGACCGTCTTACAGGACATCATATTTTAATTGTAGGAAACCTCCTTCACGTTTCTTCGTCAAAAAGAACATTTTTATTTAAAATCGCACTTGTATAAACAGCTTTCGCTTCCGTCTATAAAATTGTCTATGCATAAACAGGTAGTCATTGGAAAAAGTACTTGTAGGCATGAAAGTGCATGTAAAAATATAAATTTAAAGAGTTTAATTTTAAGGTGTCTTTTGGCTTTTTATGTGACATTTTGTATTCTGCTTCTTTGACTTGTAAAAGCATTGTCAAATAACCTCAAGCATTCAGTGCAAACAACAATCACATTCACTCAATTTACTAGACGTGCATATGTATTGGTATGTCTTTGGCTGTGCTTCTAAGAATCGTTGTAACTACAGAAGACATTTAAATAAAGATTTACGTACGAGACAAAGTACATATTCATTTTTGTGTTTGCATAAGAAAATTTCAATTAGTCTCCCAGGACATATTCGACAAAAAAATAAAAATTTGAAAAAAAAATTTGTTGCATGAAAAATTATATATTAAATGTATGTAAATAGTCAATAATATTAAAATTTACACACACATGTATTTTCAATCGAGCATCCATAATATAGCGAATTTCTGACACAATGTGATCATTTACTGAATGCCTGCATTCTCAAAAGAGGACTAAAAAAAACAGTGTAAATAATGGACTATTTTTTTGTATTGAAATAAAACTAAATATATGTAAAATATACCAAAATTCTAAATTCTCAAGGCGACACACGAAAAAATTCACGATCTCCTCATGAAATTAAGTAATTTGTGATAAAACATACATCTCTTAACGCTTGAAATAAAGATCAAATTTCAATATGCTCGAGACGAAATATTAAATACTTAAAATAAAAGAATTTGCTGAATACCAGGATTTTTCACAGCAGTTTAAAATTTTCCAAGATACAGAAAAACATGGAGCAAAAACTGAGTATTCCATAGACAAATTTTATTTTTTAATTTTCTTTAGAAATATTTATTTGGTAGAAGACGTAGTTGGCGGATGTGGTGGTACTCATGCATAAAAACCAAAGAGGAATTTTTATAGAAATGATGAAAATTACTTAAACTAACCCTCGTTTATATGTATATTTTCTATAAATTCCTTAGAAAGATATTGACACTGTTTTTGTTTACTAAAAAGTATTTATTAAAATTATTCCATTTCAGTTTCATTGTTAAAATAAATGTTTTTAAGTTGTTCTTGTAAACAACTTTTTGGAAAACATACAATATTTTATTTTTCTTTTAATTTTTATTTCTCTTTTTATTAATTGTTTGTAGTTTTTGTTTATTTAGCAGAAAATAAAATCTACTTATTGTTTCCTTTTATTTTGTTCATAAACAATTTATGCATCATTCTATGTGTAACTCTATGTGTGTGTTTATGTGTGTGCATGTGAATGTATTTTAACAACGAGTTTGCATTTGTAAATTTACGAGTATAAATGTATGCGTGTAAGTAAAAACTCATAATTGTATTGTTCTGACTTTCATAAAATGTTGCAAGTTTTTAGCAATAATGCCAACTTTGTTGAAATACGCAGCTTAGTTTCAAAATATCTCATACATTTTGTCAGCCAATTTTCTTAAAGATTAAAAGTCTGCTCTGTTTTTATTAGAAACACAAAAATTTGCTAAGAACATGGAAAAGACGCAACCAATTGACAATTCAATTGACAACACTGGCGTCAAAAGTTCTATTTTGAAGATTGCTTAAAATCTTTGTCTGCTCCTTTTTCTATTTTCATTAAAATTCATTGTACGAGACGACTTAACATGTAATAATTTTGGCTGGTGGTCTGTTTGCAATAGAAATTTTGTATGAACGAAATGTTTGCATCAGTTGTTTTTGCTGGTAAAAGTTATTAAAAATAAATGTTATTCAACATTAATTTTATACGAGTGTGAACGAGCGTTTGCTTAACCGTTCATATCTTCAACACAAGACGGCAGCGCAGTTGTATTTCAGGAGTATTTTCGAAAGAAAACTTTAAAATGTAAATGTAAATTAATTTGTTCAAAAGTTGTATCGTTTTTTCTTTGATTCAGTTGTTTTTTTAATTTTAATTTTGAAGTTGTTTTTGCTGTTGCCGTTGCGATGCTGTTGTTGTTGTTATTGTTGTTGCTGTTTCGTTAGTCAAACAAATGGTTTTGATATATTGTTCATTTGATTACTTGCAGAAACCACTTAAAGTTAATGAAAACAAGTCTTTGGCGTTTGCAGATAAACAATATTTATTGTATGTACTCGTATATTTTTTATGTTGTTTTGTTCTGTTTTTATTTATTTTATATTTTTTTGTTTTCTATCTCTCTGTATATGGTTGCATATAAAACCGAAATACAAACATATTTTTTTTTAAATTATATGAACGATGCAAGTAAAAACACATTTTCAACAAATTCAAGTGTATCTACTTGTATGTTTGTATGTAAATGTGAGAGCTACCTAAAAGTGCACATACGAGTACTGGAACAAACATTGCCAACCGCCATCATACAGGAAGCAATAAACGATACCGAACTAAAGGAAGTAAAACAAAAGATACAGCGAACTGCAAATAACTAAAAAAAAAGAAAGAAAAATAATAAAAAAGAAATCGGAAAGTAATACAATCAGCGATGAACGCATTGGGATGAATATGAATTTGTGTTGCCATTTTGATCCGACTGAACAAAATCGGATAGATATTTTTATTAATTTAAATATTATTTTTGATTCGTTTGCCTGCGAGATAATAAATAAAAATTTTGATATGCAGCGAGAGTCCGGAAAGATCACTGCTAAGGGTTTATTCCTTAATTTTTGTGTGTTAAAACAGTAAAAAATTAACTAATTTTTAATTAGTTGTTAATCGGCCGGTGTTTACTGAATATTTTCTAAATCGAAAATCATAAATTTTTAATTTACAAATCAATTTTAAAACACTTAATACTGCATAGATGGAGTATTCTTATGAAAGTGAAGCGTAAATATGCTTCTAAAAACTATATAAAATATAAAAAAACTGTTTTAAATACTTCATTTTTTTT
Source organism: Lypha dubia (assembly GCA_947311025.1). Lineage (NCBI taxonomy): Eukaryota > Metazoa > Arthropoda > Insecta > Diptera > Tachinidae > Lypha > Lypha dubia. Next base: position 719,070 of record OX371260.1, on the reverse strand, counting down.
TGTATGCACTCTGCACTTAAACTGATTTCGACAAACTTAAGTTTCTTCAAAGGAACAAAGCAACAAAAAACAAGTTTATTTCATTGCTTGGCCAAAGTTTTGTTCAGCATAAAATAAATATTGACAAAAGATGGCCACATTGAGTAAAACTTAGGAAGAGTATCCACAAAGAAATGCAGCTGACAACAGCTGTTGTGATCCCATGTTGCAACATGCTCCTCAACCAAGTCAATCATTTGCTTAAAAATTTGTTAGTTGTTGGTCTAAAACAACTCTAGCGCACTACACCCTCTCGTTTTGTCAATCTTTGTTTATCTGTAAAAAAAGTTGTTCTTCCAAGTTCGTCCTTTGCACGAGAGGCGGCAGTATTCAGTGAACGACGTAGATGTTTTAAAGCGAATTTTCATACATTTTTACCGTAGAAAATCAAGGCTTTTCTACAATTTATTTTCAATGCCTGGATGAAGAATGCTAAACGTAAGTAAAACACAAAACTTTTAATGTTTCCTCTTAGACAAAAGTCTAAAAAAGAAGAAACTTTCTTGCCATACCTCTTGTTGACTACATGCATTTACATCATGACTACTTGCATCGCAGAGTATTTCAGTACAAAACTCAGTCTGTGTGTCTTGGTGTTTTTAATATTTACTTTCAAATTCAAAGTCCTTTAAAGTACATTAAGTGAAAATAAAACTTTGTGCATAAACCGAACACAAATAGATCGGTTGGCTCTGCTCTGTACTTCTTTATCAAATCAAGACAGGGGTGAAGGCGCCAAGAGACAAAATACAGACAGATGGACAAATGGAAACAGGGAGAGAGTTGTACAGTTACATCGAAAAACTAAAATTAAATTTACTAAATGTCTTTTTTAAAACTTATTAATTCACTCTCCCTGGTGTTGTGAGTTTCCGTGTGAACTGTGCGTATCGGCAAGAGACATTTTTATCCTTAATAAAAATGTAGCCAGCAAATTAAATTATTAGAGAAGACCGCCTATATGTCATAAATTATATGAAAATAAGACATTAAAATAATTATTAACAGAAAATAAACAACATTTTTCACTACCAGCGCTGAGTCAGCTTAAAAGCAATATGTTTTGTGCCCACTAGAAAATACGACTTGTATATTTATTATTAAGAATAGTTGATAAATTTAGCACAGCTTGAATTGGTCACGCGATACAATGCAAAGGAAATCGTTGAATGTTCAAAAACATATTGACAGTTTTGGGAATACATACTTCAATATTTTCGGAATTATTTAACTTAAAAAAATATTAGACTGAATATGAAATAATACTATACTCTGTGTTCGTTCAATAAGATTTGGACAATAACGACTTTCAACATCTTAGGTGTTCAGTTGGTCAGGGGATAACATAAAATCATTCAAAACTGTTTTAAAATTCGCAGCAACTTCATAACCATTTTCGACATACAAATATCAAGTATTTTGACTTTATTTCAATGCGAATTCTCAACAATTTGTTTCGGTTTTTGTAGAATTTAAAAATAATTTAGTTTATTTTGGGTTTTAATATTTTTGACTGTAATTTGCTATTTTTTTTTTATTCCATGGCATAGACAGGAATTTATGTAATCCGGAGAGGAAAATAAAATGGATTTGTTATAAAGGCGAAAAACAAAACAAATCAATAGATTTCTTCATTTACCTTTTTACAAAAACTTGTGCTTTTAATTTGCTTGAAACTGTAGTGTCAAGTTTAATATGTGTGTATACATACACGCAGAGAAAAGACACGATTGCAAAATGTTCATGTTAACTACATATATCTGCCACAACCAAATAATTATTCTTTGAAGCAAATATGGTTGCATCAAACATTCTTCCATTATTAAAATATTGGATGCAACAATAAAATAATCATTCTGGGTTTCGTCCCATAAAAATTGAATGTATCAAAAAAAGTATTTTCGCTGCTACAAGAGTATATTTTGCAAATGAAATTTATGAAAGTTTATTGTGTCCATACATTGTTTGTGTTCTGAGAAGAAACAAAATAACTCTTAATCGTATCTAACTTCAGTCGTTCATAGAATTTAATAAGACGAGGAGATGTGAAGTGAAAAAATTAATGTTAAAATTATAATTATATTATAAAAGTTATTTAATTTTACAACAAAATAAAAGTGCACCTGAAATCTTCAACATCAGTGGTTTAAGGTACATAAACGAGTACATACTAATATATGGAGTGAATTAAATATACGAATGTATGTTTCTTTGCAGCATGACGAATAAAAATACTACGGAACTGAAAAAAAAGATGACAATTGGATTTTACATAAATATGCCGATAAATAAGTTAATTATTTTGAATTTTATTAAATTTAATTTGTCCAGAAAAGTTTATTCGATATATATTTTCAAATAAAAATATTTATCAAAAATATAATTTAATTTAATTTAATTTAATTTAATTTAATTTAATATGTACATATATATACATATATATTTTTTTTTATTATTATTTATTTATTTGAAATCTATCTTCTGTAAGACAATGAGCAAATGTGATAATTTAAATCAAAAATTACAGGAGTTTAGTAGCCTTAATGGACTACATAACAATTACAATTTAATTTAGATAAAATATAATATAAGCTATTCAATTTATAAAAAGCAGACTAGCCTATGAAAGGCAAGTCCAAGAGATGCACTCGTTTCAATCTTCTTAACTCATTGGTATCGTCTAATAGAGTAATAGCCAGAGGATTGGTATGGTTACTTAATCTTTGAAGATAGTTTTTACTGAACCTTTGTATTTCTTCGCGTACTGAAGACATGCATAAATCTCTACGAATATTTTTATTTGTGACGACCCATGGCGCTGCAGTAATTAGTCTTAGAGTTTTTGACTGATATCTTTCTAGAAAATCGATGTTTGATTTGCTTGCTGTTGCCCAAAGCATAATTCCGTATGTCCAAATAGGTTTTAGAATTGCCTTGTAGATTAAAAGTTTATTGTTTAAATTTAGTTCTGATTTTGGCCCTAGTAGCCAATATAATCTACTAGTTTTTATCTTTAATTGATTTCGCTTAGATTTAATATGGTGCTTCCAAGTCAGCCATCTGTCTAAAGTCATTCCTAGGTATTTAACAGAATTTTCTTTAGGTACTTCATTACCATAAATAGTCACGTGTGAGCAGTCTCCTTGCCGTAGTGTGAAAGTTATATGTTTGGATTTATCTGAATTGACCTTTATATTCCACTTTGTGAGCCACTTTTCTAGAAGATGAGATTCATGTTGGACAAATAACGATGCTTCTACTGGTGAGTTACTTGCAGCAGCAATTGCAGTGTCATCCGCATATGTTGCCACCATGACATCATCATTAACTGGCATATCTGCAGTAAAAATAGTGTACAAAACAGGACCTAATACGCTCCCTTGCGGAATACCCGCTTTTATTTCGTATATATCTGATCTTTCATCTTTAATTTTTACATACAAATGTCTTTGAGAGAGATAACTTCTAAAAAAGAGATAGAAAGGAGCCGGTAAAACCTTCTTTATTTTGAAAAGTAAGCCATGGTGCCATACTCTATCGAATGCTTGTTGGATGTCGAGAAAAATAGCTGAACAGTAGCTTTTGTTTTCAAGGGTATCAGTTATAGTATTCACTATTCTATGGCATTGTTCTGGAGTTCCATGTTTATGTCGAAAACCAAACTGGTGATCTGGAATGATATTTTGTCTTTCCAGAATTGGCAGCAATCTTTTTAGAAAAATTTTTTCAAATATTTTTGAAAATATTGCAAGTAGACTAATTGGACGGTATGACGGCAGCATATTTTCAGGTTTATTTGGCTTAGCTATCATCATAATTTCAGCACATTTCCATTGTGTTGGGAAGTGATCTATCTAATCTTAAAATGGAGTTGTAAAGTAATGTTAAATTTATAATACTTTTACGACTCAGTTTCTTTACAACATTTGCAGTAATCAAATCTTAGCCAGGAGACTTTTATGTACATATTTGTGTGTGCATTTTTCTTTTATCTAAGCAAAATGTCAAAACGAAAAAACATTTTCATAGTTACTATGCTATGTTCATACAATGGGATTGTGAGAGGGAGATGTATGAGGACCATATTGTGTTCCTTGGATGAAAGCTGCAAAATATAGTAGACTCAATCATTTATCTGAACATGATATGATAGTGTGCGATTATGAATCCATCAACCATGTTTTTTCTTTGCGTGTAGATAAATAAGTACATGTATGAGAGTGTATGTGTGCGTTTCAATAGAAAAGCTTAGTTACATACATAGATACACGGCCAGTTTTTACTTACGGTGGCATATAAATCTTTCCCTTAATTTTTTTCTTCTTTTCTTGATGTTTATTGTTTAAATGCTGTTATTTGCAGCTACTAAAACAGCTTATTTGTCTTTTTTACAATGACCACCATTTATTTGTAGCATAAACAAAAAAAAAAAAAAAACTAAACGAACTGAAAAATTATTAAATATCGTAACGAACAGAAACATCTGAATTTTTGTTAAATTCTTTTGTATTAAATTACAACATTTTCTTATGAGTCATTTGATAAATTTCTGATTATGAAACAGAAATATTAAGAATTACTGCCATAATTGAATTAAATCCAGATTGTCCTAATTTTCTACTCGCAGATTATTATTTACAGAAGCAGATGGTTCTACGAGTATGTATGAAATATATGTCTTCCGTAATTTGTGTATGTATGTATGTATGTATTATGTAGTCGCTTAAAACTAAACAAATATATTCATTTCAGCTTTCATAGTTTATTTAAACAATTTAATGCCTTTCTTTATTTCTTTCTCTCTTTCTCTCTTTCAATCTCTTTTATTTATATTTCAATTACCTGTTACAAGTGTAATCTGTACTTTTCATATTTAAGTTTGTTAATTCTAGAATATATGATTTTGTTAGTGTATACATACACACTGTGTGTATGCGTTGTGTCTTTCCAAGAGTCTACTAACAAGTCGTCTTTTATTAACTTTTATTTTACAACGTAGAAGCAGATTTGTGTTTATTTAACATTTTGCTCATTTTTTCTAATCGTTGTTTTTTATTTTATTAGTTTTTTTTTTTTTTTTGTTAAATGTAAATATTTGAGTGTTTTACTTATGATTTAAATATAATTAAGGTTACTTGAGTGTTTTTATTGAAAAATCACTTTTCAACTGTCTGCAAGTGTCTACTTGCACAAGTCTTTGTACTCAAATCTGTTTGCATGTTGCGAACATGAATGAAAATTAAAAATATTTATAATAAAGAAGTAGCAACTTATCAATATCGAATTAATTAGTATTTCAATAAATATTTTTTTTTTCGTAACCATAAGGTATACATGTTTATTCAGTGTTGCCAGTTTAACTTTTTCATCGGGTGCATATTGAATTGTGTAACTAATGTAAGTATGTATGTGTGTACGTTGTGCAACAGCTAATTTCAAGGCAAAACAGCTCTTGGATTAGCGTTGGTAGCTGCGTATACTTAATGCTAGAATTTTTAGCTTCTTGTTTTAAGATTTAACAATTTGAAATAAAATATTTAAATTAAAAATGTATCCGATATCGGCAGTCATGCCAAGCCGGTGGTGCTTTGACTTGCTCGATATTTTGGTATTAACGATTTTTGTCTTTTGACAAAGCCAACGACATTAACACACAGAAAATAAGTTTTAAACTCTTTATTATGTACTTTGAAATTTGCCCACAATTGGCTTAAAGTGAATCACTCCAGCAGTGAAGTGAAGTACTTATTTGAGAAACCATTACGAAACTGGATATTGCTTTGTAACGAAAAATAGCATTTGTTGCTCCTGTCATCTAAATATTTGATGTATTTATTTTCAGATAAATGTTAGACTCACCTACTGTACCTTATATCTGTAGGTATACACCAATATGACTAATTTATTCAGATGCTACTTTTCATATTTGCCTAAAGTTTTGGAAAGACTTTGAAAATTGCCTTAAAAATTGATTGTCAGAACTTAAGTAATTGGTTTTTTGTTTTAAAATAAAATTATTTTTTTAGTTTCTGTCGTTGTCGCTTAACTTTATTTGTACTGTTTTTAAGTTCAGAAAATGAATAAACAAAAAAAAAAAAAAAAAAAAAATAAATAAATGAATGTGTTTTAGAGATTTTCAAACAAAATACAAACATAGATAGACAGTCGTTATAAAGAAGTGTGCGTGTATGTATGCGTTTTATGTTGAAGTGCATATATTTAAGTGTAAATCTATTAAAAATATCTCCAAGGACCTTTTAACGCCACTGGTAGCAATTTAGTTCTACAATTTAAGTAAACGAGTGAGTAAGACTATGAAAAGTATAAGAAAGGAAGGAGAGAGATAGAGAGGGAGAGAAAAAACGAATTTGTTGTACACAGTTGGTAAAATTAAATTGTTTTGAATTTCTATTTTGTTTTGGTCTTAGACCCAAAAAATAAGCGAACAATTTTTATTTTCACAAGTTGTTTTCACGCTTAATACCTCTACGCTGAGGAGAGAGGTGTTTTGTTTGTAAATTATTTTTACATTTGAAACATTTTAATGGCTGCGTTAAATGCCTTTAATGGAAAATGTTGTAAATAACTTTTATTCACCTTTTGTAAATTTTTTTCCTATTCTTTTTTTTTCTTTATTAAAATTTATGATATCTTTAATTTAGCTTATATTTCTGAGTACTTGCGCAGTTTCATGACAAAAAATGTGTTAAGAATAAAATGAAATTTTTGCCTAATTAGACCTTTGGGTGTTTTCAGTTGACATAAATTTTGAAGGAAACCAAAGTTAGAATAATTACTTTCAAAATAAATTGGTTATTAAACTTGAAAAAAAAAAAATTATATAAATATAAATTTATGATACATATGATCATTTATGTTGGAAATGTTTTTATAAAGAATTTACTTTAGAAATTGAAAAAAAAACATTTTACAATTCAATAACAAAAATTTAAATATTTGCCAAATATGAGTTATCCAAAGAGATCATTAAGTAAATATTTCATAGCGATAACTTTGAACTACATAGGAAGTAAATTGATTCGATTAATTCTAAGTTTTTATTCGACAGATCAGAACCAATCAGATTCTGCTGATTTCAAGTTAAATATAAATTAAAAAAAAAACCTTTTCCTTTGTTCGCCGCTGCTAAGTTTTTTTATATTGGAAAATCATAGAAGCTTTAGCCTAAATTGCAAGCTTTAATCAGCAACAATCTTTTTGTCTTCTTTAAATTCTATTAGGATAGTGTTGGCTGAAGTGTTGATCACGTTGACTGCTAGGCAAAGTATAACTTGGGACCTGAGTTCGATCCCTGGTCGATGTCCAGTCATAAAGATCATGAATTTCTCGAATCTGGATTAGTGTAGCATTGTATTGATTGTTGTTGGACTGTTTAAGTAATTAAGGAAAATATTGCACGGGTCACTAAAAACTGTTCTGACATCGATCAAGCGAATTTACACAACGGCGCCCCTATTCGTAGGTTAACAGAGTAGAGGTGGTGCAATACTGCCCTTTATATTAACAAAGAAAAAAAAAAAAGCGCAAGAGCAGAGTTTTTAAAGTTTTAAGACTTTAACATTTTCAATATCTATCTCTCTTATCATTATTCTCTATATTATTCCTTTCCCTAAGTTTTGGCACAATGTATTAATCATTGATGACTAATCTCGCTTCAAATATTATATACTGACACTTAAGAGAATAATTAAAGTTTTGAACCATTTTTATTATAATTATTATTATTATTGGTTATAACTCGTCAACAATTACTTTCAATAGTAAAAATATTAATCTGAGCAAAACCATTACAATTTCGAGCTGTTACATTGACGTCTTGAAAAATTGCCTTCTTCTTTAAAAATTAAATTCATAGTTCTATCGACATTTAGGGGACATGCAGGAAGGTTTTTTTTTAGTTGACTAAAAGACTTAATTATCGGATAAGTGCTTTCGATGCTTACTTATGATTTTTCACAGCAGAGTATGAAATTCTATACTCAAAGCTGGATGGGAGTATGTATGTAAGTGTTATGAAAATTTAGAAATTAAACAAATATGAAAAAACTATAAAAACCATTTTGCCTGTAGAAAGAGTTTAAAAAAACACGATCATGTGGGGTAGCTTTTTATTCCTGTACGTACGGCAATGTGGACTGATGACCCAGTCAGCCATCATCTGATGTTTGCTACTTCATCCAGAAACATTCCACAAGTATTATTCTGCAAGATGGTACCTAAGCGATGCTATAAAAATTAAAATATATTTAAATTTTTGTTGGTGTCTTTGTAAGAGGTTTGCTTTTCTAGTGAATTGTAAATTTATGTTGAGTTATAATGGTTTTCATTTGTTAACATGAGTTCTACTTTGGATTATACAGTGTACGTGTATGTTTTTATATCTGTGTATGTGAGCGTAAGTGCTTGGTTTTGCACTTTTTCTTTGTTTATTTTGTTTCTGTTCGTTTTTGATTAAATGTTAAAGTGATTCATTGATAAAATATCCAAAATACATTTTAAAACATTTTCCTTTTTATCACAGCTTTTCTTCATTCTGTCTTTAATAGCAAAAAGGTTTCCATAATGTATCATTTATGCTAAAAATACTTCTAATCAATATAATCTTGAATTGGTTCATACACAAATAAAATTAGATGCACAATGGAAAGAAAATAAGTTCTTAGTCAGTTTGTGTGTCAGTTAATCAATTATTTGTATGCTCGTATCTTTCGAATTTAAATAAAAAAAAATAAATGAGTAAAAAATTAAGAATTTTAGCTCATTTTGTTATCGTTGACTTGTTATTGAATTTCTTGAATATTGTTTTATACAGAATTTCGTCTGATAAACATTCATTTCATAAAAATGTAAATAAAAAAAAAAACAAACCAGAAAGTAAAATATATAAATAATGTATGTATGTATTTTAAGGAGGGCAGAATATTTTAGTTTTGATATTAATGAGTATTAATATTTTATGAAAATATTAATTTAAAGACCAAAGCTGTCTGGACTACACGATATGTATTTTCAAAACTAAGTCCCATTCGTAGTTTAATGGATTAATTTATTTTATATAAAAACTACTTTGTTAGAATGTAAATGTATCCTTTTATCCTGAAGAACTCAGATAGACAATTATTTATACTTAAAGTTTTGAATCAGTGTCTCATAACTTTTTATAGTAGACACAAAATATACGTTTCTCATTTTTGTTCGATGTCTTTTATATTGAATTTTCAGGTTTTAATTTTAAGATAATTCGTAAAGGAAAAAATAAAAAATGTGAAATTGCTTAGTGAGAATTATCGAAGACAAAGTTGAAACAATTGGCGGTAAAATTGCTCTGTGACTAAAATCATTTTAAGGAATTCAATATCTTTAAATACTGAGATCAGCATGGAGAAGAGATGTTGGGATTTTAATACAACAAGTGGATGGTAATTTTACGGTGGGTTAAAATGTAATAATAATATATTCTATCCCGTTAGACATTTTGGTAAAAGTGTTGCTTGTGGTTCCGGCACCACTGGTCAATATATAATTTATAACAAATTTCAATTATGATTTACTGTTTAATTTGTTTTAGCGATTTAAAAAAAAAATATTTATATGTATGTACATACGAGTACATATGTATATGACATTTTTATGTTTTTAATTTCTTTAATATATTCAAGGAATAAAATTTAAATGTATGTTTGTGTGTAAGTTTGCTTATTTATTATAAAACGATATTACGAAATGTACGGAATCGGATTAGAAATGGAATATTTCACGAAAAGACTAAAACAAAAAGAATTCTACTGAAGAAAACTCAGAATTAATTTATTTCAATAAAATAAAATTACAAGTTCACTTAAGCATCGCGACAATTTTTTTTAAATTCAAAATGGATATGAATTTTGAATTTTGTTAATTTAGTACAACAAAATTTAAAAAAAAATTTGATATAAAATTCTTGCATCATCCAGAGTCAAAAGCATACCGAATATCGACTAATTTACATTTGTAGGAAAGACACTGAGTAGAAAGTTAATGAATTTCCTCAAATAACGAAACAAATAAAATAAAAATATAATATATTTTTATGGGTTATCTACTCAATATGCTGCATTTCGCTGGTAGCTAAATACCATCTCATTAGTAGATCTCACGAAATTGATACAATGAATGCACTTCAATTCAATTTTATTTATAATTTCATGCCAACAATTATGTTTTATTGCTGTGGCATCATTGCAGCTCTAATAGTTTCGATGTGTGTCTTCACTTAATTGTGATTAATACCAACAATAAATAATTTTGTAGCGCATCTCTTGAAGATTAATTTATCCACATATTTGAATTCAATAAAGTATTTCTCTTTTGATTGCAGTACACATCAAGCCTTTTGATTTAATCAGGTTAAATATTTTTCCAATACAGAAATTCTTAAATACATAAATACAAAAATTAGCAGAATAAAACAAACTGATTCACCAAAAATTACGCTGTTGCTGCAAATTGTAAGAAGTTGTTATTTTGTTAATTATTTTGGATTAGACACAAAGAAAGAAAATATATTTTATATATAAAAAAGAACTTGTGTTTATTCATTACAGCGCGACATGAGATCACAGCTGGAGCGACTTTGTTGACGCAGTAGACGGGCGATATGTGGTTGTTCGCTGTTACATAAACAATTTTGCTGGCATTTCCATTAGGGACGTTGCAATACTTGTGAAAACTATTAACCCATGTAAATAGACTCAACTTTGAAATTAGAAAAGTTTTATTTTACAATTTCATTTGAATTTTCTGGCAAAAGAGAGACTTAAAGACATCGTAAAAGTTATAACCTTAATATAATTGTAGCCTTTGTACGCAGTAAGTCGTATGTATGTAAAACAAGTACATACATATGTATGTACGCGCATACAATTGCATGTACTGAGTGAGGATATAGTACACCATAATAAGCAGAATAGTTGGAGGCAAAGCCACATACAACAATCTGGCGACGACAGTTAAATTAAGTTTTTCTACTTGTAATTGCGAAAGAGCACAAGACTCTCGTAGTTCAAACTAACAGACACACACACACTCGCACACATCCACACGCACTTAAGCCTTAAATATAACCATGAATTGTTGTTTGTGAAAATTAAAGACACATTTGTGCTGTTTTTGCTCCTACAAATAATTAGTTTATTAAGGACTAAAATGTGATTTAAGACTAAAAGAATTTCACACAAATGCACACTTTATTTATTTTATATTTTTATTGTTTTCTTAAGTTGTTTTTGTTGCTTTTTCATCTTCTTTTTCTTAATTTTTTTTCTGGATTCAATTCAAAAGTTTGTCAAATTGACCTGAATTATGTTCATTTTTTGTTACTTTGTCTACCATTTATATTTATTCGTCCAATAAAATTTTTATACACAGGAAAAATGAAAACAAAATCGAGTCAAAAGAATTTAATATAACAATGGGAAATGATGTTGATGTGTATATACTCGTCCTTATACATACATACATATATACTCGTACATGTGTTCCTATATGTTGTCTTATAAATACACAAGTATGAGCATACAAAGGAACGTTTGTATGCACGTGTGCTAACATATGAAAAGGACTACAATTGACAGCAAATGTGGAATACAATAGAATATAAATACACTTATAAAACACATACAAACGTATAGCAACATTTTGTATGTATGTGCTGTATTAGGGGCATACGTTTTGCAAGAAGAAAACAAAAATATAATAATAAGCACGGTACACTTTTTATGGTATGACTGTCCCACTGTTAAATTAGAATCAATCTAAAATCACTTTTAATCAAACATCTTTTAGATCGGAAAAATTAATATTTATATATATATTTTTTTTTCAAGATTCTATGATATGTCGCTATTGGTTTTATTTGAATGTACTCGTATAGATGTAAGAAGGTATGGATGTGTGCGTACACACAGTAGTGGCAATAAATAATGCTTAAAGCAGCATCACTGCATTTATGTACAAACGTATTTGAAATTGACTTTTTTTCTCTTTGATTTTTTTAGTTGATTTCTTGATCGTGCTTATTTGTTGTAATTTTGTATTGGTATTGTATGTGTTTGACTTTTAGTTGTTATTTGGTAAATTTTCTTTCAACTTGTAATAAATGAAAAAGAAAAAACGTGTTATTGTTTAAAACACACCAAAATTCATATTTTCAGTTGGCACAGAGAGAAATAGTTGCGAAAATAAAAAAAAAAAAAAAAATTGATGAACAAACGGAAAGAATTCTCAGTCAATATATTCATATGTTGTACATGTTTTGAACAACAAACTTTTCAATGAAACATCCAATCGGTAGTGTTGCCACAGCCTGCATCGTCAACAATTTGATTATTAAAAGAAAATTGCATTAAAAAATATGAAATAAATTTGTGTTTTGTTCTTTCACAGTCAAGAGCAGTTCTATTAACTGAATTGAAAATCTTTAATGAAACAACTTCAATTCAATTGGCAACTCTTTTGTTCATTTAGGCACTAGGTACAAGTAAGTGTACATGTTTCAATGTTTATATGATTGTTTAAGTGAGAGTGAATATGTTGGTTCGCTTGTTTGGTATGGATGTACGTGGACATACTCGTACGTTTGGTATGTGTTAATAAATATAAATCAGACATTGCAACATTTTCGAGCAATATATCATCAAAAGAAAATAAATGAAAAGCAAATCCAAAACAAAATTATTTCCACACACACACACACACACAGACACAACACTCTCATTCATAAACACACACAACTAAGCAAAATGAGGGTTTTTTTTGTTGTTTCCTGATTTTCCCTTTATTTTTTATTTATGTTGTGTTTATTTTTTATTATATTCTTTTTTATGAGTAATGGAGTATTGTTTGCGAGATGGCAAAATTAGTTAGTTTTACGTGATTCAATACATTTAATCGTACACAAAGTTTCAAGTACAATTCGGTTCAGTAAAACTTTGATCATCAGAAAAGATAAAGTTCATGGAAAGCATTTAGTTTAAGTATATATTATTAGTGCATAAAACATGTTTAGCTTCTAAACAATTACTAAGAGATGTGTTCATAAGTATCTATATTTTTTATATGTGTTCGTACATAAAATATATCTAATCTATTAAAATAGTTTTCTTATAAATGTGCTTTTAGTTTATAGATATGTATTTCGCTGATACATTTGAAATATAAACAATTTCTTAAAAAGGTATTAACCAGCATTTTCAGATAGTAAGTAAACTATTTATCTTTTAGTCTGTTATAGTATGAACTCTGATTTGAGAAATGTTAAATCCAACAACCCACAATTAAAAAGGATGTTTCCTCTTAGATATATATTAAATGGTTCCACTCAGTACACTCATCGTGTATCTTCCAAAAAGCGAAATCAGTGAGAACAAAACAAAAAAACAAAAACCAAAAAAAAAAAAAACTGTCGATATATAAAAATAGATATGAGCGAAAAATGAGGGCAATTTCAACAAAAATATATTTGCAGCAGATATTTGGAACTGATCATTATATTCGGACGTAAAGGCATTTAGCATTCCGAAAAGACCAAATATATTTTTTTGTTGTTTTTCATTTAAATTAGAGCTTAAAACGAAACATAATAAAACAGAAAAAATTTCTAAATTATCTTTCTTTTGCCATTTTGGGGAAGTATTTTATGACATCAGAATTATTATTATTATTATGACATGTTCTTATTTACAATAAAATTCGAACTTAGTCTAATCACAAATAAATATTTTTTACAAAACTTCTCCATTCCGTTCTATTCCTAGCAATGTATCGCAACTTGTTAAATGATTTTCTAGTTTCAGCTGTAACTGTTCTCCTCCAGGTCGTTTTAGGTCTACCAACATCGCGCCGACCTTGTGGGTTCCATTCCAAGGCAGAATGTGTTATTTCATCAATTCCTGTTCTGAGAGTGTGCCCCAGCCAACCATATTTACGTTTCTGTATTTCGTTTTTAATTGGTAGTTGTCTGGTTCTATTAAGTAAATCCTCGTTTGACACAGTTTGCGGCCACAAAATTCTTAGGATATTGCGTAAGCATCTATTGATGAACGTTTGCAATTTCCTGCTGAGTGCTTCGGTTAGGAAGCAGGTTTCGCAACCGAACAACACTTTAGATTTAACACATGAGTCAAATATACGAATTTTCGTTGAATTGGTGATTGTGTTGGATCTCCATACCTTGCTTAACATTGCAAAACTGCCCTTGGCTTTTTTTAATCTGTTTTATACATCTAGCAACGTCCCGCCATCTGTGCTAATTATGCTGCCAAGATATTCAAAACTGGTAACATCATCGATTTCTTGAGCGTTTATAATAATAACAAGAATAACAATAAAAATAAAAATAAAAATACTGTCACTAAATTACAGTTAAGTGTAGTGTTGAAAAATTTTCCTTTTAAAAAGTAAGACGTTGCTAATTCCCGTAATATCTGGTGGGATAGTATTCCAAAGACGTATCGCGGATATGAAAAATTGCCAATTTGAAATTAATGTTTTACTTCTTAGTGGTATTATCGATTTGTTTCTACCGAAACGACTAAAACTGAGCCGATTATATAGTTCTACAGGTTGAAAAGAAGTTACTATTTTATGTAGGAACACCAAGACTTTAATTCTCAATAAATCATTAAACTGGACGCCAAAAATTTGCCTTGCGTAGAAGCTTATATGGTGATGATTCCCATAGGACTTAAGCCCAAAAACATATCTGGTTATGCTATTAAATATAACATTAAGCCTTAACTTGCTTTTTGCATCGCAGTTGGCGAAAATTTCGCATCCATAGGTTAATATTGGGATCAGGTAGGTTTTTGCAAGAAGTAGCCTGATTCTGAAAGGCGTGCAGTACTGACTAGGCCATAGGCTTCGGAGCATCGCAAATATTTTCCCGCAAGTGATTGTGATGTGATCTGACCAAGTTAGTGTACTATTGAATGTAATTCCTAGGTTCTTGGCTTTATTCACGATTTCAATTTTCTGGCTGTCAACAATAACATTTGGTTTTTCTATTATTTGTTGGAATCTTTTATGGATCAAAAGACATTTTGATTTTTTAGGGTTGATACTCAGGCCGTTAACTGCAGCCCATGTAGATATTCTTTCTAGATCTTCGTTTAGTTTATTTTCGAAGTCTTCTTTTTTGTTGCTTATATATATTTGGACGTCGTCTGCATACATTCTGATTTTACAATGCATCAACTGATTTGGCAAATCGCTGGAATATATTGAGAAAAATAATGCCCCCAAAATTGAACCCTGTGGGACGCCCCTAATGACAGGCAGGGAAGTTGACATGGCGGATGAGTTGATATCTACAAATTGCTCTCGATTAATGAGATAAGTCCGAACCAACTTGGAAGAGGTAGAAGAGAAATGCATAATTTTTTCCAACTTTTAAAGCAATATAGTATGATCAACAGTATCAAAAGCCTTGGAATGGTCTAGTAGGACCAATAAAACTATGTGACCATCATCAAGCTCTACTCTTATATCTTCTGCTACATCTACGAGGGCTGTAACACAACTATGTCCGGTACGAAAGCTGGATTGTTTGCTTGTTAGGAGTTTTTGATCATCAAGATATTCTGTTATTTGTTTATGTAGGAGATTTTCGAAAGCCTTTGATAAATAAGGTAATATAGCAATTGGACGGGGTAATCTGAGGATGATTTTGGGATAGGACGGACTTTTGCCAGTTTCCACATTTTTGGGTAAGAGCTAGTTGTGATTATAAAATTAAATATATGTGTTATAAAAGGCAAGATATAGGGAAGAAGCATTTTAAGGAACACTGGTTGAATTCCGTCAGCTCCTATAGCCGGTGATTTGATGGAAAGGCAGCTTCTCAAAACATCGATTTTTCATCATGAAGCTTATTATAAAATGAGTGATCAGCTGTTCGCATTGGGATATCAATGAAATTTCTATTAATTGTGTTTGGATCTGAACTCGGGCGAACTTCAACGCGTTTCCCCTGAACGATCCCAATTTCTCTTATGGTGTTCCACGTTTTCTTTACACTTGCCGAATTTTCAAATTTGTCCGCATAAAACACTAACTTTGCTTGTTCAATTGCTTTGGTTGCATCTTTTCTAGCCATTCGATAACTTTCATATAATTGGCGTGTTTTATATTTCTTCCATCGCGAGTAGGCAACATCGCGCTCTTTTATTAAACACTTAATGTGCGGGGTAAACCATGGCTTATCCTTACTTTTAATTACCTTCGTTTGGATTGGTATCACTATATCATACAATGCCAAAACATGGTAGTTTAGAAATGCTAACTGTTCGTCTACTGTTGAATAATAGTATACTTGGCTCCAATCTATCTTGTAAATCTCTTCTTCCAACATAATTTTATTGGCGCGCTTGAAGTTACGAAAACTTATAATTTTATTATTAGGACTAATTGGGATGTTATATATCATAAAAATAAGATCATGTTTGGAAAAACACGATGCTGATAATTGTTCATAAATCAAAACATTGGTCTCTTTGGATACAAAGAACAAATCAAGTAAAGTATTAGCAGTTGAAGAGTAGTGTGTTGGAATGCTTATATTTGTTGGACTAAGGCCGAAAAATTTCATATTTTCAGCCAATCTTGAATCAGATCCCCTGCTATGATTACCTCTTCATAAAGCGGCGTTAGTTCTTCCATTGTGTTATAAAAATGGGATAAATCCATACGATTATTTGGTCTGTACACACTACCAATTAGGAATTTTCTACCCTCATAACATATCTCTACAAATAAATGTTCAACTTTATCATTAGGTGTCTTGTTTGTACTTTTAACTTTGCAAGCCAATTCGGATTTTATGTACATTGCTATGCCGCCGTATCCATCCTCTCTATCATTTCTATATATTTTGTAACCATTCATGGATACTATAGTATCTGTAATTGAGTGACGAAACCAGGTTTCGGATATGCATATGACATGCATACCAGAATTTTCAAATATAGAACGAAATTCATCAATTTTGTTAAAAAGGCTTTGTGAAAACGCGAATCATATTGAGTTCGGGTAACCGCAGGTGATTAGCCTACAGTCCCTAGTTTGGTGATAGGGCTGCTACCTTAAGTTATTTCTGTTGATGGATCCGTTGGTATCCAAACATGCCACTGATCTGATATATTTGTTGTCGGCATTTACTCCAGACACAAAGATATTAAACTCAGTTATACCGCTGAGCGGTCGGATTCAGAGCTGAGTCTACTTAGTGAGAATGTTACACACCTACCCCCAGAGACGTCATATTTACATATGGACCAGTCGGACTAGAATCAGCAGTAAGGTAAAAATTTTATAGAGGATCAGACCACTCCTTTGCCTCCAACACTCGCCAATTTGTCCGGGCTTGTGACCGGCTGAGAAGAGACATGACAAGATTTCTCAAGCACGTCCCAACTAGAATAATTATTATAAAACTATTTTTCAAATTCTAAAGGATTTTGAATAAAAAATTTATGAATTGAAAGTAGAAAATCAATTTCCTTTATTTATTTTTTTTTTTTTGCTCAAATAGCAGATTTTTAATCGTGAGTGTATTTGTTTACGCCAGAATTTTTCATTCACATTAAATGGTTTTGAATACTGTATGAAGTAATGTTTGGCCAATAAGATTTATTAAATTTATTTAAGATATTCGTCCAAATACTCGTATTTATCTACTTTTTCATATTAATTTATATCAAACATTATATTTGAATGTACACAATGTTAGAAATGGCTTTGAAGCATTTAATAGCCGAATAAATAAAAAATAAAATGTTGTCAATAAAATCTATACATTATCGTGCCTCCCACTCTCAAGAGTTCAGAATTCAGTACATTCGCAAGTAAGTATTTGTTTTTCTTATTAATTTTAATACAAACATATTGAATATGGCCATTTAACATAATGCCTGAAAATATGTTTGTGTGAATGTTTTTGTAAAATACTATTAAAACTTACCATCCCCTCTTCTGTATGCGTAATGTGTATTAGGATGTGTGTATTTAAATATTAAGTTGTACTATTCACAATTGGTCGTATATTGTGTGATGTTGTAAGTTGTATAACTGTAGATTACTATTACTTGCCACGCCAAATTTTCTAAATATTTTTTGAAGATACTGGAATCTAAATTTGCGGGAATAAAAATGATATAATACAATAGTTATGAATCGAAAGTGGTATCTAACAATTTCTTTACAACATCAAACTAAAACATTAATCTCTCAAGGTACAAAATAAGTTTTATATAAAAGAAATTATATATTTTTCAAAGTACAGCCGATTTTCTTATCGTGTGCATCTTCAACGTACCCTAAGAGTAAGAGTTTGGTTTTACATTCGCCTTTCAGTAGCGTCCATTTAGGACACAACCACTGCTCTTTTAGAGATTTACAATGACACATGAACATACGAATAAAACGAATAATACAATAGTTTGTGAAAAGGACAATTACTTATTAATTTCATTATAGATGGGTGCTCGTATACATACACACATACTTACATATATTTATGAATGTGAGCTGTATGAAGTTGGACATATCGACGAATATACTCGTAGTTAGTATGTCCACTTGAGCTTGTATTATTTTTTATGTCTAAGAAAACAAATGTCAAGTCGTTTATGTTTATGCCTGAAATCATCTGGTTTACATAAAGAAAACATTTATTTTCAATATCCTTAACTATTTCTCAGTCTTGGGATATTTTCCGGAAAAATATATTTATAGAAAACTGACACACACACACACACACACATTATCAAAAGCATACATACCACAAACATAGATTTCGATATAAAATACAATAACAAGAAAGGACTATTGGTTGACAATGACATATTGTTAGCTTTAATAAAATGTTTGAAATTTTATGTACCGCACAAGAAAACGAAGAGTAGTATGTCTGTGTATGTAAATATATGTATATATATATATATATATATATGTGTGTGTGTGTGTACTAAATATTAGCTCTACTTAATATTGTTGCTTTTTTATGCAGGAATAGGAAAGAATTAAAATAAACGAATACGGAAATAACTTGCTGTATTGATGTCCAAAGTTTTCCCAAGGCTTTCTTGAAAGGATCTAAAGTTAAACACGAAATTCCAATTCAAACATTGAGAAATATTAAATTAATGCAACAGAGATTCACACTGAAAGTGGTTCAAGGCGGAAATTTATTTACAAAGTATTAAATAAACTTTGAGAAAGTTTGCAAACAATTTCATGTACGAGTTCTTGTTTTATACACCATACTGCCTCTTTTTAGATCTTCTTCTTGTTGTAATATTTTTGTTCTACAATTTTTTTTTACAAATTTACGTAGTATTTCAGTGTCTTTTTTATTTAAATATTAAAATGCATGAATTTAAAACGATATGAAGAGCCGAGTATGTTATTTGATTTTTCTGCATTTTAATTTAAAAAGTTCAAAAATAGATTGTCAAATAAATCTAACGGGTGCGATTTTAAGGGATATCCTTCTTATATTTATAGCAAAAAAAAAAATATTTTATCTTTCAATTAAAATCTTCGGAGTTAGTCTAAGTCTGTCTGTTTGATTTTTTTGAGAAAACACGTTTTTTTAACCAACAGGATTTGTGAGTTTTGTATTTTAATGACGTCATTTGGCATTGAGATGACAAAGCAAATATTATGTTGATATCAACGAAGCATTTTAAAAAAGATACAGACCAAAAAAAATCAAGATCGCTGCAAAAGGAAATGATGCCTTTAACACATTTAAAACTTGGAGAAGAAAAATAATTTTTCGTAATTGAAAAACTGGGAATTTTGAAAATCATGGCTTCTTATGATATCTGCCCAAAACTTCATTCCCAAAATTTTGACTTAACTTGGATATCATGTAAATTTTAAAAGATTATATTTGACGCATAGTTATGAATCGCAAAATATAATTAGAAATCACATCTTTCAGGCAACGAAACTTAATGGAGGCCATTAAAGACATTCAAGTTTTTTTCTTATTATTTTTCGTGTCTTGTGCCAAGTTTGGGACAGTAAGGAAACATTATATATATAATTGCATGACCATTGATTTTAATAAATGTGCACACTGATCTTTGGTAAAGTAAAAACTGTTAAGAAATAGATTGTTGGTAAATTAACCAACTAATTGTTAAAAATTTACATTTTTCTGTTTCCGTTAAATATTTTACTCCTTCCTCTTATAGGCATCCTGAATAAATGTCTTTGTTGTTATTTGTCTGGGTATCCAAACACTTCTATACATTCGTGTAAGAGAAGCAAAAATGATGTACGAAACAGGTCAATTGATGTTAATGCTTGATCAGCTGGAAAAAACAAAACAAATTAACTGTTAGGTCAACTATACTCTGAAACATATTTCGAACTTTCTAACTCAATTGGAAAACGGCTGACCGTATGTTCACCGTTTTGCCAATATTCGACATAAATTTAAACACATTCTCGCATCTGAACCTCACATACGCACTCCAATCACAACCCAGCACACATTTTCTATGACTGAATTCAATTCTGAAGAAGTGCCGTCAAAATCATTGAATATATCTGAGCGATTCCGAAAAAAACTAATTAATTAACACATAAGATATAAAGGAGGTAGTAAAATGGAGAAGATACGAAAACATAAACTTTTAATTATTTGCTACCGACTTCAAACATATTTTAAAATTTTTTTACACAAACAACTCTATAACTTGTGAATCGACTTTTTAAATGTTTTTTTTTTCTGTTTGAAAGGAAACGGGCCAAGAGAATTAGAGAAAATACTCGTTATTTTATTTGAAAATTTTCTTTTCACAACGATCCGGAATCCTCTATTGCGTGATGTATATAGAAACAAACAATGTAAATGTCTGAAAGGGGGACTGCATATTATGCGACCTACAAGAATTTTTTTATGTACATATTTTTGTACATGGGTACCTTCTTGTGTTCATACAGTGACAAACAGAAATTACCAATCTCACTTTATTTGCCTGGATCACGATGTCGAAGTAATTTTTCTTTCGGACAAATTACATTTAAAACAAAAACAAAATTTTTAAAATTGTGGGCCAGGTAGTTTATTTATTTTTTACATTGGCTTTAACACAATATTATTCGTAAGGATGACCAAACTTTATTAAGAAACTGTATTTAAAACGCAACTTTAAAAATACAGAGATTGTTATGTACAAATTAATTGCAAAAGCCGAATATATGAGAAGTTATTTATTATTTGAAAAAATAAAACAAAATATGATCTTCTGACGAGGTAGAAATTCAGATGGACTTTTCTATGAAGGCAACTTCAAAACAGATAATTATTTTCTCCTTTGTCAAATGCTTTGTTGACATACTGTTCGGTACATTTTTTGACAAAGTAAGTGTACGTTTTACAAAGCGAATTAAAGCGAGACTACCTGTTATGAATTTGCCTTGGAAATAAAAGAGCAAAGAGGGACTTACAATTTTTCATTTAATCGAATGAATCCATATTTGAATTTCTACTTTTTTTTATATATTTTATACACTTTTTTTATCATTTTTATGACTTTTATAATGTGGGTTGATTTAATCGGAATTGCTATGAATCCTTATATGCGATAGTAACAACGATATTCGATGTTCGATATTCGGTTTCCGTTCAGTACGTGAATTAGAGAAAATTCAAATTATTAAGGTTTTGGGAATACCAGAATACCCAACAGGTCAGATATAACGTATCATTAAGTTGTTTCGCTCAAAAAAAAAAAAAAAAGAATAATATTCTCTACTTAGACACAAGGGCTCAAGTCTTTTCTGCTTCGGTTGGGGTAAAAATTTTTCCCATTAGAGGCCAAATAAAGATTAGACATAAATCTACCAGTAATGGATACACCTAGAAGGGTAAATCTTTAAGCGCTGTTAAAAAACCCAGTGGAAAAAATGCTATCATACATGTCCATTGTATTGTTATAAACTAAATTTTAAAAAAAATTTTTAATCAGAAAAGTTTTCGAAGAAGAATAAGGAAAAAATACGAAAAGCTATCAAATAATGTTGAATAATTTAATTTGAAAAATTGTAAAAATTTATTTCTGATTGAATAATTGTGATAATTGGCTCGAGTTTTTAAAATTTGTTTTTGCTTTTATTTGATAAAACAGATTTTTTGTGGTAAAAGTTTTGCTCCAGATTGTATTCAATAGTTCTTTTAAATTTGTTGTTGTGGTTTTTTTTTGTTGCTTATTTATTTGTTTCTTACTTTTATAACCTTTTTGGGGTTCTTTCTTATAGTTTTTATTGCTACGTTTAGAAGTGTGCGTTTTGTGTGCGTGTATGTGTTTTTAGTTTCCCAGCGAGAAAATTCAGAAGCCCTTTTAACTGTTGTTTTTGAATCAATTTACTTTTTTTTAACACATTTGAAATTAGCTTCTCTGAGAAGGGAGAAGAGAGAAAGAGAAAAATAGAGATTTAAATTTTTTTGTGTTATACACATGCCAAAGTAAAGGAAATCCATTAATTATAAGGCCTTTCAGAATCACTCTCGAAATAAACGAATGCGGAAGGGCTTCTTCGCAATGTCATCGTGTGTAAAAAATATATGAGTATGGAATGGAGCGAGAAGGAAGCGAGAAGGCCTTGCGCATCCAAAAGAAGGTGTGCAGAGGCCTTCTAGAAGGCCTTCGTAGTCCTTCTTTTTCCCGCTGGGTTGTTACATAAGTATGAGTGCATGTATGTATTTAGTCGGTCCCTTTTTATTGCTACTCGTGAAAAATCAACGAAGCATTACTAATATTCCTATTGTGTTTTGCCAAACACACACACACACACACATGCACTTTTATAGGTTCTATGTGACCTTTGGATATGTTGGCTTTGTGTATGGATGTATGTACATTTGTGATAAAGTAAGTAAATCTGCTTGTGTGTATTAGTCTATAATGTTTTCAAGTGCGCTCTTATACTTAAGAGTTGTACTAAAGTGACGCTTCAATGACTTTCAGTTGAAACAACTTCTTTAATAAATGGTAAACTTGTTCAAAAAAGGTACATATTTTTCAAGTTGTTATTTGATTAAACCATTATTAAGGCCAGAAAGTAAATTCAAAAGCATTCATACAAAATTTTGATTTATTGAAAGGACTTGTTTGTTCCTTTTTTTCTTTACAAAATCATTTCAAGTTCAAATATAAAAAACATTGAAAGTAACCATTAATTGCAAACATCGAGATGTAAATATGTATGTATGTAACTTCTTTTAAGGACATCTTAAAAAAAAATTATATATGTTCTCTTATTATTAGATTTAAGTTAAATTTTTGTAGCCTCATAGTGCAGACCTTCTAGACTATTTGGGTGAATATTACTCAAAAACTGATATTTTTCTTATTATTTTTAGCAGTAAATTTTCCACATCTTTGCCTGGTTTCCAATCTTTTTAAGTTTCAATCTTACAAGAACTTGAACCCCTTCATATAATATAAAATTTTTGTTGTTGATTAACAAGTTTCGCTGTATGTTTTTTAGAAATTTTGTACTCAATATACTTGGAAGGTACTTTAAATACGTAAAATATGGGATAATTTTGTTTTTTCTGGCAGATTAATGATGACGATATCAAATGCTACTTGCTGCATTTGGCAGATATTACAAGTTTTTCGTTAGGTGCGTCATTAAAATCTAATATATATGGGAGTATATCACGGCAACGATAATAATTAATAAAATGTTGTTGCTTGGCCACTACAACAGAAAACACTAAAAAAAACTATTGAAAGCGATAAAGTTCTAAGATATCTACCAGAAATATAATTGTGTTTATAAACATATACAATTGCAATTATTATTGGGTGTGAAGCTGTAGAAGACACTCCAACAACAAGTACTAATAAGATTAGTATATTAGGAACTTAATGGAATCCACATAAAAAGAATATTATTAAAGAATATTTTGTATAAAAATTACTTGAAAATTGTCATGCACGAACATAAACTCAACAATAATTTAACGAATCGAATTTTTATTGTTTTCGTTCTGCAGTTGAAAATCTTTTCTAACCTTCAATTAGTTTACATGGTTTATTGTATTGTGATGTCAATAACTGTTTATTGTCGCCAACGAAAATAGAAATTAGTTTAATTGGACTGTAACATGGACAACAACCTGATCATATACCACATTTCTTTTTTTTTTTTTGACAGATGGTAGTCATCAGTCTGCTGTGGTGAATATGTTTAATGCTTCATAATGTTTGATCACTAAATTTCAAACAATAAAATATCGACTTAGGCTACGTTCCGATTTATTAAATATTTGATCAAAAAATCGTAACCACTACTTTTGCTTAGGGATAGTATCATTTAACTTGGTTTTTATATTACAAAATAAAATTAATTATTCTACAAAAAAGTATTTTTTTACATTTTATAAAAAATGCAAACTCCAAATTAAATAAAAAAATATTGGAATGAAAGGAAATAAATTATTATTTTCTTTCTTGGTTACGTTTTTTCGACACATATTTGATAAATGTGAACGTAGACGATGTTGTTGAGGTCTACTCAACAAAAGTGCATAAAATTGAGTTGTATGAAATTGTAGTAAGTCCGAAATTTATCGTGAATTTTTGAATTTGTAATCAATTTCACTTCATAATATCTCGCGTACACGTACACGTACGCGTACACATCTGCATATGAATTTAATTTTGAAATTATAATTTTTTATACATATAAGAAATCTAATCCCTTCCACTTCCACATAACTAATTATCTATTAAATTATGAATTACATATTTGCATATTCAAATGTCAGCATAACATATCATAGATAAATTTTTAAAGACGTCATAGAAGGTGGAGTAGTTTAACGTTAGTAATTAATATCTAAAGCAAATAAATTCCGGTGAAAAGTGGAAAAATTTGCGTCCCACTATTTGTCTTTGTTTTTGTGAGAGTGTGTTTTATAATTCATTTGTCAAAAATTTCTCTACATAACTTTTGCATTACTAAAAATAATCAGGATTGTCACTTACAACTTTCGCCTACTTAAACTAAATAACTGGCTGACTTTCACTCATATATACTTATGTACGTGCATTAGTTTCACTTATAGCCACTTTGAATATGTTTGTAGGTACAGGCAGCACAGTTCATACAAAAATTTATTTCTTATGCATACATACATACTTACAAACATACACATTGCCATGTACATACATGTCTCCCTCTTTATGTATCCATATTTCTAGTCTTATAATTTTAGAAAAAAAAAAAGATGAAAGCATTTGACGTTGGCATTGTTTTATGCTTTCTGGGTCAAAAAGTGGCATACAACCATTAAGAGTTAGATTACCTAAGACGGCATTAAAAATTCCAGCACATACGACTACATACATTATCTATATAGACGAAACACAACCTTTCATACTGGCACACAGTGTTGCATTTCTCCTTAAGTCGACTTAAAATGTTTAACGAGAGAGCGAGTTTTAAATTAATTAATACCTTACTTTTGAGGTTTAACTTGTTGTACTGAAATTGATTGACGAAATAAGTGTACTGATCGCGGTAGAAAAAGGTCATTCCAAAATATGCCTCTGAAGATCGTAAACGTTTCAAAGATATTAGAATTTTTTTTTTTTTTATAATAATATTTTACAAAAGAAGAACAATTTCAATAAACTACAAACACGTCTAACATCTGAAAGCGACCTGAAAGATCTAAACTCAGAAAAATTTACTAGAAAGCAACTCAATGTTGTATTCAGATCATGAGTAAATAATAGAATTTATATACTTAAAATGGATTTGAAGTGTATTTTAAGTAAAATTTCTATGCCTATTTTATTGCAACAACATCATTTTATTGTATTTCATTTGTTGTGAATTTGGAATTCAAAATTATTTTACAACAAAAGTGCTTTAATAACTCCTAAAATTTTTGTTCGAAATGTAATACAGAATATATCATACTTTTTAAATTTTACCAATAATATTTAAAATGCACTTCTCGGCAAATTTGGTTTCTTCATGACTTTTATTACTGAATTTGACATTATATTGACTATCAAAAGATCGCATTTGATACTGAATATTTTGATACTCTGGTAAAATAAGCCTTAAATATTTCAAGAGTGCCAAGAGTGCCACACTGTGCAGCGTTGAAACAACCAACGGCCACATTTAGAATACGAAAATAAAAGTCTAAAGCATCTCTATATCTCTATACGTGCTCGTACATATAAACATTAAGCATTCAATGTATGTAAGTATGAGTTGAGTCAATGTGTTTTTGTGTATGTGTTTGTAAGTAAAAAATTAACAGTTAACTCTTAACTTATAAACGAATGTAAATATATGTAAGTATACTTAAATATATTTGAAAATTAATGCATGCATGTATGTAAGTTTGCGTGCATGTATATGTAATTATTAGTTTTCTTGTGTTATAAATGATAGTGAAATGATAAGAATATAAAAAAGAAATACGAACAAAAAATATGAGGTGTACATTGTTTCAAAAGTACAAAACATTAAAAAATAAAATGAAAAATATCCGTAGAGAAAAACGTACAAAACAAATGAAAAGTATAGTTTCTATTTAATGGTCTTTTGCAACAAGACAGCAATAACTCAACTAATTATGTAGATCTCATTGTGGAATATCATATTATATTTTGCATTCACAATAGTTGATTCACGAATAATGTAATTAGTAATAGAACTTTTTTTTGTTTTAAAAAAGTCAACATTCGATTTATGCCAGTTTAGTCACAAACTTTCTACCTGAAATATCGCTACTGCCGCCTGCAGCGTAAAAACTTTGGTACAAAAATATTTTTATAGAGTTTGTGATAAACTGTTAATTTGATTGTTCTTGTTAAAAGTTTCTTTTGGTTTCCCCCTTCTTTTTATAGTTTATGGGAGTTTTAATGGTTTCCATTGAATTTATTTGTTACTTTTCTAAGGGTACGAATGTTGTTTTGTTACTTTCATTAACTTTAGTTTTGTTGCTGTTGTTTTTTTTAATACCGATTATTACAACATCTGTTGGGCTTGCGAGATTGCTGGCCTTCGAACACGTTTGTCAATAACCACATAATGAACAGCAAACAGTACTGATGTGTTTAATTTGTTTTTTTGAAATTGCATGTCCTGCATCCTTTTGGTTTTGCTTAAATTTTTGTGTCTGAAAACTTTAGTAAGATCTTTCTGTAAAATCAAATTTTCTGTCTTTATCTACAAAATAAATTCAAATTTTTCTGTTTTATTTTTTTTTTTTTTTTTTGGTTTGAGGGTGGGTGAGGTGGGTGTATGTACTCTTCTTGCTGATTTTCTTAATTGAAGTTTTATTGTAATTAGTCGGGACACGTCTAGAATTTAATTAAACTTTTCATTATCGTCAAGTCTTTTTTTCGTCTTTTCTTTGTGTTAAGGGAATCGTTACTGAAGTTTGTGATTGATGATTGTTCGAGTATTGACCTTAAATATTTTTTTATTTTTAACGATTAAATTTTTTTATTTATTAGACCAGTTAAGATACAAAAAATTCTTATCGTGCTTTTGTTATCGCAATAATTTTTCTATGATGTTTTTTTTTTTGAGTTTTTGCGCTCAAAATAAATATTAAAAGTGTTGGAATGTCTAGTCTCATATGCACTGAAAGAAAAATGTTTATGTAGAGTGTTTATGTATAATGAAACCTATCTCAAGTTATAATAATAATTTTGTCTGTCTTTTTAAACGTTTAATTCTTTGGTTTAATATTTTTAATACTTAAAATTTAATAACATGTTTTATATGAGAAAATTAATATTATTTAGGCTTATGCTGGGAACACAATTGCGACGAACAACGAATTTCTTCTAGTACGATTAATTCGTTGGTAAAAATTCGTTGCGTATATTCGTCGTGTAGCGCACAATTGGGACGAAGAAATAACTGCTGTCATAATAATGAAAAAAATTGTGTGTAATTTTTGTTACAAGTTTGTTTTTATATACACTGGACCCTTGACTTGCGTCGTTTCGATTTGCATCGATTTTTATAATTTAGTTGAATCCGCTTTGTGTCGTTTTAATTCCGATTTGCGTTTCAACATACCTTCTTACGATTGAACTTCTTAACTGAATCAAGTATCATGTAATAATGACAGTTTCCCGTTAATTCTCTACTTACATTTTCATACCATATCACTTTTTTTTATTAAAAATAGAATTTTTTCACTTAGAAAAAAGTGATCCGATTTGAGTCGTTTCGTTTTGCGTTGCATTTCTCTGATCCCCATTAACGCAAATTGGGGCTGTAGTGTTAATACATAACTGCGATAGTGTTACCGCATAAAGAAAATAATTTCTTTATAAAATTAAACATTAAAAAAAACCATTAAAATCAAATTTTATCATAAATAATTATGCTTATTTAACTAAAAAGTTAAATATCATAAAGAGAAGCACTTATTAAGTTAAAAATTAGCATTATTTATTAATATAGATATTTTAAAATTAAAAAAAGGTAACTCCGTACTGAATTGTTCGTCGTTCGTCGGCGTTTGAAATAGAAATAAATCTCTAAGAGAAATCGTCACTCACGACGAATTTCATCGACGTCGGTGTTATGTTCATTTGCTCTATTTTTGACGACGAATATTCGGACCGAAAAATTCATCGTTCATCCCAATTGTGTTCCCAGTATTAAGTTTAGTTTTGTTGAGTTAAGAAATATTCATATTGCTAAGTGTTTTAGAATATCCAAACAGACTACCAGAGCGTAGCAGAACGCATCAGTATATACATACGTATCAAAATATGTTCAAAGAGTTTTTGGTTAGTCTGAAATTCCTTCACTTCGTAATAATACTATAAATTGAAAGAACATTGCGTTAAATTGCAAATCAGACTTCATACTTTGAAAATAACGGTCTGTGGTTGCTTGTTGGACCAAGAAGTGGTGGACTAGTCATTAATAATATTATTTAAAATTTTTCTTTCTGACAATGTTTGCTTTTACTGCTTCACTGATGTCACCATTTAAGTCCGATAGGATAAAATAAGTACATATGTATGTATTTATGTATGTATGTAAGTATGCTGTGAGAGTATGGAGAGCGAAGGTGTGACATAAACATTTTCTTTCAATGTCATTTATAATTTCTTTAAAATTTAAAAATTGTTTCTAATAAAAATTGAAATAAATTTTCATCATCAAAAGATGTCAAACATTTTGTATGTTGTTTTTGTAATGACATAAAGACAAAATTAATTTTGAATAATTTCAAGTGTATGAAAGTGTAATTGCATGTAATCCTAATAGAGAAAAATCCAAGATTCGTCCTAATGATATATTTAATATATATGTACCTCCCTTTTAGATTTACAAGCACTAACTTGGGGAAAAAATAATTAATTTTGTTTTGTTTGTATTTTAATGTATAATTTTCTTTTCGCATAAATTCCGTTTATGTGAAACAGAAGAATGTCTCATTTACAACATTTCCATAAATATTTTAATATAATTTTTGGCCCGATGGGATCGAGATTTTTTAAATTTATTTTGTAGTCGTGTTAAACTTTGTTTATTAAGTTATTCAATGTAAACATTTTATTTGTTCTTGTCTGGTACGACGTGGTAACGAAAGCCATAGCGTGATACTGAACTCTGAAGTTGTTAAAAGAAAATGGTTTCAAAATCAACACACTTGTTGACTTGATTTGCATTTGACGCAGCTGTTGCTCTGTAGCTTTTAAACTTATTTAAATAAAAATATAATTTACCGTATTGTGCTTAACCATAAAAATCGAAATAAATAATAAAAAAAAATAAAACTTAAAATTATTGGAAGGCATAAATAAAGCCACATGGCGTGTCTTCTCAATGTTTTAAAGCTTCTAATTTGCGAGTTTTAGGATTTTAAATTGCTATTGGGAAAACTGAATTATATATTGTTTTTTTTTTTTTTTTTTTTTTTTAATAATCGATTTGACTAGAACTAGTGTTCAGCTTTTCTCTTTGAGCGCACGGGAGTGTTAAGAAGGTAACTGTAAATATCGAGATAAATGTGTATCGAAGTACAGGTTTATGTAGTGAATTATTTGGTTCATTAGTTTTAATAATCGCGAATTCAATTCGCAAATGCAAAAATCTTTAATATGGCCTCAGCTTTTAAGTCTGGCTCTGCCAAAAATTATCTTCAAAGGGATAGCAATTTTTAGACGACCACAGGCCGGTCCTAAACAGCTTCTACCGTTTGTCTATTAAATACCAGCAGAATAAAATTATTTTTCCAAATGGTTTATTCCCCTGCATTCATTGAGTTAAGATTTTCTACTCGAAACCTTTTGTAGAGTTTAAAGTTGAAATGTAAAAGAAGTTAAGAAAAACCTAAATTAAAAAATAAAATGCTATTAAGAAAATATTTGTTTGTTAAGTTAAAATTTGCTTCATGGAATCCACGAAAATCCATGTAAAATTTAACTACGAATTGTGATTAAATATGAAATATGCTTCGAACACATATCCAGTTCTGAATGATTTCTGATGTTCATGTTGGGTTTAGATTCTTTAACAACTAACGATTGATACATTTCAAGTGCGAAAACGAGGTTTTCCATACGAAATTCGTAGATTAAGGACCCACAATTACTTTGATGATCGTTTATGTAAAGGCGGTTTAAATAGAACTTTATAAGAAATATTTTTGGCAGGACATTTCAGCTCACTTTGCCGTTTTCTAGGTTTATTTGAGCCAGATTTTAGGAAAGTAGCAAAAAAACTCAAGTTATAATGATTGACTATAAAAATTTGCTCCTCTGCGAAGTACTTTAAAACATGATTTTTATTTTATTTGCATTTTTGCACCATATAACAGAATCACTCATTGAGCCTGGCAACATGCGATTTATTTATATGTTCGATTTATTTATATGCAGCATCCTGACAGTAATGGTTTATTGACGAATTATTCTTAAAACCATTTAAAAAAAAATCTTAAAAGTGCTTTTATTATGAATAAATAAATAAATATTTTAAATAGATAACAACAAATAAAATTACAACATTTATTTGCAACATAAATCGGTGGGTTCGTTTATTTTCTTTGTCAGTATCTTTCAGATAATTTGTAAAAAATTTGATTATTTAAAAAAGTCAACGACGGGAATTGCAAGCCCACAAACATCTCTAATTTATAGCCTTCTATTAGTGACAATATATCTAATATTTTCAATAATACCAACCACATCTGAACGGGCAGGGTATTTTTAAATCGAATTTGTTCAGTTTGGATATTTTTAAAAAATTTTGGTTGGCAAAGTGCCTGAATTACAACCGTAGAAAACATTGCTTCCATAAATCAAGTTTGTTCAATCTAATTTGTTTAAAGTGCTTGTATGACTGTTATTTGCAACCAACAAAAGCAATAAAAGTAAAAAAGAAAATTTATACACACAGTCATCTACTAAGAAAATCTCATTCATTTCGATCTATTTTCCTTTTTTTTTTTTTTTTTTTTTTTTGATTTTGTTGGCACAGAAAAATTTTCGTATTAAGAAGTAATAAAATCATGTTATTGAAACTACTCGTACGTACACGTAAGGATGTCAGTAATATTATTATTATTATCAAGAAAATGAAAATTTATTTATACATAAATAGTTTCAAGTCACATTTAAATTTGTAACTTTGTAGTTTTATTTCAACTTTTTGGCTTCTTTGACTGCAGTTATTTTCTATTTTATTTTTCGTTTGTAAAAGATTTTCTCAATAAAGTTCAAACGTTTTGTTCTGACATGCAAAGCTGAAATGTTTATCGAAAATATGTGTCTGCCCATTTAGAAAATGTATCAACAACTGATATTTTCATCTCTGAAGTATGAGTATGAGTATCAATATCAATATATTCGTAAATACATAAATACATAAATACTTAAGTATGAGAGAAATAAATTTTTCCCAAGATTTTTTCAACTGAAAAAGATGAATTGAAAGAAAAAACTTTTAAACTTCTGTAACAATTTTCTATTGTGTTTCCAAACGTGCATATTGAAATTGTTGTGTACTTGTTTAAGCAAATTGTAAACTAAAAATATTACTTAATTATAATAAATATGAAGTATTTGAAGAATATTTAGAAGATGACTGGAAACTTCCACCCAAACATTTTTTTATTAATTTGGCTATAAAATGAAAAAAAAAAAAAATTTAGAAGTGCCCATTTGATGATGATGAGAATTTCATGCAATAATTTCAATTTTTATATACAAGTCAAGTTCTGCTTCATTTACAAATTCTTTTAGTTGTAGTTCTAATTGTGTTTGCAAAAATTATTTTATGCAAAGGCGACTGCATTTTATTAATGAATTTTCTTAAACGACAGTTTATAGCAACAATCTGCTCTCAGTAGAAAAAAAAAATACTTCATCTATTCTTATTTAAAAAAAAAAAATGTTTGCATAGTAAAATATAAAAACTAAATGCTTTAATTTAAAAAATTCACAATTAAAAAGCTGCTCATAATTAAAGAACGAGGCAAATTTTGTAAAAGACAAAATAATGTTCCATGTGATTTTTTAAATGAACTGAAATTTTGTAATTCGATGAATGTATCGTACTTTTTCCTTGCTACCAAAAATAGTGAGCACTCACGCAACATGTTCGCTCATCACTCAGTGATAAAAGCGCTCAGTTGATTTTTGAGCAACATTTGGTTATTAAACTTTGTCTGCTGAACGCAGCCAATATAATTTTTTATTTGCTGAAGTTTATTTTTTCGCTAAAATTTGAAAAATGTAGTAATCACTAATGGTGTTTTATTTTCTACACAAAAAATGGCACCTTGTTGAAAGGTACATGTATAAAATTTCTTGTTAACCCTGTTATAATGCAACTTGTTATTTCACTAGAAGAAAACATAAATTATGAAAAAGTGGAACGCACTGTTATTAACAGCTGTCAGCTAATTTTAACACGGCACTATCAACATTGTCGATTTTTACGGAGCATAAAATGCAGGGTGGTGTTGGCTGAAGAGGTTAGCGCGTTGACTACAAACCAAACAATGGCTTGGGGCCTGGGTTCAAACCCTGGCCAGAGCAAGTCAATCAACATCATTAATTTCTCTAATGTACACTAGTGAGACATTGCTGTCGGACTATTTAAGTGATGAAGGCATAGCACTGGTCAATAAAACTTGTTCCGACAGCGATTGATGCTGTTCGAAGCTAATGTACACGACATCGCCCTCCTTCGTCGGTTCGCAGAAACATCGGCGAAGTAAAACAATAAAATGCCTGCTAATAAATAATACAGCTTAACAAAGTTAATGCGTCTACTTAACACCGGAGGCGCCTCAACACTGCTTAAAAAAATTAATATAACGCGCAAAGCAGAGTTGTGAAAGAGTTAAGTCTTCTAAATTTTCATCATCTATTTCTCTACCCTATCCCTCTCCCTGAGTTCCGGCAGAGTGCACTGCATACGTAGGGGTCACATTCTGAGTGCATGTCCTTATTAAAAAAAAAAAAATACCTTTCACCATTAGTGAGGGCGATTTTTTTTAGAATCAAACACACCACCCTGTGAGAGTGCATAACAATTGAAAGAAACGAACACCAAAGTACACTTTCTGCATGGAGATGTACCATTTTTTTGTAGAAAAGAAAACACTATAAGAATATCATTTAACAAAATAATTTTTCACTTATGAGAACATCTTTTTATCGAAAAGCTCGCATAGGCGGATAAAAGTAAATAAGTATTTGTAATTTTACATTTTCTCTTAACCCAATTCGAGTGTATTTTAATAAATACTCGTAGTTTCGAACCCCATCGCGTATGTGCAACAAATGTCGACTATTTCTCACACAAATATAACTCATACGTTCTGTTTAACTCTCATATTAAAACTGTGAACGTTCACTGATTTTTAGGACACCAGTTACTAATCCAAGTGTAGTTGTTGAACTGATGTTTTGACATAATTTTAATATTTAATTATAAATAAAATAATTTTTTAAACATTGTATTTATGTATTTATGTATGTCTGCATGTATGTATCAAGTAGAAATATTTAACGAAATTAAATTTTGCTCCAACAATGTTGAACAATTAAACTGCAGTTAATGAAATATGTGTGCGAGTGTGTGATAATATGAATTCATGTTTGTAACTTTATCATGATGGTTAATTAAAACTTAAATGAATGTGTTGCATTGTGAATGAATGGAAACAAGAATACCATGCATCTATTGACATTTGTGTTTTATTTTATTCCTTAACAAAACTTTCATATGCTCTTTAATCACTTTGGTGGTATAAGAGTACATACATATGAACACAAGTAGAAACAACAACTGGTTCAGAAATATCCACATTCAAACAAATACAATCATGCTCGTTGAAACATTCACATATATAATGCGTGCAAGTTTTGTTTTACTTCACTTGCACACACTTTTATGAATACACATACAAACACAAACATATACACACACTTACTCGTATATACATGTATGTGCATGTATATATGAAAATGAAAAATTTTGAAGTGCAATTATGAACTTTAATTGAAAAAGTTTTATAAATCCCCTTTTTACAAGAATATCGCTTACCACCCTTTCGTATCTCTCACTCACATTCACGTTTATTGTTTTTGTATAATTTCGTCGCAGTGATGCTAATTATGTACAGACAAAACTCCAACTCAACATTACAAAAAAAAAAAAAAATACCAGCCGTTCTACCATATTTATTTAGTTTTGGTCAAATACCTCAAGTCATACCTGTCGTATTTTATTTTACAATTTTAAAACGCAAAAAATTCAAGTGAGAGTTTCAGCCGGGGAAATTTTGTCCACGTATGGCTTAAAG
Organism: Lypha dubia; assembly: GCA_947311025.1. Lineage (NCBI taxonomy): Eukaryota > Metazoa > Arthropoda > Insecta > Diptera > Tachinidae > Lypha > Lypha dubia. The sequence goes on along the minus strand of OX371260.1, from coordinate 684,128 downwards.
CACTATATTAGCATCATCGTTACGGAACGATAAATATGTAAAATTGCATGTTATTGTGAACAAAGTATTATGCTCACAAAATATTCGTAATTAACTTGTTATATGTTGTTGCACATGTCTGTATGTATGTGTGTATATATAATATTCAGTATGTGTGTGTGTGCGCTTGCATATGAGTTTACACAGCACTCATGCACAAAAAGTTATTTTTATGAATAAAATTGCAACAGTATGCCCTACGGCTTTTATGCGATAAATATAAATGATAATAAAAAATCATTAAATATATGAAAAAAATATTCTTTATAAAAACACAAATAGAGACAGAAATTTAACCAGAACTGGTTCATCTATGCATGTACATATATTAACATTAGACTGGCCGTTAAACACATCTCCATTTTGTTCGTCTTTGTTTCAAAATTATAATTCTATCAGGTTTTAGTACCGAATGACAAAAATTGTCTCTTTCTAATACTCGTCACTTTGGTTCTGTACGACACACACATGTCTTAGGAAGGTGTAGGCAGGATCGCCATGTAGAGTAATAGAATTTATTATTTTTATTGTTGTGTGTCTTAGAGCTTGTAGTGTGGAGCTAAGACTGATTTTTTATTAATTATTTCTTAGAACTCCATGAGGAGCTCCTAAGAGGTGTTGTTTGTTAATTCTTTTTTAAACTAGATTACATTGTATTATATACTAAATATGAGATTAACTAACTAATAATACTAACTAAACAATAGAAATATGTATATATTATTGTTGAGTAAAATTATATCAGTTTCCTACCGTGGACGTGCGGCATGTGTCTCAACAGTTTTAAAATCCAACGAGCGCATACCTGAATACATCAGAAATCTTGTGTTGTTTATATTTACAAATATACACATATGTACAGTTATTAAATGTGGTTTATTTAAGTGCATTGTGCAGCTGCATGTTGCGGTGATGTTGCCGCGATATGCTTACTATACACTGTTGGTTATGGTGATAATTAGACCACACTGCAAAGGTTTAAAAGTAATGATTTTTCATTATATATTTGGCCTTTGATATGGTTGGAACGATATACTTATGCAACGAGAAAGTGCTAAAGCAACATAATTTTTAAGCTTAGACCGCCTGATTCTTTAGATTAAAAATATAGCTCGCGCGTTATTTTATCTAAAATTACACCTTTTTCGGTGCTTTGAATACAATACATTTTATACGACCAGTCTAATATTTATGAATGTTTTCAGGCTCTGGCTGGATTGAAAATAATATCGAAAATTATAAAGCACCTGAAAGAAATGAGTTCATAATATTGTTTAGAATTAGAAATTTTACTCTTGGAGACATACATAAATAATTATAAAGCAGTTATTTTATTAAATGTCGTACAGGAACATTTAAATAAAGCAAGTGAACAAAATTTCAAAATAAATTTCAATCTCTGCCGTGGCGTGCTTCAAAAGATACTTATCAAACTGTCAGTATGCAATTCATTATTAAATTTACAGTTATTTTTAGTTTTCATTAAAGAATTTAAAGATTGCCTAAAAGTCTTAATATAAATTAGACAACTTCCATACTCTTCAAGACTAATTGTGACTTTTTATTGCTGCTAAGCTTTTTTTTTTATTAAAATTTAAGAAAAATGGTGTGAAAGTATGTTTTTTGACAGCAGTTGCATCACAACTATTTAGCAGAAAGTATTTGAACATCAATAGAATGAAATATTCATTTGTATTTTCACACTTATGCTTTTAGTCTAACAGCAACAAAATACCTGACACATAATTACATTTAGAGAAAAAACTCGAAATAGAAATCATTTAAGGTAGATGTGCAAATAGTATTGATGTATTTATTTTTACGTTTTCAATCAGGATTTTTGCCACTATATTTTTCATACGTTTTCAACTATTTGGTGCAAAAAAGGAAAGAGAAAAAAAATGAAAAGAAGAAAGTCGATCAAACCATACAAAATATAGTCAGTCACTCTACTCAGTCTGTTGATAGAAAATATACCATGAGAATCGACATGCCAAGGAAAATAGTATACATGCAAAGAAACAAACAGACGTCATGGGCTGGCAAAGTAAACAAATCAACGGCAGATGATACGAATGAATATAGAAATTCTTTCACACAAAACTGACTACGACGTGTGGATGTTTGTGTTGGCTGATATTATAAACACCAAAAAACATATTGAAGTACAATCGAAGCAGAAAAATAAAAGTATTCAAGCGTTAAAGGAAATAAAACTAACACTTGTACACAAACACACACATACACACTCATACACACATATACATATGCATGCATAACACATGATAACACATGTAAAATTTGTTGTTAGTTTGTTGTTCAACGAGCTTTTGTAACACATTTAACTATTTACGTTCTTTAATATCTGTTGAGCACTTTTGTGTGTTTGAAGAGAAGGGCGTGAAAAATAAAACGAAAAAAAAAATAAAATACTCAAAATATATTATTTAACTTTATTTGCTCTTTTATATCAAAATTCATTCCATTATTATCGTTTAAATATCCGTTCTGAGTGTATTTTTATTTTGGAGAGAAGAAGAAATTTTCTAGGTTGTAGTATTTCGTTTAATTCAATAGTTTCATTTAATTATTTAATTACAATAAATTATATTTATTGTATTCTATGCACTAAAATATGTGTTTTTTCCTATTCCGCAAGTTATCTTCACAATATATAAATAAATATATGTGACGCCATAAATTATATAGGAAATGCGCCAGAGTGTCCTGCCATCTGTTAGTACGAAATCGATTTCCAGAAGTCCCCACAAAAGTTTAATACATCGGATTTTACTACTGGTATATCATGATTTTCCTCAGATATTTTAGTATTCAAAAATATTAAAAACAAAATACTCCCGAGTTCATTTTTATTACTGGACGGTGTATAAGATTCAGCATAATCGAATATAAAAATATAAAGTGTTTTTATACTAGAACACTTGAACGTACAGTAAAACAAATTTTTAAACTCCTTTATACTAAATTATGGTAGTTTTAAACAAGACCATCCCATCAGCCAGCCTTTACATACGTAGTTAATTTATCAAAAGAATTAAAATAATTTTTCCTAATAAGGAAAGCCACACATTGAGTGGATTTAAATTCCGAGTTGAATTGACAATATTTTAACTTAAACTTTTAAGCTGATCAGACTTTGAATTATTTGTCTTGAGGAGAAAAACTAAAACTCCAACTTTTTTTTTTTTCAAAAAGATAAGTTTTTTTGTTCATTATTAGCAGCTCATATGAATAGCAACCTCACGAGACAGCAAAGGAGTACATTATTTTTGTCTGGTATTGCGTGTAAATAATGTTTCGTATGAATAAATATATGTGTATGTGTGTGTATGTGCATGTACAGACATGCACATACTTTTTATTATTATTTTTTTTTTCACTTGATATGAATTAGAATTTATGTATGAATGAATTAAGGAAAGCTTACACGACCATTGCCGTCATTGGAATCAACTGCGATAATGGCAGTATCTGAAGCACTTGCAGCACGACATCAGTAGTAGCGAATGAAAATGTAGTGAAACAAATTGGTCAGGAATATAAAGCGGTAGTGGCTCAATGCAAATAGTCCGTCCTTACATGATATTGTATAAAGTCGGGAAAAAGAAGACTAACGAATATAAGTTTGATTGCTAACATGTATTTATGAAAGTGAAAAAGAGTGTTCAAATAATATGTTTGTTAGAAAATTGTTAAAGCTCAAGAACGGATAAAGTTAGTCCATCACTTTGAAAGTATTCCTTTTTTATTCGTAATGCAGCATATATGTAGATAAGTTTAGATTAGCTAACCCATAAGATATAGTTAAAATGTTTTTAAATTGTATATTGGAAAATCTATGTAGATTTATGAATCGATGCACGAATTTATTTATAAAAAAGTTTGAGTTCAATTTCTATCTTTTCGATATTAAGATCAGAATATTACGAATGGAAAGTATTACATTCGTTATTTCCAAATATTAATCTAAAAAACTTTTAAATAAAGTGCTTGACACTTTCCACACTTAAATTTTTGAATTTTGAACACTTTCGGTAAAAATGTTAAATCGATGTAAGAAATTACTGACCCCATTCAACACAACAATGACGTGAGCAATATTATTAGGCAACAATATCGAAAATCTCCTTTAATCCCTTAGACCAGAGCAGAACATAAAGTGTAATTTTTTAATTTATCAACAATATATGGTGGTTATTCTCTCCCAAACAGTAATATTTTTATTTACCAAAGATAACTTTTGAAAAACTTTTTATACGAGACACCCTATTAAACTTATGAAAGATTAGTTTAGATTAGGCTTCAACGAGTATGTGTTTTCTTGTATGACCGCTTCACTACTGAATAGGGGTAAATATTCGCTTCTTTTTTTCTGCAACATTTTAAGTTGATGGGGATTAATATTTATGAAAAGTTATGATAATATTTAAAGAAAGAAAAACATGAATAAAAATAGAAACAAACAGTGCGAAATGTTTTTATACGAGTACGAATCACTGCATGGACATAATGTTGGGAAATTCAGGTTAGTTTTGGATTATCGAAGCATAAGATAATAAATAACACAGGGGAACGAAATCGAAAAAATTTTAAAGGCTTTAATAACCACTATAGAGATTTGATGCATCATGGATACCTAAGTACAAAAATGGTAAAATTTTTAAATTCTATAGATAAGTTTTTTTTTTTTAATTTTAGCATAACTATGGAACGACTTGTTCAATTTTGTCACAAAACATACTAAAAAACTTTTGACATTGAGGGAGCCTTTACAAATATTAGCATAGAGGCCATTAGGGAGTCGCTAGAGGAACTCGGTGTTAGTAGCTTTCTGGTGGAGTGGATAGTTCTCATGCTCAGCAGCAGGATTATCAACTCGAGTATGGGGGGCGAAAGCCTGAGGAGGTTAGTGACTAGAGGGACGCCGCGAGGGGGAGTAATATCCCCCCTTCTGTGGCTGATAGCTGTAAACGTTATTCTCAGGAGTTTTGAGAGGAACGGTCGGAAGATAGTCGCCTACGCTGATGACGTGGTATTACTGGTAAAAGGGAAATTTCTTTCCACTATCAGTGAGTTCATGCAAGCAGCGCTTAACGAACTGTCTTTCTGGGCTAGTAGTAAGGGACTAGGGATCAACCCGGTCAAAACGGAGCTAGTTCTCTTCACCAGGAGATATAAAATAGATAGTTTTTTGCTACCTATGATTGGCGAGGTGGAGTTAAAACTAGCAAAGGAGGCCAAATACTTGGGTGTTTTCCTAGATAGCAAACTTTCTTGGAAAAGAAACATACAAGAAAGGCTCAAGAAAGGGCTCAATGCCTACTATACATGCAGGAATTCCATTGGGAGGAACTGGGGTCTGCAACCGAAGGTGGTAAATTGGATTTATACATCGGTTGTCAGGCCGGTGATTTCTTATGGATGTGTCGTATGGTGGGAGGCGTTGGGGAAAGAAAGCCATAGGAAGCTGCTTGCTAAGGTCCAGAGGTGTGCTTCGCTGGGTATTACTGGGGCCCAGAGGAGCACCGCTCAGGCTGCCTTGGACATCATCCTTCACCTGCTTCCCATGTAGTGAATCTTACTTTGATTATTACATTTGTAATTTTAGATCTGCCCTCGTTGTTTTGTAAAATAACAATTAAATTAAGGTATACTAGTTGTTGTATTTTTACATTACAGGAATTTGCTTAATTTTAGCATAGCATTGTTGTTGTGTATTGTTATTAAAGGAATTTACTTAAAACTAAGGTTACGAGGGCAGATCTAAAATTACAAATGTAATAATCAAAGTAAGATTCACTACACCCATTGAAGAATGTGTGTTGAGCACGGCGACAAGGAGTTTGCTCAGGCTTATGGAAGCGGGCTTTGAAAAAGATTAGTTTTAGCAGACGGGAGACCATATCCCCTGGTTTTACGGACTCTAAGGTTGTTGAGACTAATTTTATTAGAACACCTTCACTAGTCATTCCAGATAGGGATCTTTGGGTCAAATCTGATAGACTGTAGGTGGGCTGCGCGTTCTTTACAGATGGATCGAAAATGGAAATAGGCACGGGTGCTGGCGTCTATTTTTTAGGAACGGCCATTCGTAGGTCTTTTAGGCTACCGAACGAATGTAGTGTATTTCAGGCTGAGATCCTAGCGATCCTCAGGTCCACGGAACTACTGACAGAACATGTAAATGAAGGCATGAAGGTAACATTTTACCTTGACAGTCAGGCGGCGCTGAAAGCTTTGAAGGGGAATAGTGTCAAATCGAAGCTGGTCAGCAAGTGTAGGCTCTCTCTCAATTTGCATATGGACAAATTTAGCGTTAGGCTAAGTTGGGTACCAGGACATTGCAATATTGAGGGAAACAAAATTGCTGATGAGCTGGCAAGAATAGGGTCAGCATTAGATGTGGCAGTTAGTGACAGGTCGGTTAAACCTCCAATCGGTCACTACTATAGGGAACGCAGTATTTAGGTAATTAGCAGAACTAACCATTCCTGGAGGAATAGAGAAGATTGTAGAGTCTCAAGGTCCATATGAACAGAACTGGACTCAGGTGAATCTGATCTACTGCTGGGTATGAATAGAAAGGTTTTGAGAGTCTTAGTAGGCGCCTTGACTGGCAATTGCTCGGTTAGAGCGAGGACCAGCATATGGGAAAATGGCACTCCAGATTTCTGTAGGATGTGTGGGGATGAAGAGGAGCCAGAAACTATAGAGCATATTATCTGTCATTGCCCAATGCTGCAACGCCATAGGCAAAGATGGCTGAGCAGACGTTTCCATGAGGGCATTAGTGATATCGCGAAGTGCAAACATGAGAATTTCAGGGGCTTTATCATTGGAATTAAGTGGCTGAATGATGGATGTTAATGATGATGGATGTTGTTTCTACTTGGACAGTAAGGAAACTAATCAGTCAATAAATTATAAATGAAGGGAATCACAATGGATCCAATTGGGTCTCCGAGTGGATGTGTATTTCACACTACCCTTCCTTACCTTACCTAACCTACTAAAAAACTTGAAATGAAATTACTTTTAAGCCATCCTAATATTATTTTTTTAAAAACTCAACGGTTGCGGAATTATTTAGACTGCAATAATTAAAATTAATTTTTTTTATGCAAAATTGGTAAATTTTTATTCTTAAAAATTATATAAAAAATCGAAAATGGCAAAAACTTCATATTTTTATTACATGATTAAAAAGTTATGTATATTGCAAATAAAATAAACTTTACTTCATGAAAATCTATGCATAAATGCTGATTTTATTCAGAATACAGTGAAATAACCGATTTTAAGATTTGACTACGTTGCAATAAATGCTTGATATGTACTCCACCACGTATTAGTTATATTATACTACTCGTATATACATTTAAGAATAAAAATTTACCAATTTTGCATAAAAAACATTAATTTTAATTATTGCAGTCTAAATAATTCCGCAACCGTTGAGTTTTTAAAAAAATAATATTAGCATGGCTTAAAAGTAATTTCATTTCAAGTTTTTTAGTGTGTTTTGTGACAAAATTGAACAAGTCGTTCCATAGTTATGATAAAATTGGTAAATCAGCCCCTTCGAAAATTCCAAAATTTAGAAAAAAAATTAAAAAAAAAACTTATCCATAGAATTGAAAAATTTTACCATTTTTGTAATTTTGTAGGTATCCATGATGCATCAAATCTATATAGTGGTTATTCAAGCCCAATTTCACTGTTGACCTGTGTAATTGGGGGTGTGTTCATAAGGAAAACATTTAGTTTGTTTGACATCAAATATTTCTGTACTTAAAATCGTTGTATTGCCATACCTGTAGTTTTAGGAGAATTTCGATAAGTTTCATTAAATGTTTATTTAGTCGATTAATGTTGTAGAAATCGTATTTATCGTAATCGTACTGAACTTACTTATATTAGTATTTTTGAACGATTTAATTTTGTATGTTATTTAATATCCTCTTAATGCAGGCACTCGAGATTTGTTACTTCACCAATATGCGCATTGAATATCGAACAGAATCTCTGATACAATGTGCAAATCTTCTCCCTTCTTCGACGAGTCGAGTCGAGTTGAAAGATGAAATATTTTCCGCAATATAAAATCGAATAAAAGTTATATTATGAAAAATTTCCGTTCTATTGAAATAATGAAGAAAATATATTAAAATTTTATTTATTTTATAAATTTTTGTCTTATTTGATAGTCCACCACCTTTAAGAAGACACCCGCCTTATTTGGTGTATATTACTCGTATTTTACTTCTACAGATGACTTCGAAAGTGAAAGTAAATTATTTCTCGAGTCTTTAATTTAATCTGCATTTCCAAGTGTCGTTTAATATAATTTTATACGAGTATTTATTTCGTGTTTTTTTTCTTGCTTTTCTTCCATTCAATCTTATTTTTATTTTTATTTTTATTTTTTAATGAGATTTTTGTATTGTGTGCTTAAATATAATGACAAGCCTCAATAGGACATGACTTGTGTTCATAACAATTTACTTTCAGAAAATCCACTAAGCAAAAAATAAAAGTATGTGAGTGGTTGTAAAGACGCTGGAATAAGCAGCAAGATGACAACAGGGGCGATGATTACACTGATGGCGTGTAGTTCCCTTGTAGTGACTCTGAAGAAGGACAGTTTGTTGTTGTTATTTTCTTTTTGATATTCAAACTATAAAATAGGTGCAAATTTTATGATATTCATGCAAATGAAAAACGAAACGAAAATATATACACTTTTTTATAATGACCATTAACAAGAATATTAACAGTAAATTATATTGTTAAGGCCAAGTATGAAAAGAACATTTTTACGAAAACGTGGGAGTCACTCACTAAAAAGTAACAAAATATTTAATTAATGCCAGAACAAATGGCGGTGAACAGAAAATTACTTTTTAAAATCTAAGTATGCCTTATAATTAAAAAACAAAACAAAAGATATGATATTGACTTGCGGTCGATTCTCTATAGTACTCTTTACAAATTAATTTTATAATTAATTTGAATTTGAATTTGAAAATGGAAATATTTATCGTTTAAATAAAAGAATCATTACAATTTGACACTCAACATAATGACACATTTTAAAAGTTATAATAAAACATATTCGCATACAAAAAGTGGTTTAGTATTTTTAATCCAAATAAATCTTAGTTTAGAGTTGGACATACAACATTAAAAAGAAATGCGCAACTTTATTAATTTCCATCTTAATTGTAAATTAACATTTTACATCATGAATTTAATAGATCAGTGCCTCCTTTCAATATGTTGTGGGAAGTTGTCACATGAAAAAACAAAACTAAATACAGAATGATAATAAATAAATTTTTCGACTTCTCACATTTTGTATATTAAGCAATTTCGGTTTATTTTATGTAACGAATTATAAAAATGTTTCATTAGTTATTTCGTCAATTTATTTTTTAGCGTAACTGAAATCCCCATTGGTTTGATCTTCTTTTAAAGTTTTTTTCGCTCTCACATTGTTTAATAGTTTTGTTAAATATTAAAAGTGTAGAAGGTTTTAAATATAATCGTTCGGCATTCGGAGTATGTACTTGTGTGCGTCTCCTATGTAAATTACATGCAATCCGATATTCTTTTTCATTTTACACAAATTCTATGTGTAAGCAAATGCACACAAGGGCATACGAGTACATATGTATGCGTATTGAAGTTAATATTGAGAAGTCATCATCCATCCTATTTATTTGTATACTCATAAAAAATTAAGGTTTTTAAAGTGATCTTAAACCGATTTCAAATATAACCGCTTGTATGTGCGTACGTTCGCATCTTATAAACTCGGAACAATTTTCAACTATTTTTGTAGATTTTTAACATGTTTGTGCAACTTAATTTCATCTTTTTTTGTTTTCGTATTTTCGTATCATGCAAGACAACATTGTTTTTAAAATAAAGATAAATCCACTCAGTTATTTTAACAGGAAGTTTTTAAAGTTGCGTTTGGAACATTTTGTTTTTATTGTAAGACAGGCCAAAGTTTTTGTAAACGTTATTGTGGTGGTCAATAAAAAAATCGAAACTTTAATGAAATGAATGAGAAATGGATTTTAAGAAATAAAACGATGTAAGAAAATAAACTTATTTGTCGCCATTATGGTCTTCTGTCTTTTGTGGTTTTAATATTATTGTTTTTTTCTTGTCACACTTCCTCTTACAGGTCGTTTCTTGTCTGGGTCTTTCTTTTGTGATTTTTTTCTTTTTATTTTTTGTTCAGAATCTACCTAAACTGTTATTGTCTTAATGCCAAAACACATGTGTTGAGGTAAGAAATCTAGTCGTATTTATATTAAAAAGAGTCACAGTTGTGACTTTTAAAGTAGTAACGCCTTGCTGTTGATGTGAGATATAATATTTTATTCATTAATTTAGATATTAATTTTAATAAAAAAAAAAACTTACCAATAGTGAGAGCTAGACTTGTCAAGATCTATAGATCGAAGAACACAAAACAGTGTTGTTCGTAACTCACTTTAAATATACAAATATGTTTAATGTTTTTTTTTTATATATATTTTCAATTTAATTACAATTTCCAAAGAATTTAATTTGTATTTAATTATTTATAACTACATTTTCTTGCTTAGTTGTAACATTTTAAAGACAAGTCGAAACTTGCTGGCAAATTTATTTAACCTAAGGGAAGCTGCACTGGCGTTTAAATAAGTCATTGTTTACATCATCATCGTCAGCGTCATAATCATCATGTGTTGTAGTTAATAAGTATTACATAAATACGTATACTCTTAAATTTATATACTCTTATATGTATAAATTAATACTTTTATGTAAAACTACATATTGTCAACTAAAATACAAAAGACCGCAATTTTACTTCTTGCAGGAGAATCAAATGACTTTACAAATTTTCTATAAACTTTTTCTTTATTTCATGCGTAATTTTTAAACATGTCAGAGTTCAATTACATCTTAATCAATTGAAAAGTCTTTTTGGATTGATTGTCTCTTAAAGCAGCTTTAATTCCAGGTGACGATATGTATTTATATAGAAACTTTGTAGCTAAACAAAAGTTTTGGTAAGTTTTTAATGTTTTCATATATATGAAATTGTGAATATTAAGATGATCGCTTACAAGATATACAAAACAATATCTAAATATTTTTATATTGTCGATAATAAAGAGTTGGTGGGATAATTTGTTCTTGAGAAATTTTCAAGTGGGCGCTACCCACTTTGATAAAATTATTTTTCCCAGAAATTAGCGTTGAAAAAAATAACCGAAATATTTTTTAATACGCACTGCTAATATATAAAACCTAATTGTAGACATATACACGCACACATTTATATAAATACATGCTAAATATGAACGTAAATGTATGTGTGTATGAATGTGATTATTTTGAAAATATAAGAGTTTCAGGTATTTATGCTGCACTAACTTTATGCGTTTTTCATTCTATGAAATCCTGTCATAAATTCCAAGTTTCATGAAGGAAAAGAAAACAACATAGACATTCATACATACTACGAATATGATAGTATATGTTAGCAAGCAAATAATGTATGCATGCATGTTTGTATGTATGTACTCGTGTATGTGTACAGTTTGTGCTCTGAAAATAATAGCATTTGTACATTCTATTTTGTTATTTTTCTTGATATATTTTAGTTGTACATTTTTCTCAAAGAATAAAAATATAAAACAAAACATAAATAAAAGAATGTGTATTTAAAAAAAAAAAAAAAAAAAAAAATAAAATAAAAAGGAAAAACGTTGCAACCACGACCACTGTGCTCTACACTAAACAGAGTTAAGCGGATGTTCACTTAAGAACACAAACTTCTTACTCTCGCACCATGAAACATCTCAACTTTTGCACAAATGCAAAACAAGAAATGTCATCATCAACGTATACGAGAATGTTTTTCCAAGTGCTTGTGTATGTATGTATGTATGTATGTATGTATGTATGTATGTATGGCTGTGTTTATATATTTATGTATAAATAAAAGTTGACTTTGGCATGGCGAAGAGCTTAGCACTGTGAATCTTTATCTATTTTTGTGTGGGTATGTGCATCTGAGTGTTTGTGAGTATGTGCTTATGTATGTATGTATGTAGATGTGTTGCTTTTATTTGTGTTAAAAATTTTCATTAAAGTGGCATTTGAAAGTTCTGTTGCCTTAACTGTTTCCGTGTTTTTCTCAACTTTTTTTTACAACTGAGCTTTCGAAAAAAAATCCTTTACTTCCTTTCTGTTGTTCCTCTATTTTTTTCTGCATTAGTTTTGGTTTCTACATTTTTTATCCGCCGTTTAAAAGAAGAAAAAAGTAATAGTTTAATGATTTAGTTGTAAAGTTTTAGCATTCTTACAGGAGAATATTAAAAGTGATGTTAACAGTTTCTACTTCTTCTTTTTATTTTTGTGTCGCGTATAACTTTGAGATGATAATATTTTATGTTAAAAACATAATAAATTATATATAAAAAAGTGATATAAAGCTAGAAAGTTGCATCACCAACACAACTTTTGCTGTTTCCAAATCAATGTATTTAAAAAATCTTTGATTGCACAATTTATTTTGTCGAGACATTGCGACAGATTTCAATTTGTCCGCAACGGATGGTTAATATATCTCGGCTTATGAATTATTTAAAATACTTTTGCAGCAGACATTCTTTACGGTTTGTTGGCCTTCAATTCACATCTAATTTAACATATTAATTTTATGGTAGAATTTAATTGATTTTCCCTCTCAAAATGACAGCATCACAAATATATTTATATTTATTTAGCAACTAATTCACACATCAGCATTCTAATTTACAGTAAAATTTAAATAATGTGGCACGTAAAAAACTAAATCATTCATAATTATGTTCAGGATTTTATCTGCAGTTTTAGTTTTGTAGATTTTAGCAATTTTAAAATTTTAATAGTTTCAACAGTAGTCATTTTAATTTGTTTAAATTTTTTATATCGTCCAAGTATTTTGTTTCGTTTTTTGAATTCTTCCCATCATCGGTGGCAGTTGGTATCAAATTTTGACCCATTTCTGATTTTTAAAACGTTTCTTCCTTAAAATTCATTATTTTCAAGCTACATTAGTTTAAATACTCTTATGAAAGTTTAAATAATATGATCTCTTGATTAAAAAATGTTTAAAATCACACCTATAAAAACGATCCCTGAATTTTGAATGACTGCCGTTCGAGGATGCCCTGTCTATAATAAACAACAATACATTGAACGATTGAGCAGCAGAGAAAGTATGGACAACTGATGCATTTATCATTATTGAGAAATCAATACACCCAATGAATAGTCAGAGAATGAATGTGTGTGATGAAAGAAGAATGTTTAAGTCTATGTAACAAAATCATTTACATCAATAACGAAATGCACAAATACTTATGCAAAAATACTATTGCAAACCCCCCAAGTACACAAAGGTCCATTTACACCACAAATATATTTATTTATGTACGGGATGAGAAGGCGTAAATCGGAAAGTGTAGATATCAGATGTATTTGACATCAATAATATCTTGTCAATAATTTTATTTGTAAAATTTGTAAGATATCTTTTCGTTTTACTATAGTATTATAAATATAACAGTAGATGTGTGGATGATTGATCAGAATTAATTAATCAAATTAAATCTTAAAAATATATTTTTTAATTTAAAAAAGTTTTGGTTTAACCGTTCAAATCGAAAAATAAATTGATCAGCAAAAGATTAGCGTATTTCTCCGATATAAAATTCTAATGCATGTCAACCGTTCATGTGATGCAACGTTTTCTAATGAACTTCATTAAAAAACTCGACATTTCTTGAAAACTTTCTGGCTGGCCTTGACTCGAATTCATCAAAAACAGTTTATTGGGTTAAATTACATACGAACAAAACATATTTCTTAGCATTTAGCAAGAAAAAAAAAAACAAATGTAATAATTAGCGGAATTGTAGATGAAACACATTGGTTTCTATACTCCAATTAGACAAATTGTAAAATATTCCACCGATTGAAATTATGAAATCTTAAATTTTTATATTAGCGATGCCAACCGAAGAATCCCATTCCAGCGAATTGAAAAATTTTTGAGATTCAGCAAACCTCCAGCTATTTTAATTTTGTGAAGTTTCTTTTGGACGTTAGTATTTCTTTGTAGCAAAATAACTTTACGAACTTTAGCCTAAAGAAATCGCCGTAGAATAAATATTTTAATTTATATATTTTTATTATTAATGCAGTGCTTTATCAGCTTCATTTTTTAAGACTTTTAGACAGAGAAGATACATTAATCTTTCTCTCCCGATACTGGCAACACTGTTTATGTTATTTTAAAGCTTTCAATCGGGATGAAAAATGTTATTAAAACATTTCCATCTTGAAATCTAAATAAATATATAAAGCATGTGTACGTAAATATTTAAAACTCTGACTTTCTTAAAAATATTTAAGAAAAACTCAGTCACTTACTGAACACGTCATTAAGATTGTTTTTGCTTTGACTACCAATTGTATCAAGAAATTTTTTTATGAAACTTTTTTTTTTCATTAAGAAAATGGTTCATTAGCAATAATTTCCATATCATTGAATTTAATATCCTTATCTATTATATACTTCCATTATGACAAACACACATACTTAAATACATAAATTTTTAAGTAGTACTGTGTATGTGTGTTGTTGACTTTCTCATTAAGAAATTTTCAAGTTTATAAAAAAAATAATAAAAATAAATAACGTACTCTGCGATGGAGGCATTTCTTCTAGTATCTTGTTAACAACTATTTATGGCTACGCGATATGTCACAATATGAAATTCGCATTGGGATTTTAAAATAAGAACCATAGATTAGAGTTCTAGTTACCACATATTGTGATATGAGAAAATTATGCTTCTCGCCGTTATTAAATCTAGACTAATGACGTGGAGACATGTTCTTGTCTTGTTTAAATCAGTGCAAAACGCTAACTTCCGCTCGTTAAACAGTTGAAAAATTAACTATAAACAAAAAAAAAAAAAAAAACACACATACACACATACACACACACAAAACAACAAATTACAATAAACTCGTATAAAATGCGTTCGAATACACACAACAACATACACTCATGCGTATTTATTTATATGTATGTTTATGTACTTAAGTATTTAAATATGTACGATATGGATGTGTAAGTGTCTATAGAGCATATAGTGAATTATGGCAATCATTTCAATGGCGCCACAAAGCAAATGACAATAAATAAAAGTAATAGTTTGTTGTCATTGTTATAAACATCTAGATGACTTTTGTTAGTGAAACGATAACAACCATGGAATGATAAACTCTCAAATAAACGTACAGGCACACACTTTCATACATACTTACATACGAGTACGTACATTCATATAATTTTGCAAACAATTTTTTAGTATGCGAATGTGCGTTTGTGTGTATATAAAGTAGGCTTTTTGAAAATTTAAATTCGCCTGCCCAACGTTCTTTGAATGCCAATATCAACTTGATATAAGATTCTTCGAAAGTAATACAATGAATGACACAAGAGTATCTAAGGAAATTTTGAAAAGAAAAATAACGTAAACTTCTTCTTATGCATCAGCGGTCCATACTAGAATTTATTCCAAATAAAACACAAATTGGTTTTTTAGCCTTGCCACCTACGTCCATGTATCTTCTGTTGATTCTCTACAAATCCAAAGAAATAATAAGTTTTTACGCCCCACGTTAATGTTACAGGTTTACGAATTAAGCATATTTAAGCGATTTACTGCCAAGAGTATTAGAATAGAGCTTTCCCACAAAAACAGTATTAGTTTTATTTTTATTTGGAGTCTCCCTTCGAGACCGCCTTCAACAAAATTTTTTAAAACGATTTTTGGTTTTCAAGTTTTTTTCTACGGTAAAATAATAAATATCCAGAAAATTACTAATCGATATTTCGGTAAAGAATTTTTCTTTTTTAATTTCCAAGTAGAGTAGTTTAGATCTTTGCGAGCGGTAAAGTTGGTATACAGAAATGGAGAAGAAGGATAGGACGTTGACGTTGATATTTAACAATATTCTTGGCTATTTTTGGTTCTACTCTCACAATACAAGAAGATGAAGGTATAGCACTGGTCACTAAAACCTGTTCCGACAGCGATTGATGCTGTTCCAAGATAATGTACAAAAAATCGCCCTCCTTCGTCGGTTAGCAGAAACATCGGCGAAGTAAAACAATTAATAAAATGCCTGCTAATACAGCTTAACATAGTTAATGCGTCTACTTAACACGGGAGGCGCCTCAACACTGCTGTAAATAAAATAATAAAATAACGCGCAAAGCAGAGCTGTAAAAGAGTTAAGCCTTCTACATTTTCAACATCTATCTTCTCTACTCTATCCCTCTCTCTGAGATCTGGCACAATTCACTGCATACGTAGGGGTCATCCCCTGAGTGCTGGTCCTAATTAAAAAAAAAAAAAAAACAAGAATTTATCAAAAATTATAAACATGGCTTGAAGTGACATTGAGTTTTTGTAAAAGCAAGTATTTCGTTTACACCGAAGTTAGCATTCATAAGCGATCCCAGAAATGTGCTAAGCGTCTCTTAAGTTGTAATTTTGTAATAATTTTATTCCAAAGCACATTATTCCGACTTTATAATGAAAAAAAAAAATTACAAGTTTATTAAATGGCATTTGTATTTTTTCAATATAAATGAAAACCCCTTTAACACATGTTATTCGCACATGCAATACAATTTTATTAATAATCTACTTAAAATTTAGAATTAGAACAAGAGTTTGCGTCATTTAATCTGCTTATCTTCACTTTATAGTTCAATTATATTCTAGTAAGATGTTTTGCAAGTTGGAAATATTTCTAGGAGTTTTTACAGGGCTAAGGTGGAAATATCGGAGACACATTCAAATAATGATGTACAAGCGATTGATGTGCCATTGCACTTTTGAATTTGAATGGTACGAAAAAGATGATAAAGTATGAAAAGTTACTTATGATCCCATCTTCAACACATACATACATATAGACGAGTGAGGCCGTTCCTCTTCGTCTAATTATATTTCATGTCATCTATATTACATGACACTGCATACATACATACATATGTGTGTGTACGAGTATGTATGTGTGTGTATGGCTGTGTTAATGTGTACAAGAAATTGACAGACTTGTCGAAATTATAAAAAACAACAACATCTGATTGTATTCACTTGTCTTCTTGCGTTTGTGCGTGCGTATTTGTGTGCGTACGTATTTGTGTGCGTACGTATTTGTGTGCGTGTGTTTGTATTGTATTGTGTTTTCGTCAAGCGTTATTATGGAAGAAAATTCCAAAAGAGTTTATTTTTATTCTTGGTTTTTATTTTGTATGAACATTAAGATTTACGAAACATTAATCTTAAGAATTTATGAGGGGAGAATTTACTTTCATTTACTTCAAACTCTGTGTCATGGCATAGACGCACATTCAGCAACAGCAAAAAGAAATCAGAAAATGGCAACTACATCATCTTTCTATCTGTCAATCGATGTTTATTTAAGTTTTATATCCATACATTCATTTATACTGGCGTAACAGAGTACCAAGCCATTTTCACATATGTATTTGCTGCTTTTATACTATAATTTATTTTTTTCGTTCTAGTTTCTATGCATGTATAGATGTATGTATGTATGAATTTGAGGAGGTGTTAAATGTGTCACGTGCCACAAAAGTAATTTCACTTTTATAAGCTCTCATCTTGTATGTGACAAAAGGACACGCTTAAGTTTACATTAAGTAAAAGAAGAAATGTGATGACCATAAACTTAAGTGTGTGTTGTAGTTGTTTTACTTGTCAACATTTGAAGAGATTTTTGCTTTTTTCCTTTTTTGGCAGTCACACATCCTAAGTAATACTTAAATTTAAACACAGCCAAAGCATCTTAAGTTAAACATATGCTACGAGTAGCGAAACGACAAAAAATAGTTTGAAAGCAGATCCAGCCACATCACTTTAACTTAGTATTTCATTTATATGTGCGTATGTATATGTTTGTATTTTATGTCTGAAATGTTTTAAATTCGTATACCGACCGTTACGAACAATTTATGTAATCTGTGGTAGCTGACATCTTAAATTTGTTCCACAAATTCGTGTGTTGTATAAAATTTGTGAAAAACAACTAAAATTTGTGATTAGTTTAATTTATTAGAAGGTACCCCAAAAGTACCTCACTTGGATAGCTATCTTGTCGTGATGTGGTGGCTTAAGTGCACGCTGTGGTGACTGTCATTGCCTCAGGCATCAGGACTTGTTCCAGGGGTTTCTGAGTCAAGGGCAGTGACTTTAAAGGCATGCATACAAAAGGTTTTCCAACTACAACAGTTGCTTAGTACATAGTTACCCCACCAGGCGTATAGTACTAGTTTACTCACACACTTTTTAAGGTCAAGGTGGTAGAGAGCTGCGCCGACGTCCTGCATGGCTGGCTTAGTGTATAAAGAAAACTTAGTCACAAATAGTTACCCCCTCCGGCGCCTATGTCATGGTCCGGTTGTAGACTTTTGCCTAGTCACGCGCACGCCGTCACTGCGCGGATGGTCCTCCTTTTTACTGGCATACTCGTGGGAACAAATAGACATTTCAAAAAATATAAATTCCAAGGACGTTGACGACGCCGACACAACGGACAAATCATCGAGAAGAGACGCGTTGCAGCCTCTTTTGCATGACAATATAGTAACGCAGGAGAGCCAGCTTCGCAATACAATAGAGGGCGACTGTCTCTCGACTCTGTCAGGTGAGTCATCCGTAGGAGCTATTCAGGCTCTGAGGAATCTAACTTTGGAGTTCGACGACGAATTTGAGACAACTAGGTCTCCAACATGCCGTCGGTCCTCGGGGGCTGAAACCTCGGGATCTGTGGCTGTACGGGAGGGTGATTTGATAGACAAGGAGCAGCCATCTACCACTAAAGGCATTGTTCGGCAGAACGCCTTGCCAGGTGTGGGCAAGGAGGATCGGTCGAAGAAGGAGAAGGCCATGAGGGGCACTAGGAGATCTCTTGACTATCTGGTTAAGATAGCCAAGGGGACCCTATGCTGTTCATGGCCAAGGAAAAACATCTCATCAGGAAGCACAAACAGGACGTGAACAAATTGGAAAGAATTTATGGTCCTGTCAGTATTCTCCTGGGGAGACCATTTCCTTTCGTGAGGTTTGTGGAGGCTGACAAAGCTCTGGATGCATCTCGGAGGGATGTAAGCGCAATGTCAGCAGGCACAACCATCTCTAAAAATAGAGTTGAGGCTAGGGTAACTAGTGGGGCTTCGTCCACCAGGGCGGTCAAATCTTCGACTGTCGTGGCTGGCGGGGCACCTCTAGGCTCCCAGATGATCCCAGGGAGGCTGCGAGTGGTGCAGATAAACCTGCATCAACGTATGGCAGCCTCAGCAGAGTTGACAGCGTACCTCAGCAGATCGGAGGTAGACGTGGCTCTTATCCACGAACCCTGATAAATAAAAATAGGGTTTGTGGACTGGGAGTCACGGGCTACTCTTTGTATGTCCCAGGCACGGAGGACAAGGTTAGGACTTGCATTTTAGCAAGAAAAAAAACGCGGTCAAAACGGAGCTAACTAGTTCTCTTCACCAGGATATACAAAAAAAATAGTTTTTTGCTACCTAGGATTCGCGGGGTGGAGTTAAAACTAGCAAAGGAGGCCAAATACTTGGGTGTTTTCCTAGATAGCAAACTTTCTTGAAAAAGAAACATACAAGAAAGGCTCAAGAAAGGGCTCAATGCCTACTATACATGCAGGAATTCCATTGGGAGGAACTGCGGTCTGCAACCGAAGGTGGTAAATTGGATTTATACATCGGTTGTCAGGCCGGTGATTTCTTATGGATGTGTCTTATGGTGGGAGGCGTTGGGGAAAGAAAGCTATAGGAAGCTGCTTGCTAGGGTCCAGAGGAGTGCTTCGCTGTGTATTACTGTGGCCCAGAGGAGCACGAAGGTAACATTCTACGTTGGCAGTCAGGCGGCGCTGAAAGCTTTGAAGGGGCAAGTTACAAATCGAAGCTGGTCAGCAAGTGTAGGCTTTCTCTAAACTTGCTTATGGACAAATTTAGCGTTAGGCTAAGTTGGGTACCAGGACATTGCAATATTGAGGGAAACGAAATTGCTGATGAGCTGGCAAGAATAGGGTCAGCATTAGATGTGGCAGTTAGTGAAAGGTCGGTTAAACCTCCATTCGGTCACTACTATAGGGAACTCAGTAATTGGGTAATTAGCAGAACTAACCATTCCTGGAGGAATAGAGAAGATTGTAGAGTCTCGAGGTTCATATGGACAGAACTGGACTAAGATAAATTTCTTCTTTGGTAGCTAGCAGTCATAAGAACATAATATTTTGAAAATATAGCAAAATAAAATATGATAAGTTGGCACCAAAAAAACCAATGAAACAGAATTTTCCCAACAGAAAAATATATTTTTCCTCAGACGAATGTTGTGTTTTACAGGAATTTAATTACAACCAATAACAGTACAAAATATATCTTCTTTAAAATTGCATGTCAGATAGTAAATGATTATCTTTCGGTTAAGGCTTTATGCTATACAGAAATCAAAGTAGATTTTTTTGTTAAATTTCGTTAAATACAATAGTCTCACCACCGGAAAGTAATATTGTTGAGAGTAAGGTTGGAACCACATCCGTCTCTTTTCGCCACACATCTACACATGTATGCAGATGTTCGTATAGTCAAAAGAAAAAGAGAAAAGCTCTGATTACTTAGCGATGGTGCCTGAAGAGCTTTTCTATGATTTTCTTTTCTAATAAATAAGATTTATAAGCAATTTTTTTTTAAATAAAACACTATCTAACGATATTCGCTTTGCGTAATATCCACGCACTAATTTAACATTTCAATAATTAGGAAGCATAACAGTAATGAAACACTACAACCACTTCACTAATTTAGTCTCTTGTTTAAGCATTAACAATTTTTGGTCACTCGTTGCAACTGCAACGTCATTCAATTCTAACGATGGTAAAATTTATAGGTCACGTTATATTAACTGGTATTAGTATTTTGTGCTTTCTTTCTCTCTACACATACATACTTATTTATTATCTCTCTTTGAGTAGGAAAAAT
This sequence comes from Lypha dubia, assembly GCA_947311025.1. Lineage (NCBI taxonomy): Eukaryota > Metazoa > Arthropoda > Insecta > Diptera > Tachinidae > Lypha > Lypha dubia. The sequence continues at coordinate 662,899 of OX371260.1, read as the reverse complement.
ATTTTCTGATGAATTTCATTCCAAATATTCCCACTAAGGATAACAAAAATAACATTGAGATGTTACAAAAGCGAACATTAAAGGACAAGAAAAAATAACAGTTGATGGAAACAAAAAAAAAATGGAACATAAATAATTGCTCTGTAAAATTTGTGGCAATTTCAAAAGAAAACATGTTTTAGTTCTCAATTGAAACTATTAAGAGAGTTTTTAAAAATGTAGTGGTATAAAACATAGTGAATAAGAGCCAGCGCCCAAATTACCTCAATTGAGAATGATTAGAAATTTTATTCAATTTTTTTTTACTGACGTCCAAAAGAGAGCAACTTTATTCAAATTCCATCATGCATGGAGCAAACTGAGAATTGAAATCTTCGTATCCGGAAAACAAAAGAAAAAGAAAAACTTTCCAAGGGAACATTAAGAAGTAATTGTAATGATTTTGTAGGAAAGTCAGAAGAATATTTTTTATATGAATCTAGTTAGAATCGGTTGTTTGTTATGGGTTGTCGTTTTGTTTGCTTTTGTGTTTTCTTAGACTCTATTTTGGTCTTCTCAGGAAAAAAACACTACAACCACTTACAGAGTGAAATGAAAATGAAACACGTCAAGTTCGCTGACTGCCAGATGTTAGTTTGAAAAGTGCTTTTATATCGTATGGTACGCAATCACGCAATCACACGGCGGCAAAAGTTTAATCGAATATTAATTATTAACCAATAAACAAATTTTTAATATACAAAAATAACAATTCATTTCAAATTGAAATCCTAAAAGAAAAAGAAAAAGAAAAATAAAAAAAAATAATATCTAATTAAAAATCCATCTAATTGAGTGTGGTTGGTCAAAGATGCCATAAGCAAAGTTTTTTTAGTTCTTTCACATCATCTGTATGATGATTCCAACTAATTACACGTTCTTTTGTGTGGTTTAAGCAGCATTCTCACACACACACACATGTCCCCATGAATATTTATTGTGTGTGAATTGGAATAAATTGCTTCCGTAAAAACAAAATAACAATAAATAACTTTTTATTTAACAATTATTGCAGTAACAAACTTTCATACGTATGTATGAAAGATCAGTAAAGACATTCTATGTACTCGCACATACATTGATATTCCTACAAAGAAGTGATAATAATAAAACCCTGTAGCTAAAGTTTCAGTGATGGCAGGTGTTGGTTTCGCGTTCTTAATACTCCACATAATGTTTGAGCAAACGTGTGCTCGGATGTTTGTATAAAACACATAAACTATTTGATGTACTATAGTTAAACACATGCCACGCATACCAAAACTTTACGAAATGACCATTATTTACCAGTCACTTAGAGTGATAAAACGTACTTAAAATCACACATACTCGTACATACATATGGGAGCTCACACATACATAAACACGCATATGGTTAGAGCGCATTAGTGTTATAGAAACATTCATAACGTACTTGCAAGTACGTTGCGTGCATAGGCTTGTGTATGTGTGTGTTTGTATGTTCGTGAGATGAATATTTGTTAAATCAAAATTAACGAAGTGAAGCAGTAGTAGTGGTTTTTATTGTTGTTGGTGCTATGATAGAAACAATCAAAAAAAGGGGAAAACAGAAATCAAAACGTGCACAGAAAGCGAAGAAATAAAACGCGCTAAATCAAATTATTCTCAATATAAAAATAATAACGTGCAGTGGATTAGTAAACGTCTTTTATGCAAAAATTATAATAAAAAAATAATAATAACAAAGTTAAGTTTGGAACACATCCAAGAGCTTATAACAATAATCCATTAAGTGATAGTTTATGGCTGCAACACAGGTAATTTTATCATCTTACAAACTGCAAAAACTCACTATAGGCATGATTTATATAATTAAACTTATAATTAAACTTATAAAAAAATATATGCAAAATATGTGTTCAGAAAAAATACTTCACATCTTAAAACAATCAAACTTTTCAAATCCATAAAATTTCTAGAAATTAATTGATTACAATTTTTCAAAAGAAATAATAAAAATAAGTTCTTTAGCTTCATCAAGTATGCTCCCAATAACATTATTCAAAGCTATTTTAGCCAATTTCAGTCAAGTACACAGAAATACTTTAATTTGCATATGTATGTAATTGTATGAGGGTGGTGTTGGCTGAAGTGGTTAGCGCGTTGACTACTAAGCAAACAATGACTTGGGGCCTGGGTTCAAACCCTGGCCAGAGCAAGTCAATCAACATCAATAATTTCTCTAATGTACACTAGTGAGACATTACTGTCGGACTATTTAAGTGATGAAGGCATAGCACTGGTCACTAAAACCTGTTCCGACAGCAATTGATGCTGTTCGAAGCTAATGTACACAACATCGCCCTCCTTCGTCGGTTAGCAGAAACATTGGCGAAGTAAAACAATTAATAAAATGCCTGCTAATACAGCTTAACATAGTTAATGCGTCTACTTAACACCGGAGGTGCCTCAACAATGCGGCACAGTGCACTGCATACGTAGGGTCATCCCCAGAGTGCTGGTCTTAATTACAAAAAAAAAAAAAAAAATGAGTAACACAAACACACACATCTCAAATCTTGACTACAATGAGTGAACATACTTGTTATCTTCTGGCCCTGTTTGTTAAATAGATCTACAATTTGTTGTTGAATTTGTAAAATAAAATGGATATAAACATTTTAAAGCTTTAATCATACTCTTAGGAAGAATATAAATATATATTTTTTTGTCTCGTTGTTGTCATTTATTAACAACATTTTTCTGATGAATTCAAAATTAAACTTTAATAAAACTGCACCCAATATAAGTAACAACGTATCGTTACATAAAACGGAAAGTCAAGCAACTTGAATTGCTTAAATTTTACATGAGAACGAAAATATACAGTTTTCTATTTTTATTTTTAATATTTTCGAGCTTCATGGAATGAGAGGACAATTAATAGGCTGAATGTTGTCACTTACACTGTTTTCCGTTCCAATTAGCGCTATGAAATAAATCAAGAATTTAAGGTTTCTCTACTTGGAAATCCCAACAAAAAGAAATTTAATTAGAAAAAAAACTTTTGACAATGAAATTGATATTTGTGACAGTAACAGAAAAAGTATTTTAAACGAAAGCAAACCGAATCATAATTGAAAAGTTTGTAATACAATTTTAAAAGGTCGGATTTACTATGACAACAATTTTGGTGCACAGCAACTTTTTGTACCACAGTGAGGCCGTATTTACGCAAAATACTCCTAAATGATAGTAAATATTTTATCTAAATACTCAGCTGAGCGTTTTTTACAATAAAAAATTTTTTATGAAGAAAATATGCATCACTACAAGAAAATTATTCATTTAAATGACTCATGACCACCACTGACAAGTTTATTTTAAAATTGTATTTTTAGCCCAAATTGAACTAATTTCAAAATTAGCAGTGTTGGCATGCGGTTAGCAATCTAAAATTTATGTTTCAAATTGCTTATACTTTTTGGGAGATGAAACTCTGACCGTTAGGATATTCCGTATGGGCATTGTACGATGTAATACAGTGGCAACACTGCAATGTTTAATTATATAGTGAAAAATAAGAGAGTCACCAGTTAACATCAATTTAGCAGTGAGTACTCTCGTATTCAATTTTCATTCGTAATGTGCATAAATGGGATACGTAACAACACGTTCAACAGAGCGGTGAAACCATTTACAGATGAGTACTGGCTTCTACTGAAAACTACGTTTGTTCTATTCAGCCGTGTAGTTGAAATCTAAACAGATTTTTAGATATTGAATTTTGCCTTTCTTTCTAGAAATATGTTATAAATGTTTAATATTTCTCTGATCATTAAATTTTCGAACTTTAGCCTGTATAAAATATCAACAAATATTATATTTTTTAATGTACGTTTCTATTCGCCATTTTTTCCACTTAATTAGGATCAGGATTGTTTGCATAAGGTAACGGTTGCGATCTCTGTCAATATTTCACCACTTACGAATTGTAGTTTATGAAGATTTTAAATAAATTTGATTTGCAAATACTTGGGGTGGTGTTGGCTGAAGTGGTTAGCGCGTTGACTACTGAGCAAACGATGACTTGGGGCCTGGGTTCAAACCCTTGCCAGAGCAAGTCGATCAACATCATTAATTTCTCTATTGTACATTAGTGAGACATTGTTATTAATTGTTGTCGGACTATTTTAGTGATGAAGGCATTGCGCTGGTAACAAAACAGAAACAACGGCGAAGTAAAACAATTAACAAAATACCTGCTAATACAGCTTAACAAAGTTAATGCGTCTACTTAACACCGGAGGCACCTGAACACTGCTACAAAAATAAACATAACGCGCAAAGCAGAGTTGTAAAAAAGTTAAACCTTCTAACTTTTCAACCTCTAGCTTCTTTACCCTATCCTTCTCCCTGAGTTCCGGCACAATACATTGCATAAGTGGGAGTGCTCCCCTGGTGCTGGTCCTAATAAAAAAAAATTTTTTATTATTTATTGTTTTTTTTCCTTGAAACATCAAAATTATTTGCTTATAAAAACAAAATCAATATCACACTTCCTTCGCTAATCTTGAAATATAACAAAAATTCATTCGTTTCTATGGAATAAATTCTGAAATTTAAAACAATTTTGAATAAAAATTTTTGAAAATGTTTGTTTTAAGCATAAAAAACAAACGTTTAAAAAAGAATCTACAATAAAAAATCTCACCCTCAAAAATATGCAAACAAAAGGGTAAATTTTGCGCAACATAAAAATAATTTAAAAAATGTCACCAAGAAATGAAAAATAAAATGAACAGAAATATTTAAATATTAAACCAACCGTATTTTGTGTTTTTTCTTTCCAGAAACAAACAAAAAAATATATAGAATTAATTTATTTTTTATTTCTAAACAGCATTTTCTATTTTATGGTTTACGCAGAGTTTTCTGTAGAACAACTTGAAGAAACAACAAATGTTTAACACGCACACGAACGTTTCTATACAGTGAAAACTTTTCTGATCATTATGTAGAAATTTTAAAATATTTTCTTAACTAATTTTGTGAAAATCTTTCGTTTAGGTCTGATTGTCAGACGCTACCGTCTATTTATTGCATTACAAGTACCATTGAAGACCCGTTTGTAGGTGAAGGTTCTACTGTAGATATAAATCTCCAGATACGAGTACATGAATAAGAATAGATTTTTGTTCATAACAGACACAACATCGAGTATTTGTTTATCTTTTTTTTTTTTTTTTTTTTTTTTTACAAAAGGGTACAAGGGACTTTAAACGAGAAATAAGATAAAAATAAACTTTCCTTTTCCCCATTACCGCCCCCACCCTATCAAAAAAAAAAAACGGCAAACAGAAAAAAATAATAATCCAAGAAAGAATACTACAGTGGCAGCATATTTTTGGAATTTGATTTATACAGATTTTCCTACAGTCTCTGTGTGAGTATAACATTTCGTTCTTTTTGTTTTTATAGAGAAAAATCCAAAGAAAAGCAAAACATGAGCGCACAAGTGTTAAAAAATTCATGATTCATGTTGTATGTTGTATGTATAGAATAACAAATTTCTTCAAATAAGTGGCACACATACTAGAGAAATGCGTTAAGAATTTCCTAAAGTATCTCAAGTATACTTGAAATTTGCGTTTGTTCATATCAAAATACCTCCCAGCCCGTCCCCATTGGGTTGGTCGTGCTTTATCAGTTTTATTTTTGTTTTTACATTTTAAGTTTTCTCTTAATGTGAACAAGATTAACACGCATTAACAATTACAGGAACATTAAACGTTTTTGTTCTTTCAATATTTTAAGCATGATTTTTAAAATTGTAATAATAATTGATATAAAAATTTTATCTTACAAAGAAAAAAAAAATAAGAAGTGAAGGTTTCTCAAAAATAAAATTTACAATCGGATCGTTCCCAATAGCAGTTGGTATTTGTTGCAAATACAAAATTGCGGTTAGTTTAAATAAAAACGCCTGCTTTTATTTTTAGATCTTATTTTTGTTTACAAAGAAGAGGAAAATAAAATATAGTTTTTCATGAATACAATGGATCTTCCTTTTAGATCGTTCTTCTTCGTTTCAGATCGTGACACATAATATGTTGTCTCGCATTCGGTTGGGAAAAGCATTGTTATGGACATTTCTATATTTTGCATAGATTTATTTGGTGGTTCACAATTATTCAAATTATCAAATTTTCATTTAGTCCGCTTAGTTTCCTTTTCATCTACTATTTTTTCCCAAAATTTATTTACATTGAAATCTGAATTGTTTGATGCAGGGGAATAAACCCATTCTTGGGGTCTGGTTAATCTTAGAAAACTTTGATCGGACGCACAACAGAATGGTTTGTACTAAAACTAAATCAATTTTCAATTTAAATAATTAAAACAATTAAAACAACGATCCGCATTTCGCTTAAATAATTTGCACATTTAATCTCAAATAAGAAAAGGTAGACTTTATTAAATTGCTGTTGACATGCATTTTTAATTGCAATCACAATTTAATTCAATGAAAATTGAATTTGGATCAAATACTTTTGTTCTTGATTTTTTGCCAACTGCAAGTTAAATATATTTACTATTCTGAAACCATTTTTTTTAATCTTTCTGCACAGTTCTCAGAAGTAGAATTTAAATCAAAAATACGTTTTTTAAAAAACTAGACATTTTATGGATATAATTTTGCTTGAGTTTGTAGCAACATAAAAACACTTTTTGTTATGCAATTTTATCACCGACTTAAATAATTGTTTAAAGGAATGAGCAGGATGATATGTAATATTTCAGACATTAGTGGTGAAGTTGTGTAGTTTTACAATAAAAATTTCTTTATTTTCATTTCCGATTGGATGTCATAATATTTGCGGAAATTCTGTTTTAATTTTTAAGTGAAAATTGTAGCATCTTCAATATATTTTAAATTTGTTTTGGTAATAAATAAATATTTTGAAAATTCGAATAAAACTACATTTAAAATAGTAAATAACTTGTCTATAAAAAATATTGGTGATCGAAATTGTCGCAAGTTTACCTTTAGTTTCATTCTAGTGTTAAAGAACATACAACAACAACGAATACGTGATAGTCTGTGTCCACAATTTAATATTTTATTACGCACATACGAAACGTATTCTTTACGGAGAATTTTGCTTAACTCAATATAACGTATACGCCTTCCTCCCATAAAAAATACGTTTCTATTAATGCTGGCAATTTCTGCTGCTTTTAATTAGTCAATAGTGCTTAATAATTTTCAAATAGGTACTGAATACTACTCTTTATATATACCTGCAAAGCTGCAAGCCAGCAAACCTGCATTTTGTTACTGCACATGAAAAAAAAAAACTAGCTGAAGTTCTACTCACATGAAAATTACGATCAAAGCTACGTGGTATAATAACTATTTAGATTGGTGGGTATCTTTAACACCATTTTATGAAACCAAGATAACAATAATTGTATCATTTGCGGATTGCGAAATATGGTGAGGCAGAAGCTATGATTGTAATTTTGACAGAGAACGTCATTTAGAAGGAGATACAAATTTAATTTGCCAAGCTGTGTTCCTAAAATATTTCTGAACACAACAAGCAGCCTTTACAAAAGGGACATTGGCAGCAGCGTAGTAAACTGTTGCACTCTCAATCCACCACAAGATGAGAATTCACTTTTCTTTCATTTTTTGACAGCAGTTTTCAGGGTTGCTAAAGCTCTCACCAGCATGACATAAGGCACTGCAGAGGCGTGTTGAAGAATTCATGTCCATCCCGGGAGATTTAAAGATTTGTTACGGATTGGAAATTTTGCACTGAAAAATTAGGAAAAGCGTTACGAAACTCTGAAAATAAAATCTCTGAAAACAGCGTTACGTAATATGTGCACAGCCCCTAAAGCTTACCAGCCTTGGGCGCGACTGTACGTCCGTTGTGTTCAGATAAGGATTGTTATTTAACAATATTTGTTTTGTTTGTCAGCATATGTTTGTAGTCGTACCAAGTCAACAGTTTAACAAGAGAAACAACAAAAGACTTTCAAGTACATGCACTTGAAATCTGTATATGTTTCACATATAATTTTGACTGTTGCACAGGACATATGCACGACTACGCATGAATGTTAATACAACACCAGTTTGTGTCATATAAATACAAATATTTTAAAGTTCAACTTTACGATAACGTTCTTATAGAAGAAACATAGAATTTGGTACGTGCCGTTGATAATTAAGTTCTACCTGACTTTTCAATAATTTAATTCCCCCAAACGCATACAGTATCTCACATACACACACACGCACAGAATTATACTTGCATTCCGCTTGTATACAATAACGTTGGGAATAGTCGTAACTTTGTTTGTATGCATCAGCATTTATAATTTTGCAATTCCTATTGATTTTATTTTTACATAATACCATAATTCTAATGTTTGCGGTTGCTTGTTTTATATTATGAAGGAATTAAAGATAAAAAAAATTTAGTATTAATATTAGGCATCTCTTAGATATTATCTGATTGAAAACATCTTTGAACTGCACTATACGACCCCATGCACTGTAGACGACCCATTAAACATCAAATGGTGATCTTTGATTTTATGAGAAAGTATTCATTGCAGTTCAGGCGATCCATTTTCTTTGCCAAACTTTTGTTTAAAGATGTACTATTATTTATAAAATTCCGAATGAATTTTATAAAGTTAAACTTGTCTCTCATTTTTACCCATTTTCTATTACATGACATAAATTATTAAGCTTACACGTTCATTCATGTTACTCGATACTGAATGTTTTAATGATCTGATTATTAATAAAATGTCAAACTAATTATGAAAATATTGAAGCTGCAATAATATGCATGGGTGCGTTGTCGTAGAGTTTGTGTTCCATACTTTTTTGTATGCAAGTTCACGAGCAAACAAAAAATTATTGTTTTTGTTCGCAAAAAATATACTCCGTTAGTGCACAGTTTTTTTTTCGAACGCTGATTTATAAGAAAAATAACCAGATTCATATCGAATTGTTGTTTTGTTTGTGCTTTAGTAGTTCCCTCTTCTTAGTTGGGAGTTTGTGTATAAACAAATAATTTTGAAAGCATTTCAAGCATGGTGTTAAAGATTTACCGATGAAATGATATTTAGCAACCAATGAAATGCAGCATATAGATTAGTTTACCCATAAAAAATAAGTTAAATTTTGGAAAATATATAAAATTATTTTTAATTATTTTTTTCCGCAATTTTATTATGAAACAACTGCAAACCATATTATAAATTATTATAATAATTCGTTAAGCTCTTCTAAGGCACTCAAAAATACAAACACCGTCACAAGTACGCACATACACATTTATAAAAGCATAAATATGTTCATGCATTCGAAATTTTACATGTGAAGCGAAACGTAAATATGCACGGAAATATTACTCAGATGTCAAGAGGATTCTTTTTATGTCGAATAAAAAATATTATGGAAAAAAATCATAAAACGAGTCTCATTAATTATTTTCATTTTTAGTTCTATTAGAACAAATAAAAAGTTTAAATAATATAAAAAAAAACTCGTAAAAGTTTATAGGTGTTCACATACATAAATATAAATAAACACATTTATATAAACTTTTACTTTCTATTGCACGCTTTGCACCAGAGATTGTTTTCCTCTTCCTTCGATGCCATTTAAATTGCAATCATTATGGAAAATGTAAGAAAAAAGTATGATCTTGCACAGCATTTTTCACCAGGTATCCCAGCAACGTTTTATTTAAAAAAAAAATTTTAAATGAAAGAGATGAAAAACCTTAACACATTTTTTTTTTCAAAATTATCCTTTAAAAAGAATTTGAATGAAATGTAATAAAACGAAAGAAAGAGTAGTTCGAGTTGCTGCCACGACCACAGTGGAGCTAAGGATTTTCGTTTCTCATCTCATCGTTTTTTTTTTTGTTGTTTTTATTATAACTTGATGTTTGCATGTGATTTTAGACTACCGTAATAATTATTCAAGTGTAGGTATGTATATGTATATGTATGTGTATATGTATATATTTATTAGTGTATGTGGCTGAGTTTTTGTTGCTCTCAAGTTTGACTAACATTTACAAATAATTTTCGCAATGGTTTTTAAATAGCAAAAACAGAGTAAAAACTCTTTGCGACAAAAATCAAATTAGTGTCAAAACGTTGTGTTTAAGTTTTTTCCTGTGCAACAGCGCATAAAAACCAAACAATTTCCGTAAGCCTTCGTAGTAAAAATAACACAAAAACAACAAACAAAAAAAGTAGCAGCAACAAAAAATTAAAAAGAAAAAAAAATAAAACAACACAATATTTTGTGTTGTATTTAGATGAAAACATACAACTACAAGCACTTATATTCAAACAGAAATACACACAGACACACACACGCATACTCACAGAACTTTCAAGGAAACAAAAACATTGGATGAGAAACTGACTGGATGACTGACTGACAGACTGGTTGACAGACTCTATGAATGAACAAAATGAATGAGCGAATAAATGTTAAATAACAATATGAAATACTTAAGCATAGAAATAGAATAAACTAAAGTAGAACAGATTGGTACGGAATAGAATTAAATTCAAATGAGAGTTAAACGTTTATTTTTTCACGTTTTAATGTTATTTTAATTTTTCTCCTTGCTTATAATTTTCGTCCTAAGCGTGTTTAGTGGTTGTGTTAAACTAAAATAAACTGATGACATTCGATTGTTATAATTTCGAAGAGAAAAAATCAAAGCTGCTAAAATAACTGCAAAAACAACAAAGCAAAATAAACAAACAAACTGATAATGTCGAGGGGCAAAATACACCAGAATTGAATGCGGTAGAGCGCTTTTAGCCATTTTGATGACTGACTACTCGTACATGTTTATGTGCGCTTGTTATTTGACTTTGCTTAGAAAGTAGGTGGAGGAAGGGAGGGTGGGAGGAAGATTTTCCATGAAGCATTGCATACAAAAAGCTGTCAGTTATTCTGTCAGTCGAAACGAAAATTGAAATAAAGTTTTTGTGACATTAAGCTAAAATACCATTGGGATTTTATACTAAAAACGAATAAAAAAACACTTGTTTCTATTTACTTGTAGGAAAGTTTGCTTTGTATATGTATTCATTTACGATTGTATTTGTAAATTATTACCATTGTATGTTCTTTATTGTACACAACACATAACGATAAATAATATAATAAATGAATGAATGATTCTTTCACTAACCTTTCACTAACTAACCATCCAAGCAGCTAACCAGCCAACCATCCGACCAACCAAATAAGCAACCAACCATCTAACAGGCTAAATAGATGACTGAGTAGTTGCCATAATGTAGTAGATGTTGTAAAATTACCATAACAATGTTAATAATGATCATTATTGTTAAATGTGTCAACTTTTGCTATTGTTTTATTACATACACACACACACATATATTTTTTTTTCTTTTAACTTAAAAACGAAAATCATAAAACTGTGTGGGTGTTTCAGCCAATATAAATGCGAACACTGATTTAAGTGAATATTTACAATGACTGATTGTTATTCACTCTTTCCGCCATCTGATTACGTAACTTTGCATTTTGTTAGCCTTTTAAACTTAAAATTCAGAGTAGGTATTCAAGAGTATTTCTACCACAAAATTTAAATTTATTTCCATTGTTAACGTGTTAAGTTAACGAGCAAAGTTAATACAATCGATCAATCTTACAAGATTAACTTTCTGCGAAAGTATACGAGTACTCGAACATTTGAAAGCCAAATAAAGCAAATATAAAATTTATTTTTTTACAGGTGGCTGATTTTGAATGGCCGACATTAGTGATTCTTCAATCCCAATATACAATATTTTCACACATCTGTTTGTGAAAAGTAAAAAAATAAGAATATTATATACAATTTTCTTTTAACATCAATGTAAACTAATTCGTGCGCGATATTTTATTCAAGCATGAGTTATCATCGGTTTCAACTTTTCAATAACAAGCTTTTCTACTTTAGTTTTTTTTCTTCTTTCAATTGTGCCATCGACTTTAAGACTTGCTGCCTCTCAAAAAAAACACAAAAATACTTGAACACCTTTTTTTATTCATTATTTTCTTAAAATATTTTTCCACTACAGCAATTGTGATTTATGGAATGAATTAAAAGAATTTAACGTATTAAATCGTTTTACTGTTAAGGAATTTTTTAATTTTATTTTACTTGGCCTGTTTTGGTCAGATATAAAAGAATTTTTACTTTACTCTCACTTTTCTTTTAAGAATTTTTAAAGGTTACAAGTCGTTGTGTTTGTTTATTATTTTTTGTTCCTTAAAATGTGAAAATTGTATTTTGGTGCCTTAACAGTCAATCTGGATTCTGGCTTACTGTTTTACAAAACTTGGAATTTGTTGTCAATAAGAGTTAATATTAGAGATGAGCGATCCCGTGATTTTTAAAGAACATCGTTAACTGTGAACGTGATTTCAAAATCACTGTGATTTAAAACTGTTACTGTGATCACGTTTTTTTAGTTTTCCTTTTATTTAATTCACAAGCCATTTTTTCAATTCACGGTTTTAATTTGTTTTATTTTGATGAAAAGCACAAATCACAATGAGAAAGAAGTCCAATATGTACTAACACATGCATGTTTACAAATACAATTCTTTTAGCGAGGTATATTTTTAAGTAAACGCATCTCTATAACAAAAACATTATTATTTTCATACTGTTAATAAAACTCCACACACAAAATTTTGTTTGCTTTTTTATATGGAGTTTGACAACATGAGAAGGGTCATACTAATCACCACCTATTTACTTGCATATACTTGAATAAATATACTTTGGCTTTCAAAAAGAAGAGAGAAGAAAAGAAATAGCAACATTATTTGTTCCGTTATTTTACATACGCAAAAAACGTTATTAGCTACACAAACAGTCCCAGCTAGCATTTGGAAGATTATTTGACGTGCGCGATCATTTCGCGACCTTTTTTAATCGTCCAGACGATTGTTGGAGTAAAATTATATTTTACTCTTCTTTTGCGTGTCATTCCGACGATTGTTGGACGATTTAATCGTCGTTTACGCATTTTGGCGGGCTGTTAATAGTTAACAATCGTGTTTCACTCTTCGAAGAGATACTCTTGCAAGTTACTTAAACGACTGTTGGACGGGTGTTTTGTTAAGGGGTCTTAAACGATCCGTAGGCGACTAATTATGCTGCATCGTAGACGATTCGTATGGAAGAGTCGCCATCAGGACACAGTTTCTCCCGTTGTCTTTAACTTCTGTGATCGGAATGCGTCATAATGGACGATCGGATAATCGTCTTCTCCGATCGCGGAAGAGTCTTTAACGACTAAAAATGCTAGCTGGGGTGAAATATCATAAATTTGTGTATGTAACAAATAAAAAAGAACGACTTTGGAAGTAGCAGTTACTTGACAAATTTTGTAGCAACTGTTACTCGTGATTTTTAAGTAACAGTGATTAAATCACAGGTATAGAAATATCGCTCATCTCTAGTTAATATATAGTTTGTGAAAAATATTTTTCCAATATTAATTTTGTGTGAAATAACTAAAAAGAGTCTTTGAAAACAAATTCAGATTTAAGGCTGTGCACATACTCGTATTATGTATTTTTTTGTTTGTTTGCCATTTCAAGCTGGCTAAACGTTTATCCCATGTGTGCTTAAATATTTCAAAAAAAGATTTGAACTTGTAAATCGATACAACAGAATATTTTTATTACGAAGCAAAGACATTCGAATACGTTAAACAAGTGGAAAAATGGTTAGTTCCAACATTAAATAATAAGCAGGGCAAGTTTAAATATGCAAAAAATTAAAGAAAAAAAGCAAGCAAAAAAGCATAAAATAAACGCAAAATAAGCTTCCAAAAATTAAACAATGTAACCACTTTTCATTTATTTTATTAAATAAATTTTTATTTCAAAGCACAATCATATGTTTTTTAGATTTTCAAAAACAAAAGATCGATTATCGCATAAAACTGTAGAATAAATTGAACAAATTCATTCAAAATCATTGGATGTAGTAGGAGCAGTGTAGCCAGGTGTGGGGATTTCTCCCCAAATTGAGGATTTTAGATGGTTTTTGTGGACAGATTATTGTGGGGAGGGATTTGGGTATTTTTCATTTTCAGTATACCTGTTATCAATTTTGCTTTATTTCACCATTTTCTTTCATACATTTATTTACATACATATATGTTTATGTATCTTGGCGTTTTTCTTCTCCATATTTCGATTATTTCAAGGCGATGGTATTGAGGATGTTGGTTTTTATAACAATTTGTTCAAAATTTTTTAAACCAGAATTTATTGAATTCGATATTGCCAAAATGGATGTACTAATTGACGATAAGGAAAGTAATTTGGTTGTTGCTTAAATTGATGTTGGCATAGAATTTTCAAAGGAATTAGAAGCAAAAGGAATTCAAAAAAATTTTTTTAGATTACTTAACTGCTTAAAATATTCACTGAGAGCATGCAAAATTTTGAGTTATTTATAAATTTACAACTCAAAAGCATAGAAAAAAGAATAAGTTTCATTCCGTGTATGGAATTTTAAAATATTCTATGGATTCAAAAGTTCCATTGAACACATACGAATGCATTAACTTAAATAAACGTATGTAACAAAATTAATAAAAAAAAGTGTTTTTTATGATGCTTAACATACATATCTTTATTGGGGACGAAATTGGGGATTTTCAGTTTTAAAATGGAGATTTTCGGGGACAACACTCTTTAATTTGGGGACATTAGACAATATTTACCTGGCTACACTGAGTAGGAGCGAACTTAAACAATAATAATTCGCTTGGAGATTGCGAATCAATGTATTCATCAGCTTCGCTTTTTTTTTAAGAATATTATTTGAATTTCAACGTTTCGAGTTATAACTTTGTTGAACTTTTCCAAAAATATTTTGTTGTCAAAATTTTTCATCTTTTCTTCCACTTTTTCTATAATAGACAAATTTTCTTTTAAATAAAGTCCTCTTCTTTCTAGTTTGATTATACTTCGGCAAATACACTCGAAAATATATTTTATGTACGGGAGATCAGTTTTTTAAGATGCATATTTAAATAGAGCTTTTGCTTTATATATTGATTCCACATCATCATCAGAAAGTGCATTTAACACATTACAAATTTCTGTATAGTTGTCACAATAGTTTGCAATGTCAAGAGTTAAAGCATAGAAAATTGCATGTGTGAAAAAAGGACAAACTTTTGCTTTTTATTTGCAACAGAAAGACTAAAAAATTATTTTCAAGAACTGTCAAAATGCATTATAAGCAAATTCAAGCAGAGTATATCAAATAAAGCAATTTTTCAAAAAAAAAGTACAAAATAAGCGAAATCAAGCTTTTCCAGCAAAAAGCTTAAAAAACTTGCCCTGATAATAAGATATAAATTTTAGGAAAAAAAATAAGTCGTAAAAGCTGTCAAGAATAAATAATTAATTTAAATGTTTTTTTTTTTTAACAATAATATTCATAATAAACTATCGAAGGTTTATATAACGACTATTTTAGTGCAAAATATTATTTTTCATAGACCTTTGATACAAATATTATAAATAAGACGTTGCATAGTGTTTTAAAATAGTTCGCGTAAGAAAATATTAATTAAAGTTGTGACAATTTTACGTCTCTGATTCAAACATTATAGCGACATAATAAGAGAACTTGAACGTTGGGAAGAGTTCTGTTCAAAATAAATAAATTAATTTTTTAATGTAGTCACCTAAATCGGACGAAGTCTTAAAAGAAAACTACAGGGTGTTTATTACGGTTCAATATTACGCTTGAGATTTTTGAGAAACAAAAAGAATCGAAATAATAAAGCGAATAATGCCTCGTGACTTTAGAACAAGTGGATATTATTTTCTAGCTGGTCTTTTAGCTGGAATAGAATCTCAAAATATGACGATTAAACATCTACGTACATTTGCTTATTGATTCTATAGGAGAATATTTGCAAAATTGGATTTTTTTTTAACCTCTACACAAACGTTTTTGTATTTTAACATTTTAATTAATATTTTAATAGATTTATGTGTCAATTGGACCATTTTATGTTGTAAAAAGTTTTGTAATATCCAACAAAAACACCCAATAAACTTAATTTATTGCCTTTGAGTTTATGACATAAAATTATTTTAGTTGCTGACACATACAAAATATTAATGGTGACACCTTTTGTTTTCTTCATCATAATCAATAAAAATTTTAGAAATTTTTTAATGGTTTTTCTTGTATAAATTTCTAATACATTTCGTATGTTTTTCTATTTACTTTTTTTAAATTTATTTTTTTTTACCTTCACAGGTGGAACATTGTAGAATTGTTAGCAAACACACATACTGGTACATTTTACATTTTCTAACAAAAAATTACACGAGGAAAAAATCGCAAAATACACTTTTATTCAATTCACGACAATTTTTGTTGAAAGCCTACAACAACAACAACATTTGTTTGACAGCTTTTTGGCATTATTTGCGTGTATTTTTTTTTTTTTGGTGTTAAAAAAAATACAAACAAATGTTTATTTGAAATACTCAATTTTAAATCGAATTTAATGTTGAACGATAAAGTTTTAAAACATCAACAAAAAAAAAGGTTAAATGTTGAGACTAGCTTTTTTAACTTTATATCGAAAATCTAAAACATCTGAAATTCTTCGTTATTATATAAATTTCTAACGAATTCATTTAGTGACTAAAAAAAAAACAAATACAATTGCAAAAAAAAATCTGCACAAAATTATAACGTTTTTAGAAGAGCGTTATTGTTTCTGCTGGGCATGGGATGATGATTTGCGAGATTAAAATAAATTTATTTTATGTGTGGGCAGTGGTGAGCAAAATTTATGCGACTCGTTCGTTCGTATGTATCGGTATGTTTCAGTATAACGTGAAGAAAACTTTATTAGTACGGCGGCGTATACTTGTTGTCTATGGATCTATTTTTTATACCTTTTCTCTTAAATTTTTCCGTCTGGACGTTAAAATCATAAAAAGTTTTTATGGTTTACTAATGAACACAAATTATTGTCAACGACTCCCACACAAATTACGACAATTAAGAGAAGCAAAACTTATATTATCTTAAGATATAAATTACTTGAGGACATCAGTGTCAAATAACGCTTGACCAACTACGAATGCCAATGAATAAAACTAAATAGATCCATTATATCATGTTTAAATATTATATAAAGCTTAACATGTCGCAACACATAATCGTATTTCTTTTATTTGTATTTTATATCGTTAGACGAAATGCAAATAACTGTGTATTTAAAGTTGAAATATCAGAAATCGCTTCGATTCTCGTTTGACACATCGCAGTTTTTTTTAGAAAAAAATAAAACTAATAATTTAATTCCCAACCATTAAGCAACAGAGGAGTCGTCCATTGTCGTGTAAAGAAGATTATGATTTTGTACTACAAGGCAATAATCCCAGTTGCGCATATAAGCTGGCGAAAAAAAATATTTATATTTGTTCGTACTATTAAAAGCATGTTTCCCTTCACATATGATTCCCCAGTAAGCAACAAGTGTTTACTTTTTACTTTGAATTAATTACACTTGCAGTCAAAATTTTGCTGATTTATCAGATTTTTAAGATTAAATCGATAATATCTTAAACAAGCATTGAAAGTTTAAAAAAAAAACATTCCGCAGATTTTTTATATATCTATATATCTATCTATCTGTATCTATGAGACGTCTGATCTGATTCCAAAACTATTTATTCAAAGATCATAGAATATGACCTTAACTTTGAGAAAATTAAACTCAATATACCACCTCATTGCAAGAAATTTGTAATTTTGCTTCTAAACTCAAATGCTTAAATCAGAATTTTTACAATCGTTTAACCTGTGTGTGTGACTGTGTGAGTTTGTGTGTTGGGTCTTGATGAAAATTATTTTCACATAATCGTTTGGAGAACAAACAATTAAATTTTGTATACGTATGTACGTACATACACAGCTGTATATATAAATACACGTATGTACGTTTAATTTAAAAGGATAAACACTAAAGACAAGTAAGTGGCGTTGGATACTGTCATTGCTCATGTTCAGAGATTAAAATAAGAGACATTAAATTAAGTATTTTATAAAAACCCACATATTGCTCAGTATCTATCATTTATTTCAGTTGCTTACTACATTATTATGAAACAGCAAAAGCATTATGGTTTGAAAAGGATCTAAAGTATTAATTTATTTATCTGCAAACTTAAATTGAAGCAAAATACATTAATTCTCCCATTTAAATTAGACAAATTTTTTATAAAGAAAGAACATTTTTATTTATTTAATGTGTTCTATAACAATCATAAGCACATTTTTTTAAATTTAATCAAGTGTTTTGCTTAAACTTATTAACAAGCAAAGTACATATTTTCTTCTTGATATTTTAGTGTTCATTTATTTAATTCTTGATTGAAGAATTTTCTTTGGATATTTTCGGTATATTTTCTTTTTTGAGTTCAAATATTTAATTTTTTGTTTTGCTTGCAATCAAATTTGTCACTTTTCCCAAAAGGTGTGATGATAATAAAACAAAACTAACGATGGATATACACTCACTCTGCAGCACGAACGAAATGAAGATGTAAGAGCAAATGTAAGTTGCTGAAGACGAATAAAAAAAAACTTTTTGATAACAATGCCACAGAGTATGATCAAATTTTTTTGTATAAAATCATGAGATATTCAAGCGACTTTTAGTAAAGTGTGTTAGACTTTGTGTATGTGCATGCACACACACGCACATATACTCGTACTATCCAATATTTTCGGTAGCATGAATATAAAATATGTAGTTTGCAAGGAACTACTCGTACAAGAAAAATAGATGAAAGTGCCAGCATCATTTGATGCATGAAATGTTTAAATCCACGTAAGCTATAACGAAAAACTCGAAACCAAATACTTGTCATATGAAGAAAAATAACTTTTTACAATTCTTCTCACAAGGTCAATAAGAAAATAGTTATGTATAGAAAAAAGAAAAGCTTAAAAAAACAAAAATATTTAAGGAAATTTTGATATTTTACGGAAATTAACAAAATTTTAGACTTTAGCACGTAAATAATGTTTTTGTACCTGCACACATACATATTTACATCGGTAAACACATACATCCACATGTATACTTGGGTATGTTTGTATGTCCCATGTCGTTAGATGGATTCTCATTCAAATTTAGATTGTGATTTTGTTGAAAATAAAAGATTATCTTAAACTCTTTAATGTACAAAAATAAAAAATATATTTAGTTGTTAATATTGTTACCAGAGTTGCATTTAATATTTAGCCACAAAACTATTTGATTCTTAACAATATATATTCTTCATCAAATCATCTACCATTACAGTCATTGAGATTAAATCAAAATTTTCAAAATTATTCAATCAGTCCAATTTGCAAGACCATCCAATACAAAAATTGGGAATTTATATTTTTAATTTAATATCCTGATTCGAATTAAATATTCGTGGCATGAATTCACAATCCATGGATGATACATTAGCATTATCGCGTTTGTTCCATCTACTCTACTAAAAAAAAGGAATTTAAAAAAAGGAATATTAATCAAACAAACTGAATAAAAATAATGAGATGGTGGCATTGGTACAAATTAATTTGCAGAACACAGCCTCTTAGGAGTATATATTACCTGTCACATAATTAATGTCGCAGTGACACTAGAATCCGAGAAAATTTAAAGATTTGAACAATATATAATGCAGGGAAATTTTTCGAAGAACCTTAGTTCCATTATCAGTTATAATTAAGTAAATTAAAACGTGGACACACACACACTCAAAGGACATTCATGTCAATTATGTGTGTTGATGATTTCCAAAAGCTTGAAAAATGTAGTCCAAATTTTTTTCAGCAGCCAATAACAAATAAATTTAATTAAATAAAAAGCCGGAGGTGGTCAATATTTATGGAAATAATAAGGGTTTTAGGATGATGCCACCATCTGACGCATGTAATAATTCAATTGTATACTCGTATAAGTTTGCAACTCTCTATGTATAAATATTTTTTCTCCGAATGCTTGTATGTGTGTTTGTATGCCTATGAATATTGAAAAATAACAAACAAAGTTGATGCCATACGCACCACATTCTAAAGCAATATAGAATTATTTTATCCAAATCGACACACACACACACACACACTCACACACAATCAAATGTGTTTTATCTCTTAAGAAAGACGTTCCTTTTTGCAGACAAATATCAGATAAACAAAAATTAAAAGGACAGTATCAGACAATGAATAGAAAGCCAAAGGTTATCAACTATAAACACATCATTGTGCGATTAAAATTTATTTATTTGGATCTAATAAATATTTCATTGTTACATTTGCTTTGTGGGTAAAAAAGGCAAAAGGTTTTTGATTCCTGATATTAATTGGACAATTTAAATTTATTGTAAATGAATTAAATCACCTTTTATGTAAGCAAACTGTTAAGAAACGTTTCAGCAGTAAGCAGAGGGAGGGAGGGTTACCAACATACCAACCAAAAAAAGAAGTAATTTTTAAAAATAAAATAATGATATTAATTTAGTTTTTATTGCGATGCTTTCAATGAGAGTAACCTTTCCCTTCGCTGCTATCGTATCAGAATCATCAATTCACAAAAAACAAGTATTTTGATGTTCACAATACCTTTGATTTTATTGAACTTAATCGTACTCTGTGGGCGGTTAATAGCGATGTTAGCCTATCAGTCCAGACGTCGTGGATTCGATTCTCGCCAAAGGTACAGGGTATGTTTATAGAAGGGATTTACAACGGAATCATTTGGTTAACCCTTTCTGGCCCTAATTTTTTATCAGCCAGAATAATTGCTGCACTTTTTACTAAATAATGATATTAAAAATATCAAATTTTTGCATTAGAATATTTCTATAAAATTAAGTTTGCTTAAACTACAAAGAAAGAAATGTTTTTGTTAAATTGCTTCTTCATCATGAACCTCGAACATATCGAGTAATAATCGCAAACATAGCTTAAACGACAAAAACAATTTTAGCTTAAGTGACAAGCCTCTGTCACGAAAAAACACAAAGAATCATTCAATGCACTCATAAAAAATTGATTTCACTATAAATTCGTAGCGGCTCCATGTGTGGCCATGAAATTGTAAGATATTATGCAAATGTTGCGAATTATTTATTTTCTTAAATAAAAAATTAAAATTGAAAACCACGTCGCTTAAGCTATTTTTGCGGTTATGACTCGATTTACTCGTATTTTATAAACAATTTCCGTAAATATCTCAAATGAATTTACATAATTAGTTCTTATTTTCAGATAATTTAATAATTAGAATTTGTGGTTATTAACTTATTTAAATTCCATCAAAAACCATATTTACATGGCTACCATGAATTCTGCTTGTTGTATGTTATAGATGCTCAATACTATAGCATGACTGTACAATTTTTATTTTCTTGCACATATGAAAAGTAATACGAGTATTATCAGGCTCAAGTTCAGTTTTATTGAATTAATGAAAATTCAAAATTACTAAGAGTTTTTTTTATGTTGAAAAATATTATTATTTATATCCAGTCAGTTTTTAGCAGAACGTATCAGTACTGATTTCAAGGCCGCTACACCTCTCATCAGCGTTCAATTGTCCATCTTTACAATTTTCGTACAGTGGATACTAATTGAAATCAGTACTGATACGTTCTGCTAAAAACTGACTGGATATAAATAATAATATTTTTCAACATAAAAAAAACTCTTACGCCCGCTTTCACGATGTTCGATTAAAAATTAATCAACACTTTAACTGAAAGTCTGGCTAAATTGTATTACACAATATATGATTAACTCTTAACTGACAGAATTTAACAGAAAAGTTGATGTTAAATTTAACTGAAAGAAATTTGCCGCTTAGCACTCTAATCGGAGGAAAGTAAAACAAAATGTATAGAGATACAAATCGATATTTATATGTTTGTAATATTTTTAATTTAAAAATTTCTATTCAAAATTTTACATTTATTTGAGCATGTACTCAAGTATTTATGTTTAAAATTTTATTTATTTGTTGCGGGTTAGAAATATCTAGATATATATTTCGTTGGTAGCTATACCAATTCATCAGTAGATGTTTTACTCTTAATGTTTAAAAAATTCCAAAGCTCATCTATTTATACAAAAACTCACAAACATATTTTTGTGAATTACAAAGCATAAAAATAGCCTTTAAAAAATTTTTTCAAACACACACAACAATAATTTTCCATTATGAATGTGTTTACTTTTCTACACCTATACAATTAGACAACCGCTGGTTGCCATTTGTATAAATAGATGAGCTTTGGAATTTTTTAAACATAAAGGGTAAAACATCTATTGATGAATTGGTATAGCTACCAACGAAATATATATCTAGATAGATTGCTAACCCGCAACAAATAAATAAAATTTCTATTCACAAAAAAAGAAAGAAACTGCAATAAGTTTAGCCAAAATCTGGCCATCTGATAATTTCGTAAAACGCAACATGGCACATCGAGACTGTATGGGTGCGATGGTTTTTTCACTTGTATTACAAGCTAATGCAAAACGTGTGGTCGTACTATAAATTTTCATTTACACCTCAGTGCTTGCTGTGCACCCTCAGTCATACTGTCAGCTTCATCTAGTGCAACAATGTTATGATGTCCACGGGAGAGAGTGGCTTTTTGTTAAGCAAACATTTTAATTTTATTCCACACTACGGCGAAACCACGTTCATTTGAGGCATTTAATTCCAATACTGCTTCCTTACCTGCCGTTTACACATGCAAGTGCAAGTGCGAAAAACTCAATACACTCACACTTTTTCACTAACACAAGCATAATTTTCGAACTTGCAGCCAGTGATGTTAACTAATTTTTTCCAATTACCGTACAGACTTAAAAATATTACCGTTTTTAGGGTAAAATTACCGTACGGGTAAAGCCTTGTATAGAAATAGTAATATATTACTATTAAAATAGGTTATATTTTTTAATTAATATAAGTAGGTAGATATTTTAAAGACAACAAAAACTTAAGAAACAATTAGTATTAATAAAAAATTAGAAATAACACTTATATGTACATTCAATCACCGTTGTCTTAAAGACTTTATACACACATATGTGTATATTAGGGTAGGTCAATTTTTTTGCCTACTAAGCGTTTAGCAAAATCGTAATCTACGGGAAATTCTAAGAACTTTTCCCAAAGAAACCATGGTTCTAAAATCAAAATCGAGCTTGCGGTTTTTTAAGAGAAAATTTGGTTCTCAGGACTATTGTTATTTTAACATGAACCTCCAAAACCATTATTTGGGTAAATAATTTTCTATAAATGAGGACAGATAAAGAAAGCTGAGAAAATTTCCTTTAAAATAAGCCCTCTTCCAGCGTTACAGGTCAACTATTCACCAATTGCAATGATTATTTCAAAAAAAAATAGCATTATTTTCAGATGTCCTGAGCAACAAATTTTCTCTTAAAAAACCGGAAGCTCAATTTTGATTTTAGAATCATGGTTTCTTTTGGAAAAGTTCTTAGAATTTTCCGTAGATTACGACCTTGCTATACGCTTTGTCATGTTTTTCGGTCCCGAACAAATTGACCCACCCTACTGTGTATACATACATAAGTATATAAATTATTTTATATTTAAAGCTGAGTGTTATTCATAGATTAATCGAAGATTTTATATATTTTCGGCCCACCCCGCGATGTAGATTGATCGATAATGCTGAAATTGTAAACGAAATACAACCGGTTTGCGACCTTCTAACCATCAATTTAATATTATTTGCATATTTAGCTTTTGTGGCAGTAAATAAATAATAAGTTAAATAAAATCGGTTATTAGCGAAATGCAAGTTAATTTTTTTTATATCTAGAAAACCACCAATCGATATCGCGAGTACCTGTATAAATATTCCATAGGAGAAATTTTTAGCATTTAGCCACAATTGGCATTGTTACAATGTTTTAGGAAAACCATGGGTTTTATGATGTAATTAAAAATTAAAGCTTTATGAAATTACCGTACAAATATTGAAATTACCTGCCTACCTTTTGGAGGTCTAAATTACCGTACAATACGGTAATTACCGTACGGTTAACATCACTGCTTGCAGCTCTACTTACAAGAAAATATGCTTGTAAGTAAATTTTTGACACTTACCATGCATTTACACATGTAACTAATTACTTGCAAGTAGTGTATGCGTATTATCAACGAAAATGTCGAAATTATAGCCAAAATTCTTGCAAGTTGATCGAGCGTTTACACAGTCAGTTGTAAGTTAATTTTCAAAATGTTCTCGAGGCGTAAGCATGCTATGAAAAATATGTGAATCCACTATTGCCGTGTTGTCGATATCATAAAGTTACTGAAAAGAATATTTGGTTTAACAAATTTTTTTTTCAAAATGCATGAAATTAATGCTTGAAAATACTATTAAGATGCTTTGTTGTATAGATGTGTTCTTTTTTGTTTTTTATTTTTTATAAATACACAGAAAATCAGCTATAAACATTACTTTCATTTTACTAAATACTGGTTAATTGATATAAAACTCATCCTCGGTAGCACTGTTTCTTTACTTGTCATTTTACTTGCCGTAAGTGTCAAAAATTTACTTACAAGCAAATTCTCTTGTAAGTAGACCTGCAAGTCCGAAAATTATGCTTCTGTTAGTGAAAAAGTGTGAGTGTATTGAGTTTTTCGCACTTGCACTTGCATGTGTAAACGGCAGGTTACGGCAAGTAAAATGACAGGTTAAGAAACAGTGTTACCGATGATGAGTTTTATACCAATTTACCAGTATTTAGTAAAATAAAAATTTTGTTAATAGCTGAATTTCTGTGTATTTACAAAAAATAAAAACAAAAATGAGCATATCTATACAACAACGCATCTTAATGGTATTTTTGAGCAAGAATATCATTCAGTTTGAAAAAAAATTTGTTAAAACAAATATTCTTTTAAGTAATTTTATGATATCGCGAACACGGCAATACTGGATTCACATATTCACACTCTAAAAGTAAATCTATCTTCATAGCAAGCTGACGCTTCGAGAACATTTTTAAAATGAACTTACAACTGACTGTGTAAAGACTCGATCAACTTGCAAGACTTTCGGCTATAATCTCGACATTTTCGTTGATAATACGTATACACCACTTGCAAGTAATTACTTACATGTGTAATTGCGGGGTTATAGCTGTCACCAAGTAATATTCTAGCCTAACATTGAATAGTCGTTGTTTTGCTCACACCAGTTGTACCCCATACCATACCAAAAAAAATCAGCTTTTGCTTATTTCTTTATTCATCATTTTACTTACCGCTATAATAATCTTAGGTGCGTAGCAAGTTCGGACAAACTAGCTACAGTATCTTCATTGTCTACAATTTCATCAAATTTTGCCGGTCGGTATTTTTAAATCCTAGATAAAAGTATTGGACGTTAAATACGATTATGAACATATTTTTACATCATCTTACCATGGCAAATTCCGTCTCTTGATTTATTTCCTATCCTCTGGACACATCCAAACTAGATTCCTTCATCTATGTATGTATGTATGTCCCAAATACGTTGTCGCCGGAGATCATACTACAAACAAACAATTTATATTGATGCTTTATATACATGTACATATGTATTTATGTACAAATAACAATATTTTAGTTATTACTTACCTGAATTTTACTATTATTACAAAGTTTTGTTTCTCAAATTTGCAAGAACTGTCTTTTTAATTCATTTTTTATGTAAACATTTTTTATGTATTGCCACATTTTTATTAAATTCTTTTGTTACTTAACCGAAAGATGGTGAAACGAAAATACGTAACCGTTGATTAAATAGTGCCCGTTAGCCTAACCAGCAATTAGTTAATTTTTTGTTAACAGACATTTTACCGAACATTGTGAAATCAGGCGTTAGTAATTTTGAATTTTCATTAGTTCAATAAAACTGAACTTGAGCCTGATAATATTACTTTTCATATGTACATCGATATAAGTTCAAATAATAATTACGTTTATTCGTAATAATAATAATATAAAAATATTTTTATTTTCTCTTAAATAGTTTTTGTTTAGATTTTTGAATAACATGTAGTTAAAAATTCAAAACATTTTATTAAATAAAATTTAGTTTGCTTATTCAGAAAGATTGATTAGATTTCTCCATTTTTAAGCCGAATACAAAATATATTTATTTACAGTAAAGTACATTTTTAAACGTAACATCGGACTAATACTCCATTTTCGGGAAGCAAATATTGCTAATACACCCAATTCTCTTTTTACACGATAGATACGTTCCCAATAAATTCGTGTAAAAAAAATTCGTGTAAAAAAAGATACTAGCCAAAGATGAAAATAGTAGATTGGTTCCAGACCTAAAAAATAACGTAAAAGTATAATAAATTAATAATAATTAATATTACATAAATAATATTACAGGTGATTTATGTTACATTGTGACCGGGCTACCAATATACAATAGTTAAGAAATAGTTATAATTAAACACAATTCTGATTTTCAATTAATAATGCAGCGATTTGGAAATTATTTAAAACTTACCTGTTATTGAGTTGATAAATTTGTACGAGCACTAACTTTACAGCAATTAAACGTCTTTGTAGAATATTTAAAATCGTGTTAAAACAAAACAATTCGTGTAAAAAGAGAAAAATGTTAACTTTTTAACTCGTGTTAAATGAAAATTCGTGTAAAAATAATTCGTGTAAAAAGAGAATTAGGTGTACTTCTCTTTTCAGGTTTTATATCATGTTGTTTTTGTAATCTTGTCCAACATCGTTTGGCACAAATAAACTTGAATAAGAAACAATTATTCCATTTAAAAATCTCGATAAATATAAAAATTTCAATATTTTCAAAATGAAAAATAGCTCAAAAAATACTAAACCATTTAGAAAATAAAGATTTTGTGCCTGATTACATTTTTAAAAAAATTATACAAAATAAAATATCTCTACTTTTTTCCAGTGTTCCCCGGGCGTTCTTGTAATCAAACTTTACAGCAATTCTTTAAATCATGACTTTATTGATTTTAAGGCGATGACAATTATATTTCTATGTGCTTAAAATTTGAGAAATAAGTGTGAATACAAGTATGTGTGTGTATGTACATCATGCAACCATATTTTTAATGTTACAATTTATTATTTCGTGTTTGTACGAAAGAGTATACAATAGAAGAAAAAAACTAAAATAAAAATATTTTGTGTTTGTGCGACAATGTTTTTCCTTACATATTTTTTTTTTTTTTTTGATCCTTTTTCTTTTGTGTTTGATGATTATACATAATTGTGGATTCTACACGCATTCTATGCATTGGCCGCAAATACAGAAGCGCTGAAAATCGAGAACACAATAAGGACTCGACATGAATTTTTAATTTTGCAATTGGCCAAGGCTAACTACACAAATATGCTGTGGAAAAATAAAATGAACAAAAATACAGCAAAATAAAAAAATTAAAAACGAATGGAAAATAAACTGCCAGAGTCAAAAATATGTATTGTTGTGTGTATTTATGTACTGGCTTGTACATAAAATTCCATTTGGAATTTAAAAATGAAAAGAAAAGGGTGCTCAGACAAAGATAATATAAATTTGTATGCCACTAATGTTACAACTTGATAATTTATCACAGTTACGAGAAATCGAAAGAGACGAACACTTGCAACACGAAAGCATAGCAACAACATTTCTACAAAAACAAAGGACTTGTTACAAAGTAAGGACCTCAAAGTGTTGCATTATTATTGTGCTAAATATCACCGCACTACCGTCAGCATTCTGCAACAACAACTGATAGACCAACACTAACAAACCAAAAGTTTAGATAAAAATTTTTAGGTCAACATTCCAACAAACAATAGACAGACGAAAAAATGTATGGGAACATGAAGCCATGAAGAAAACGAAACGGCTGACGGAGAAATAAAAATTATCATTTTCAAAGTTGCAATTGGTACAAATTAACCAAACGCCATGATGTTGCAGTAATAATGGAGACCAAAATTTGGCAAATAAAAAAATTCATTCATTCATTCTTGCCCTTGCCAAAAACACATGAAACCCCGTGCAACATTTAAATCATTGTGTAGAAATATTAAAAATAAAAATTTGCACAGTTTTAAAAAACAAAAAACAAACAAAAAACGCATTTAAATAGGAAAAAACAGAACGCTTTTAATTTCTTGTGAAATAAAGAGGGGTGGTTTTGGGTTCTCGACTTGCGGTTTGACTTTTTTCTTTTCTTTTAACATAAAAAAAAAAAAGAACACGATTATGTAAACAACGGGTAGCAACAAAGTCAATTAGCCTTTTTTGGAACTATTTTTTATATAATTTTTCCAAGTAAATGGCACAAACAAAATTTTTATTATATTAAATTAAATGAAAACGGACATGGAGAACAAAGCCTTTTTGTTATGCTGAAAGAGTAAAGAACAGTGTAACATTTTACATTTTCAAAGAAAAGAAAACAAGTATTAACAGCAGTCCGTTTTTGTAGAAATTTAAAATAAAAAAATGTCGTATGAAATTTGTATACGTAGTATGCGTGACTTGAATATTTTAGTTTTCTTTGCAGTACTTTGTAAGAAATTAAGAAATGGAAAAAAGTTATAAAAAAATTATAAAATTTAGTGCAATGTATTTCTATGTATTGCAAAACAAAAAAAGAAACCAAAAATACTAGCAGCGATTAGAAAGTGAAGCCATTGATCTCCGTCACAAAGAAACAAAATAATACGAATACTTATTTTTGAAAAAATCGTTCAGCTTTATTCAGTACTTTTGATATTTTCCTTTTTTTAATACTTTGATCTCTTCAATAGCGCCGGCATTTAAATAAAATACAGGGTGGACTAACTTGTGAAGCAGGTTAAAATTTTCAAGATCGCTTGGTTTATGGTTACACAAAACGCAAAAAAAAAAAAAAAAATTCCGAAATTGTGGTTCAAAATTCAACTACAAATAAAACTGAATTTCATTTAAAAAAGAACCAAATCGAAAAAATTATTAATTAAAAAATGTTGAAAAGTTATTTCATGTGAGCATTTCAAATTTTCACTAACGACATGAGTAATCCTAATTCAAGACCATTAGAAAGAAATTAAAATTTATAAAAGAAAAAGTGAAAAGTTAAATCAACTCTGTTTCAAGATTGAAATAATAAATAAAAATCCAATAAAAGCAGTGCCCAGTACGGATGTAATTCAGACAATCTTGGATTAGGTGTATGTGCTTGTCTAACTGTAACCGATTGACAAACCTTTTTACCGCTGAATAACCACATCATATGAGATTATATACGAGTATATTCCATATATTTTATAAATTATAATAGAATCTTCGAGTATAACGAATAGTAAAATATTGCTCTAATACGAGTATACGGGATATTGCGATAATAAACGGGTCATCAGAGTATTTCTAATGGTCGGTTTTACTTTCCATGTGAATAAGAAATAATTCCAGTTGATAAAAATTTGTTATATTCTAGGGCACACGTTACGATATAAAAAAAAAACACTTGAAAAAGTTTAGATCGTGACTTTTTAAATTTCCAATGATGATTCAAATGCCCAGTTGCAACACAATGATTAAATATTCATTCGTGATGATAAAAGTTGAAGTTTCAGAGCCAGCAAGAAGTTTTTTTTTTTTTTTTTGGTTCCGATGACAAACAAAGTTTCTTCAAATGATTCTGATGACGATGTAGTTTTTATTTAAATGTTTATCGAATTTATAGTTGCAGTCGTATATGCCTGCCAGCAATAGTTTCAGTATCTCTAATAGCAGCATCTTCGTTATCTTTTCAATAATCAAGAACAAAATGATCAATACCATCCATTACAATTTGTAAAAGTTTTTGCTTTAGTTTTGTTTTTGTTTTGGTTTTTGTTTTTGTGTGTTCCAAAAAGAGTTAGTTTAGCTTCAGTATTTCAGGATTTCACTCCTCTTAGTTGTCATTTATTGTTGCTTCTTTTATTTAACATTTTCTTCTTCTTAATGTAAAATGTATCTTCATATGAATGTAGTTGTTAAAGTCAAATGGAATGTGTGAGTGTATGTGAGAGATAGTATTTTCATTTTACGAAAAGTTTGAATTCAAAATAGAATTTTATAGCATTTGGTAAAAGCTATTATTCTTTGTCGTGCATAATGAAAACAGATGATGGTTTCACTTCTCAAGGGATTTGACATTCGTTGGTACTAAATGCTAAACATCGAAATAAGTTTTTTTTTTTATTGAAAGTGAGTCAATAGTTCGAGCGAGTATTGAAATACAAATCTTTTTTAATTATTATTTTAACACTCATTTAAGGCACACGTTTTTAAAAGAAGAATACAAGACTTCTCCACAATGTTCAAATTGCATTTCGAAATATTTTGTGAAGTTTAATCGCAACTACACGACATTTAAATTTAAATTAAACAACAAACATCAAACCATTTAAATCAATACAGATTAAAATTTAAACAAAAATATCGTTTGCGTGATTGAAACTTATGTATTTATTTTTTATATTCTTGTTTTTTTTGTTTTGTTTTGTTAAAATTCCTAAATCCGCGATTTGACTTAACAAAATTTCGACTTTAGCATTTGCATAAAATATCTATTTATTTAAGTTTATAATTTACACATTTTCACATGTATTGATAAGGATTCTACTTGAATGGGTAATCATCGAATATTGGAAATACTAATTTACTATCGCCGATTGAAACACAACAACACATCCATCATACACGTTTTATTTGAGTTCACAAATATCATACAATTGAAGTTTTACCTTTCAAACATTTAAATTGTTAGTCAATCGTAAGCTTTTATTTGAAATCAAAAATTTTTTGTTGTGTGAAAATCTCATGTAAAGGGTGTTTTTTAAATAATCTGACAGTCCAATATTTCCCATCTTTTTACAGCACATGTGGCTGTATTTCATAAATACCTTTGCGCATGTTGTGTAAAAATTTTCAATTATTTCTGGAAACGTAAAACAATTCATTCATAATTTGTTTCTTTGAGTAAATTTATTCCATTTTAAAGTTAACCACAAAGCAGTGATGCCAACTCAAAGATGTGAACGTCTATAAAACAACCATTATTGCTCATGAAATGTATTGCAATTATTTTTTTCAACTGTGTGGTCACTCCGTCATGAATCTGTTTTAACAATGTCTATCAATATTTATTGAATTTAAATATAGAAAACTTTAAAATTAAATGTTATCATTTAAAAAGAGAAGTTTTTGTTAACTTTTTTAGCATTTCACAAAAATATCCATGGCCGCTTTTATTTGTGGCCAAATTCACCATAAACATACATACTTACACACATACTCCATATGCATGTACCCATGTACATACATATATAGAAAAAAAATATGTATACATATTTTTGTATTTGTTTAATCAAATTTATATGCACAATAATATTTATTTAAATCCTTGTCATAAACACGCTCTTCTTCCCAAACCGAAACATGTAAAAACGACAATTTAAAATGCAACAAAATGCTGTTCTGTATCTATTTTTTTCTTTTTTTTTTTGCCCCTCTGAAATTTTATCATGCATATAAATGAGAAAATTGCATAGTTAGTCGAAAAATGAAACAACACAAGACCATAAAATATCAAAAAGCAACGAACAACAAAAATTAGAAAATCAACGAAAATCATATAAAACTTTAAATAAAATATTGTATGTAATATTGTGTATATTTATGTAAGATAATAACAACGATTGATTTTTGATTTTCATAATTTTTCATAAATTTTCGAAAATTGGTTGAAATTTAGCATTATTTTTTTAAAAAAAATCAATACAAGTTCCCCACAATGTTCTTTAATTCTTGCGAATACCATTTAAGACAACTTCGAGTGGCGAGAGGAACACGTTAATGTGTTCCATAAATACGACTTTATTCTCCAACTATTAAACCAAATTAACTGATATTCTCTTTGAAAACGAACATTTCAAAATTATATTTCTTAATTTGCAAAGCCAAATGATATTTGCCCGTTTAATTATTGCAAACAAATAATTAACTAAACTTTAAGTTTAGCTCAAAAAAAAAACCCAGCGTTAAAATATCTTTATTACTTAACAAATACAGCGATATGAACACACACATACACGCAGAATACCATACACACATTTAAGTTGAGATAGACATTCCGTTATGGTATGAACGGAAATGCAAAAAATCATAAGTATTTGCGGAAAAACACCCATACCTTTAAAGAACGTACATACATATGTATCTTGAAATGATGAAAAACGTACACAATTTAAATAATGAAGTTGTACAAAGTTCGGCGTAAGACTTGCAATGAATGGCAGTGGAACTCTTGTCTTTACTCAAGCTGATGCTGATGCTGCTGGCTGCTCAAATTAGTGGTGTAAAATGGTGACGTGCATAGATATGTATGTATGTAGGTGGTGGCGCATAAGTATATTTAATTACCGCAGGCTGGCGTTGTGTGAATATCATTAAATACAGTCTCTATATCTAAAACCATAAAAGGACTATAAAAAATAACACTTGAACGTTTAAGAAATAGCGACAACAGAAATTTAAGACTTTGACTAAATGGCTGCCTGTCAGTCGTTTTAGAAATTCAAAGATTTAAAAAAGCGAAACATGTATGTTTAGCAGTTGGTAGCAAGTACAAAAATAGCTTGCGGTGACGTGACTAAAGCATCAGTGAGCAATTATCGCATACTCGTTTAGTACAAGTACTGCTTTTATAAAATAAAACATTAAGATGTACTATTTCACACACACAAGAACACACACGAACACAAACACATATATATATAAACTTGCAGTATTTTCTCAGAGTTATTAGTGTGTTAACATCCGAACAAGAAAAAAATAAAATAAAATAGAAAGACTGAAATGTTAGAAAAAATATAGACAAAGTTCTTGTGGTAACACCTCTGTGGAAGCATGGCTAAGAAAAGTTCCTACTCTGTTTTTGCCATTAAACTAAATTTAAGGCAACAGCTGGTGGCTTTCGAGAATACTCTAAAATTCTATAGTCCGTCCGTCGTTTTAATTGCTTTTCGCCTGCTTGCTTGCTTAGAATACCGAAAGAGAAACAAAGCAAAAAAAAAAAAAAAAACAACAGCAAAAAACAAGCAACAACTAAAAGTGTTCATCTCTTTCTGGCATGCCGTTGGATTTTCATCATTTCTTTCATTTTTGTTAGCGATTCATTCAAGGGAAAACTGAAAGAAAATCGATGTAAACTTTAGCATAAAAGGTGAAATTGTTTCTGACACTTAAACCCAGAAGTTAGTTGGAACGAAGTACAGTGAACTCGCAGTAATGCGAACTTATAAAAATTAAGATGGTTCACTTTATTCAATTTGTTTACATTTTCGATCGATTGCAATAATTTGTTCCACTTTCATAGTTTATTTAGTATAATAGAAAAGCCCACAAAGAAAAGAAAGACCAGCTTGGTAAAATAACATAAAATTTATTTTAAACTCATGAATTTTCAAATATTCACTTTTAGTTTAATACTAAATAACGAAACCATAATGGGAGATGATAAAAAACTAGGAAAAAATAACGTGAAGATTTTATAAAACAATTGAGAGCAACACATAGCAACAAACATTTCCGGTTATAAACGCCTGTCATGTGTTACAAGAGCTTATTTAACTGTTGCGAGCAGTGTAGCCAGGTAAATATTGTCTAATGTCCCCAAATTAAAGAGTGTTGTCCCCAAAAATTCCCATTTTAAAACTGAAAATCCACCAATTTCGTCCCCAATAAAGATATGTATATTAAGCATCATAAAAAACGATTTTTTTTTATTAATTTTATTACATACATATATTGTTTGCACTGTTGAAAAGTAGTTATTAGCTCAGGAGTCCAACTTATGTTCCGATTGTCGTTTTTCTTACAACCAGAATGTAATGTGTGAAGCAAAGCTTGTTGTTTCGCTGCATTGGGTATGAAACGTCTATAAAAGTTGATCATACCTAAAAAACGTCTCATGTCTTTAACGGTGATTGGTTGCTTATAGTTGACTATGGCTTCTACACGTTCCGATAAGGGTTTTAATCCATAAGGTGTCACTAAATAGCCTAGAAAATTGAGTTCTTGGACTGCAAAAACAGATTTTGATACGTTGATAGTGATACCATATTCTCGGAGTCTGAAGAATATTTTCTTTACGTGTTGCTTATGCTCTTCAAGGTTTTCTGACGCAATCATTATGTCATCTATATACGCGTAACAAAAATCTAGGCCTTTGACAACTTCATTAATGAACCGTTGAAAGGTTTGTGCAGCATTACACAAACCAAATGTCATACGAGGAAATTCAAAAAGACCTATGGGCGTAATGATAGCGGTCTTCTCGATGTCACCATTTTCAACAGGTATATGGTGGTAAGCTTTCACTAAGTCAACCTTGCTGAATATCGTTTTACCACTTAACATATGTCCAAAGTCATGGATATGGGGAACTGGATATCGATCCGGAGTGGTAACATCATTTAATCGGCGGTAATCACCACATGTACGCCACTCTCCATTTGATTTTAAAACAAGTTGTAAGGGACTGGCCCAGCAACTATTCGATGGTCTACATATTCCTTCTTTCACCATTCTTTCGAATTCCTTTTTCACAATCTGTAATTTCTCAGGAGAGAGTCTGCGAGCCCTACTAAATACTGGAGGCCCTTTTGTTTGAATGTGATGTGTGACAGAGTGCTTAGCAGTTCCTTTAAAAGACGAGGACTCTGTCAACATTGAGAATTCAGTTAACAAAGACGAAAAATAGGAGTTTTCTTGAATTGATTTAATAGTCAAGGGATTTTTATTAGTATACAGTGCAGCTTGGCTTTTAGAATTGGAAAAATTATCAATCAATCGGTTGTGTTTAACATCTACCATTAATCCAAAATAGCTCAAAAAATCAGCACCGATTATTGGCTTTGAAACATCAGCCAGAATAAAAGTCCACCGAAAGTTTCTTTTCAGACCTAAATTTAGAGTTATAGTTTTCTTACCAAAAGTTTTTATTGTCGATTGATTAGCAGCAAATAATTCTAAAGGTGCAGGGTTTTGTTGCCGTTGAGAAAAAGTGACAGGAAATACAGAGACGTCGGCACCAGTATCAACAAGAAATTTAAATTTTGAAATATAATCTTGAAGAAAAAGGCGACAAATTTCTCGGCTAACCCCATCCGTCACCAAAGACGAGGAGCCTAGTAGTTTTTCGGCGAATTTGGAATTGTGTCTGAGAATGTACAAGGCTGCACACATTTCATAGCCTTCTCGCCAAATTTGAAATGATACCAGCAAAAAGGTTTATCTTTCTTACCTGAAGACGGATCTCTTCTTCGTGAACGCTGAACACTAGATGCCCGGCTACTTGTACGACCACGACCTCTAGATAATATCTCAACTTGTTTGGTTAGTGCATCAATTTTCTTATCTAGTGCACTGTTTGATGATGATGTGGATATTGCGTTAATATCCCAGGTCTCTGATGTATCGGCGATTTTGTCTGCCATAAGAGCTAATTTGCTTAATGCCTCACTACTTACAGATAGTATAGCTTGCATTTGTTTGGGTAAGCGTTGCATCCACAGATTCTTCATAAGTTCATCCGAAACTTTTCCAGATGATAATGTTGACATCTCTCGCAGCAATGCTGAAGGTTTTTTTTCTCCCAATTCAATATCGCGCAACAGTTTCTTTAACAGTTTTTCCTCAGAATCGGAAAAGCATTCTTGCAGGCGTTGTTTTAATGTTTCATACATATTGCTTGTAGGTGGGTCTAGAATTATATCGCTTACCTCACAAATAACATTAGCTTCGATGGCACCAACAATGGTATGAAATTTTGTTGCATCTGCAGTTATTCCAGCGGTGATGAACTTACTTTCCACTTGCTTGAACCATAATGCGGGATTTGTTCTCCAAAACGGCGGTACCTTAACAGAACCTCGTGCTATTTCATTATTTGACGGAAGCGATGAAAATTCCTCCTCAGAGCTGTTCCTTGACATGATTGTATTTAATTTGCGGGGTCACCAATTTTAGCAGTATTGGGTTGTTTAATTTAAATAAAACTCAAAAGCTAAATTTTATATTTTTTATAAAAAATTATTTAATAAAAAAAAACAAGTTTACAATTTAAATGTTTGTCAAGAAGTGAAAAGATATTATAAAAGTTAAGAAAATATTGTACATGAATATCTATGCTATTATGATTAAATAAATTTTTTACATACAAAGTAGTTTTTTACAAAGTTTAAAAATTTAATTTATTTTAAATATTATAACATAACTACGCCACACATTTATTTTGCTAGTACAGTTAAATAATCTAAAAAAATTTTTTTGAATTCCTTTTGCTTCTAATTCCTTTGAAAATTCTATGCCAACATCAATTTAAGCAACAACCAAATTACTTTCCTTATCGTCAATTAGTACATCCATTTTGGCAATATCGAATTCAATAAATTCTGGTTTTAAAAATTTTGAACAAATTGTTATAAAAACCAACATCCTCAATACCATCGCCTTGAAATAATCGAAATATGGAGAAAAACACGCCAAGATACATAAACATATTCATATGTATGTTAATATATGTATGAAAGATAATGGTAAAATAAAGCAAAATCGATAATAGGTGTACTGAAAATGAAAAATCCCCAAATCCCTCTCTACGATAATCTGTCCCCAAAAAACAGCTAAAATCCTCAATTTGGGGAGAAAACCCCACACCTGGCTGCACTGGTTGCGAGTTGGTTTTCTGTAAAAACCTGTCGTTCACTATTTAGAGGGTTCATATAAAAAAATGAGTGTTCACCATTAGTGATTAGTTTACTATTGTGGAAGTTAACATTAACGCGAGTTCGCTGTAAGACGGATTTACAAGTTTACATTCATACAAACACACATACATACATATTTACAGCAGCACTATAACAGAGTGCGGTTAATATTTATGTTTGTTTGTTTGGGAGAGTATCAAAGCCTGTGTCTGTGACTGAATGTGTGTATATATGTATGTATATATAATTGTATATGTTTAGTAAAAAGTAAGTGAATAGAAATTTTGTAAGTAATCATTTGCAACAGCCTCTCTCTTTATCTTATAAATATGATTTTAATGGCGGTATTGGTGGTGCCAGTAGCAACTTTGTACATGTTTCAGTGTATGTGCGATGCATTCATGCAGATGCATTAGTTCTTAAACGATCATTAGCGTCTAGTGCAGCCATAATTTGCCGCGAAGGTTGAAACTTTACAGGACCATGGGATTACAGCCACAGCATGCAACCGCAGCCAACAAAAATGTTAATAGAACTCTTATAAAATTTAAACCTTTTAAAAATGCAAATTTCTTTGAAAAAAATATAAAAAATAACTAAACTGAATTTTTTACAAATCGAAACTAAATCATGCAAAAACCAAATCATGGCCTTAAATCTTTGATATTTTTTGCCATTTTTAATTCTAACAAACAACTCGTAGGTATACTAATAATAAAAATACTTGTTTGTGTTGCTGATGTTATTGAAAGTTAAATAATTCATTTGTTAAACTTT
Source organism: Lypha dubia (assembly GCA_947311025.1). Classification (NCBI taxonomy): domain Eukaryota; kingdom Metazoa; phylum Arthropoda; class Insecta; order Diptera; family Tachinidae; genus Lypha; species Lypha dubia. The sequence continues at coordinate 625,135 of OX371260.1, read as the reverse complement.
CGATAACATGCGTTGTTTCACTAAATTACGAATATTAAATAAATTTATTCAATTAGCATAAAAGTTTTTCTACTTATTAAGCAAATAATATTAAGTCCATATTAAAGTATGGCAGAAAAGAAAATCCGAAATACGCACAACCACATACTTAATAGTACGAAAATATAAAGAAGACATTTGTTAAGTAGCAGATTCATGTGGCAGCTAAAACATTCAACAGAAATGTTCATAGTTTGTTCTCGTTTGTGCTAGAAATAAACTTTTATTGAAATTAGCTTTCTTTTCTATTTATTTTTGTCAAAAAAAATTCTCTTACTGGCGAAAAAAAAAAACTAAAAGATCGAACAAAAAATTTAAACTTTTTACACACACTTTCAGACGTACACACACACACACATAAGAGTACATACATATAAAAAATAAACTGTCTTTGAGATTTTGTTGTCGTTGTTGGTCTCTGATATGAAAGATCTATCCGATATGATGTGATTTGATGTTGAGACACAGAAGCAGACTGACGGCGGAAACAACAACAACAACAACAACAGCTGCAAGAAGAAAAACCATTTATTTATTTTATGATAATAGAAACTTTTTTCTTATTGTCTTTTTTCTTCTTTACTTATCATTCTATATCATTGTGTTAAGGTTGACTTTATTCCCATAATAACGAATCAAAAATAAAACCATCGATTTTAAAAAGACAAGGCAAGACAAGATGAATCTGAAAAGAATACTTGAATGCTCCACCCCATACATTTCTAAATGGCAAATGAAAGAAAGAAAGTAATTGTCTAAAAATGCACTTTTCGTTTTATACAATAATTTCCGTATTTACTTACAAAATAGAATAAAAGCGCAGTGAGGGCTTTATTTACAAAAACAATTACTTTAAAGCTGCTATTGCTGCACTTTATTTTAAATGCGGGATTCTGATGAAATCACATATACTCGTACATACACACAGATGTTAATATTGAAATTGTTTAATACAGACTCATTGCAACAGTGTCCAAGAAAAAACTGTCCTTGAGCAAAGTGCCAGTGCCTTTAGCCACATTTAAAGAAAATGTTTGGCCACCACTTTTAGAAACCTTTTAAATTAGGTTTTAAAATGCTAAAAAAAACCTAACAAAACATTTTTTAAAAAATTTTTCATTTAACTTACGTGCATAATATGATTTCTTACAAAATATATCAGATCGAAGGAATATCTCATAAGGGGACGCAAATATTCTGCGCAGCCAATGATGTAAAAATTACAACGTTGTTGTTTGCAGCAGTGCTTGATACAGATTGCAATTACAAGTGTTCGTTGTTCATTAATTACAACTGACCTTTCTTTAACTCTGAAGTTACACGTTCAAGAAGTTGCTTTCAATATTAACACATTTACTGTTTGTCAAAATTTATGTTAATTGACGTTGTGACGTAGGCTGTAAGCAACTTGATGGTCAATTTTATTTTCAAGATGGCGTCGTCAAGAAAGAAATTAAAAATTAAGTAAGAAAAAACAATAAAATCGCAACACATCACAATTATTGTTAATTTTATTCATTTTCTATTTCAAATAATATATTTTCTTAGAAATAAATGCAAAAATTATTTACAACAGCTCTCATCAGCTGCTTACTTGAAAGAAAAATTGAAAGAGAACTTGAAAGCAAAATTGAAATCAAGTTAATAGTCAATATCCAAATGTGTGAGTGTGTTAGTAAAAAAGTGTAAGTGTATTGAATCTTGAAACAAAAATTGAATGAAAACTTGAACGTGTAACCCCCAAGTAACGCAAACATGCAACAATGTTGTAACTACATTTACTTCTATACATTTATCAAATTATCCATATCAAATTGATCCAATTGATCCAGACATACGCTATTTTTCAGATTTCGGCATCATTCTTAATAGATTATACAAATTATGCAAAACAATCTGGAAAGTATTTGCTGAAGCGATGTTTTATCTCAATAATGTTAAAATAGTTCTTATATGCATGTATGTATGTGTCTAGTATATACTACGAGTCAAAATGCATGTCTGATTCGAAAGTCAACAGAAAAAGGTAACTATTTTGCAAATTAAAGGGACGAGAATCTGACTGTAACGAAAAAGCTGTTTCAATAACTTGAACTTGATGCGAGAGCATGGTTGACCTAAATCTTTGTCAAATTGGCAAATTTGTATCTGGTCGTTTCCATTGTTCAAGTTTACTTTTTTTTAATTTTGTTTTCCTTTTCTTTTTCGTTAAGAGAGTTTTTTTTTACTTTGCTTCTAGTTATCACATTTGTTTTGTTTGTTGTTGTTTTTTTATTGTTTGTTTTGCAATTCATGTTTTTAGAAAAAATTTTATTTATTTTTTCTCTGGAAAGTTCTAAAAGAATGATTTTTATTTGGTTGGTTGTTGCTGTTGTTATTGTTATTAGTAGTACATACTACATAGTACTCTACTCGTAAACTATGAATTGTGACTAATATCCTTTCGTGTTTCTGCAGCCGTTTGTCAAAAGCATAAAAAAAGAAGGAAAATCGTGGATTCTAGTCCAATGTGGTTGTTGTTGTTGTTATATGTTGCTACTAAATTGAATCATTCATTCTGTGCTGTTTTGATTGTGCTTTTTTCCACTTTTCGAAGCAAAAATTACTATTTGCACATACACTACAGTCTGTTGTTCAGCCTTCAGAGAATAGCTGTACAAGTGGAATTCTTGCTAGCAAAGCTATTTGACTTGACAGGAGTCATGTCGCCTTTAGCTTAAAATCATGATTTACGATCAAAGACAAGTGGTAATTTTTATTTTTTTTTTTTTGGTTTTTGTCCTTTTGTCTTTTTCTACAGACTTTTTCATATTAAGTTTTTGTTTACTTCAAAATATTCTGTCAGTTATCTTTTCTACTTGTTTTATTTTTTTTTTTTTGCTTCTTTTTGCTCGTTTTAATTTTATAAGCCACAAAAAATATTAAGATATTTTTTTTTGGTTCATACAAACAAGCAATCTAAGCAATCAGATTTAATTAAGTTTTATACTAGAGATGAGTAAAAATCTTCGTTTCCAGACAATTTTACAGCCCACCCCGTAAGCAATTAATTTTAAATATTTAAGTTTTTCGTTAAAAGACATAAAAACAGAAATATATTTATGTACCTACGTCAAGACTGATATTGATATTTTACATTATTGATCTTCATAAATTTAAGTTTATTGATCTTCATAAAATTAAAGTGTCTACTGAAAAGACATTTGCAATATTCTAATAAGTATAAATAAAAGCTATACGGTTATCTGGTACGCACAGAATAACTAATTCATGTCTGTTGCAGCTCTTTGGAATGCTCGTGTGCTGAACACAAACAAAATTTTTTTAATGTATTAAATTTTGCTTCTTGTTTTCCATGTAAATAAATGGTCACTTTTTCGACGCATTTTCTTGAATAGACATCATTATATTTATTTTGTCTGTTTATAATCATTTAAAATATGTTTTGTAGCTGAATTTATGAAATAGAAGTTTATTTCTCTAAATTTTAATGTAAAAAAATTGTCTTAAGAGTTTTATTATGTCTTACAGAACATAAAATTTAAAGGCAGACTTTTGTTCTTTTTTTCGAAAGTAATTTTTACTGCAAGTAGATTTTTGTTTTACTGATAGAAATGAGCGAATAGCAAGTCAAAATCTACTACGCTATGAAAAATGAGTGTAAAAGTTTACGTGAAATGGTTGCAGGGCTACGAGTACTTGAACAAACATGTTATTATTTTTTTATGTCGAGCGATAAGAACAAACAAATTTAAGAAAAAGGATTTTGTTAAACATTTTAAAATTAAACAAAAAAAAAAAACAATTTATTATAAATGTACTTAATATTTCCTCACTGATTACTAGAAGTTGTTGTTCTGATGCTTTACAGCGACGTGTCATTTCCATCGTGGCTGACATTTTAATCAGAATAAATAGAAAATTTCACGCAAACGAAGATTATCTATCAGGTATTTTTTATAAATATAAAAATACACGATGTACATATATTTTCTTCTCTTCAAGGAATAAGCTTTATAAAATATCGCAAAAAATTCATAAGGACACTTTCGTTGCAAGTTCAACTAATATTTAACATGAATTTTTACCCAATTAATATTTTGGATTAAAAATCCGAAATCAATCGTGTGAATTTAACACAGACATAATTGATGTGATCTTTTTTTGTATTGGCAGACATTTTGTTAATTGTTCTACTTCGCCGATGTTTCTGTTTATTTACCAGTGCTATGCCTTCATCACTTATAGTCCGATAACAATCAATACAATGTCTCACTACTGTACATTAGAGAAATTAATGATGTTGATCGACTTGCTCTGGCAAGGGTTTGAACCCAGGCTCCAAGTCATCGTTTGCTCAGTAGTCAACGCGCTAACCACTTCAGCCAACACTACCCTCTTGCAAACTTTCAAAATATTTCAAGACAGCTTTCAGAATAGGTACTTCGAATTAAGAAAATTTGTCTTTGATCAGAATGTTTTTTCTTTTAAGAGTTCTTCCACAAATCTGTTTGTTGACATTTTATTTTCATTTTTGTAATTTAATCCGTCTGTATTTCATTAACCAAAAGATCCACTTATTTTGTTTTTTTATAAAAACATTATTAATTAACAAATTTTATTTTTTCTTGTTATTTTAATTATCAAATTTTTGCCTTAATTAAAATCATTAATTCTAATATGCTTCTTTATATGCATCAGTAACTTTAACTTAAACAAATTGCTTTAAACGATGTACCAACGAGTACGTCTAAATTGCAATGAGTAGCGGTGGAACACAAGTAAAAATTCAGCAAAGTAAAATTTACGAATTATGAGATGTAATTATTGAACGACCAGAAACAAGATTGGGGGAAGTGTTTCAAAACTTTTAGCAAGTAAATGCGATAAAAGTTGTTAGAGTTTCATTATGATGGCTTTTTGTGCCATGGAAATAAATAATGATAAACAATTTGTTATTTCTATAAACGTATGTTTCATTACACACCAAAAAAAAAGTAAATATATAAAAAAACAACACACGTTTAAATACAACATCGTATGTTTGTGTGTACTCGTATGTATGTATTTGGTTACAAATTACTCACCTGTGTGCAAAATTGTAGACAAGAGAAACAGAAGCGTAAATATGTAAACTCCTGAGGATGAAGCGTGTCTTTTCAGCCAAGATATGCGTTCATTTTGGAGCAGCAATTTTCTGAAAAAACTCCCACAATATTTTTCACATTTTATACAAATGATGATGTTGTTGTTTTTTCTCTTCTTTGTTGTTGATGTTGTTTTTTGCGTTGCTAATAAATTGTTATTTTTGTCTGTTCATTTGTTTGTTTGTATGTATGTAACTGCTATTAGTAAATTTGCTTCGTAATTGCAGTTTACCAGGTGATTAAAAACCTAATAATTGTTTTGTGTTTGTTTTATTTTATGCTGCTTCTATTTTAGCTTCTGCTGTAGTTGTTTTTGTTGGTGTTAATATCAAGTAATTACGTGGGTGCTGCCGTTCGGCCATTACCGCCACCATCGAAACCCGAAGAGCTTAAAAGCACAGAGAATATTAAATAAATAGCATTTCATTGGCTGTAGAAAGTTTTTAGTTTTAAATAAATTGTGTATTTTAGTTTGGTAGCGGGAAAGATTTACGGAATATATTTTAAAGGAATGAAGTACACAAAACGTCATACATTTATTTCTATATATTTGTTTGTTTGTTTGGATCTGTCGAATAAACTTTAGCCTGCTTCGCAATAAATGAAATATAACGTTTTGCCAATTCTATTGTATTTCCCAAATTGAATTAAGGGACATTGATATCATACAAAAATATTGAATTTTTCTTATCGATACGAGAATACGCTGAATATAAGTAATGTACTGCACAAATATCTACATTTCAAGAGCTTTTTGATTTGATATAAAATTCAGATCCATAAGAAATATATCAGTAGCTCGTTTCTGTATTTCTCGCATCGTAAAGTTATCCGCATGAAACGAGTGAATTGCAACAAAAACAGTGTAAAATGAAACAAAATATGGTTTTTCTCACACAAGTGTTTCTGTATATGTACTTTGCGAGTATGATCTATCATTTTAATAATTTTCCAGCAATTATTGGAAGTATGTGAGAAAAAGTGTTTCTGTAACAACATTTTGCGGAAAGTTTCTCACAAGAAGTGTCAAAATAACTCACATTTCAAATTGGTGCGAGAAAATCAAAATTTAAATAAATATAAATATACATACATATGAAAAGTAACCCAACAGATGGGTTATGTCCGCCTCATAATTATTTTTGTTGTTGAATGACAGATGGCTCTATGTCCGCCTCATGCAGGAGAATCATCCTTGTTCGTCTTTCAAACAGAACAAAATTATTGTTTGGTATTTTTTTCATCGGCGGTCATCGTCACACACTTAAGACATTTGCTATTTTTTATATATCACCCAAAATATGCACTAGAAATATTTTGTATGGCAAAACAACGTTTGCCGGGTCATCTAGTATAATATAAATATATTTTAATTCGTATGTATAAATGTGGAACAGAAATCAACAGATAATGTACATATGTATGTATGTACTTAATGTGTACATATATACACATATTATGTATGTAGCAAAAATTTTAAATAAACACAAGAATATGTTTTTAAATATTTTTTTTAGTTTGAATGAAAACTAGCACTGCACTATAGATTTGGGTTTTTATTTAAATAAAAAAAAATTATAAAGAACAATTGTTGTTTTGTAATTTAAAATTTTTCAGCCTTTCATTGTTTTGCTTTTGTTATATGTAATTAATTTCCCTCGTTGACGTTTCTTTTACATTTGACACTTAATTATTGGAAACATTCCAGTAAGAACAAAATCAGCGCAGCCTGTTTTCGCATGCAAATACAGAAACACTTTTTTCTCACAAATCGAGAAACGATGGAATTTTTTGTTTCACACTTCATGTGAGAAATTTTACGATGCGACAAATACAGAAACGATGTACAGGTCCTTCTTTAATGAATATAGTTTTCGCTGAGTAATCGAAATATGCAAACAATTAATTAGCTCATCAAACTCAATATCTCAATGTCGAAACGAATGAATATAAAATATTTAAATTTAGTACACAACAATTGTGCTATAAAATAATTCACAGCTGTACATTTTTCAAACACTCATTTGAAAGTAGCAGAGTTTGAGCTTAATTCTATGAATCGGAATGTTAATTTATGTTTTTTCTAAAAGTTTTGTTCCTTTATTTGCCACAGTAGATTTCCAGAGTCAAATAAAAAAAATTTTACATTATTTAGCACTTGAGGTAGTAACTTTTTTCCTAATGTGAATCGATTTGTTTTTGTTTTCTTGTCCATTATTCCAGACAAAAGAAGGAAGAATGTTTTGTAGACTCGCCTATTTTCTCATTATAAAAATATGTGTGTATGCGTGTTTGTTTATATCAATAGCTTTATATGGATTGAAATTGGAAAATTAATGTATTCCTTGTTTTGTTAAAAATATACTTGATATTACTTTTAATAAATCTTGTTGGAAATTAATTAATGGTTGCTGTTTTACTATTAATGATTTATTTTGTTTAATTTTTTGCAGATTCCTAAATTAACGCCAACGTTTTAAATAAGATTAAAAAACATACATATAAGGTAAGTTTTAAGTTTGTAAAATTGAAGTGGAAATAAATATTTATTTACCAGGATTGTTTTTGTGACCAAATCCGCCTGTTCGCTAAACATTTTCATATTTTTGGAAGTGCGATGTTTTCTTTATTTAACTTTCATCAAGCTATCAGTTCATCTGATAATATTATAAAACGAAATAACTACATAAGTGTGCATTTGTTGGTAGACATACATAAGTACATATGTATGTATGTATGTAAATATTGTCTGTCCCGCCTAAATAACCACAAAAACATTACCCACATCAATAAATCAAAGTCAAAAAGGCACAAAACCAAAACACCGAACAGTTTTTCTTTATATTAGCCTTTGTCGAGCACTAAGTATAGTCACATATATAGACACACACACAAACAAGCACATACTCATTGATTTTCTTTCAGCCAGTCTCTTTTTCTAACAAAAATACACATACTTTCAATAAATAAATACGTTTATAAACAGGCGTATGCAGTGATGGAAAATGTGGCACAATTGTGCCATATGTGGCACTTTTGAGTGTTTGATGGCCATGTGGTACTTTCTAATCTACTTTGGCCCTTTCAGCTCAAAATTTAACTAACTGATTCAAATCGTTCGAACGGTTTGAAATGTACTGTTTCGAACCATACTTTTATATACAACATTGTTTTGTTTGTCAAGAAAAAAACTCCTTACTTTTATTTGCAAACCTGTCTTGTGCTAGTACCCAAGGCGAATCCTTTCAGGTGAACTTGTAAGCACAGCTGTTAACTTGTTTTTAGCTTTTTCATCATTGTCGAATGTTAAAATACACTATTTGTTTCTTGACATTCTACACTCCTCAGCATGTGTAAAAAGAATTTTTTCTACCCAAAATATGATTAAAACCAATATAAGGAATCGTCTTCATGTAAATACCGTGTCATTTTAATGCAATCGAAAGATTTAATTAAATATAATTCTGGTAATTGTTATGATAAAGATATTTTAAAACTTATAACAACGAAAAATGTTACAAACAGTAATATCACCATTGAGGAACTTTGAACTAAAATCTTGGGGATTATAAACAATAAAATTAGAATTACATAGAAAATATGTTTTTTAACTACAATATTTTTTTTAACTACATATTAAAATATGTATTTGCTTTAAATATAACCTTAAAAAAAACACTTTTAAACAATGTGAATTTTCGTCTTTAATTTTTGTTCTAAATAAAATAAAACACATATACTGTATTAGTTTTATACTGTGTGTACTGTACTATTGTTTTTATTTAAATAAAAAGCGTGTTATCAAATATATTGGCGCTCTCGAAGCTATTTTGGCCCTTTCAAATTGTCAATTTGCCCCAAAACAAAAAAACTCAAATTCCATCACTGGGCGTATGGTATGTGCTTGTGTGAGTATGTGTGTACGAGTGTGTTTACGTGCATAAAATAATCGTATTATAGTAACGACTCGTGGTCCTGCTAGTTGACGTTCATATGCATGTATGAGAATGTGAATTTGGCTGTGTGTGATATCTCAGAAGACGTTCTTATTTAGGGCCTTGTTAAAGGCCTACTGAGGAATGTTTTTGATTCTACTTGCTAAAGAAGGCCTAATGGAAGGCATCGGATCTTCCGCATGAGAAGAAAGAAAAGTAGGAATATCACCTTTCATTTTCTTTTCTTGCCGAAGCTGTAGCAAGAGAATTTGGGTGTCGTTGTAAAAAACAAGAGACCATGTAGAAATTCCTAATACCCAACGAATAAATAACTTTTGCAAGTACATATTTTTAAAAGAACTGTAATTTTGTTTTCGGAAAAATTTCCGGAAGTCCTTAGCTTTAAATATTATTTAGTTGATAACATTCAGCATATGGAATTTATTAAAAACCCTTCAGTATGTAATTTTTTCTAAAGCCTTGCAACACAGCCATCTTTGAAAGGCCTTCTAAGAGCCTAATTAATATGTAGGCCTTTCGCCAGAGTGCGGTAAGCATTTCCCGCAATATACTCGAGGCCTTCTTGAGGGCATCAGTACTCCTTCGTTTTGCTGCTGAGAATGTTTGTAGATATTTTTCCTTAAGTTTTATGTTGGTGTATTTTGTTTCTGTTTCTGTTTGTGTTTGTGTTGATGTAATTGGTTATGTTGTTGCAATAAAACAATCTAGAATAACTTCCCACACCCACCCCAATGCATCACTGGTTACGACTCGATTCGCATGAATGTTCTCGTATAATAAACAGTTATGCACTGTATCTCGTCCAAATTCCATGTGGTGCAATAACACACTTCAATAAAACGTGCCCGAGAGCTGACAACAGGGAAAACAACAAAATAATTTGCAACAATGTTGTATTGTTTTCGATATTGTTGTGTTATTCTTATCAGTTGACATTTAGATTGTTTATGATTGATATTTTGAACATTTTATGACAACAATGATATATTCGATCGGATTTAATATACAACTGGATTTGTATAAAATACAGCAAGCAAGTAGATGCGATGCGAAAGCGTTAGTGATGTCTAATATCAGAATTTAAACATTTAAATACAAATTTAAAATTAAGTATAAAATTATGGGAAATTTAAAAAAAGTTTTGTGGTGGATTAGATAGTAATCGACGACGTATACAGCGTTGCCAAATGTTCAGATTTATCAGTGTTTTGTAGTTTTTCGAAGCATCAAAATAGTTCAAAAAGTTATTACAGCAGAATGAAGTTTTAATTAAAATTAAATGCACATGATTCTAGAAAGAAAAAGTCTTAATTACTTAAAAAATACAAACAAACGTTTAAAAGCAATATTCTGTTGTTTTTATCCACTATGTTTTTTCTATTTTGTGGAGCATGTTAAGTTCAAGAAATGGCATGCTTAGACATGATATCAGAAAGTTCCATTGTGGTGTGGAGTTGCATTAGTATGTGAGCACTTTAAGTTTGCTTAAATTAAAATGAATTAAAACGTTACTCTCTATATTTTGTACTTTATAGTGGCAAAGGAGCAAAACTTCACATGACTCTGCTCTGGTCTATTTGCAGACTGTGTTTATTTTACGAACGAATATGTCGTGTTTTATAACTCGATTTTACTTGCGGCTCATAAATCATGATTTGATCATTTAAACTGAAAATTAAGAGGGTACGATTTTTATTTATTTTTAAAGAGTTTGCGTATAATTTTGCATGGATTATTATTCTCAGCAAATATTATCTAGTCACAAATTTCTTTCTACTGAACAATGACTATTTTTACTTGCAACATTTTGGGATAGAATATTTCATCGCAAGGACCATATTTTTCTACTAGTTACTTTTCTTTAAAACAATTCGGTATCAGTAAAAATCGAAAACAATTGGTCCACAAAATGATTTAAATTAAAAAAATAAATACTCATATACTCGTATAAATTTCAGATCTCGGTCCTATTATAAGCCTAACTACAAAATTAAATTAATAGTTTATATAAAAAATTTCACAAACGTTCTATTTATTATTGATCGCTCACCCTGCGATATCACAACTATATTTTCTTTCCAACAATTAAATTAAAAACAAATAAATTATACTTTGGATATCGTGGCAGAGGGAGTAAATTTCCTACTGCCGAGCTGGTCGAACAAAAAGAGCCAATAAAAATGTAAAATTGAAAGCAAAATATTTTTTTCTCAATCTTACGACAACATCAGGCAGCAGGGAAGGCAAACACAACAATAACATAAACACAGTGATAACAATAAACATTTTTACTGTCGTAATAAATGCCAGACAAAAGAGGGACAGAATGAATTCATACTTTCTCGTAAAGTAAATAAATTGGGAAATGAAATTTTTTCTAGATGAACCTTAAATTCATTTCGAAACAAAACAAAACATAATCATATTCTATAGCAAGACATATCTTTACATTTCTGTTGTTCTTTATTGTGATTTGGCAATTTTCATTATTTTATTTGTCCATAAACTCAACCATACTTAATAAAAGGCCTGAAGAGTAGAGACTTTTAGCATTAAGAGCAGAGTTTAATATTGCTTTTAGCATATTGTTAAATTGTCCAACAAATATTCACAAAAATTCTGGCAGTTACCTCACTACATTATTTCTATGTGTATTGTACTTCTTAAACATAATTGTGACTGTTTTAGTAGTTGTATTTTTTTTTTTTTTTGTTAGTGTAAACCCGACCCCAACGCAACTTTAGTGATGCCATAAAATTAGCTTAACTTGGCTCATCAGCGATCAAACACTTTTTATTGACAAATCGATGATATGCTTATCTCAGAAACTCATTTGACGTCTCAAAGCTATTTTAGAATTAGTGGATATAATTTCTACGACACCAAGGATCCTCAAGGTAGAGCTTGTGGTGGCTCTGGAATCCTAATGAAAACTCGAATAAAACACTACCTGTTAAATGAATTTTGTGAAGATTATCTTCAAGCAAAAAACATCTGCATTAAAAATTTTTATCAAAATCTTGTGATTTATTCTCTTCCCAGGTTTTCAATTTCAGAGAGTCAATACACCGCATTTTATACAACACTGGGGTCCCGTTTTCTAGCAGCTGGCGACTACAATGCTAAACACACATTTTGGGGTTCACGTTTAATCAGTCCCAAGGGTCGTGTTTTGTTTGACACAATTTCAAAAATGGGTTTGAATGTAGTTTCAAGTGGTCAGCCAACATATTGGCCAACGGATCGACAAAAAATTCCTGATATTATCGACTTTGGAGTTATGAAAGGTGTGCCCAGCGAAATGATTGAAGTTGCAGCATCATTGGATTTATCTTCAGATCACTCGCCTACTATTATCACTATTTACTCACACACAACTGCAACATCAACATGCGATTTAACGCTGACATCTGCACATATTAACTGGCTGAAATACAAAAAATATTTGAGTGCTCATTGCACGGAAAATATGCAGTTGAGAACACCTACTGACATAGAAAATTCTATTAGGTTGTTTGAAGCACATGCTAAGCAAGCTGCTCTTAATGCTTCTCCAATTCAACCAAATCAACAAGCGAGATTTAAGAATATTTTTTGTGCAGATATAGAACGGCTATTGACTGAAAAACGGAGAGCGCGACGAGAATGGCAACCTTACAGATCCCCCCAGCTAAAGTTAAGGCTAATGGAATGCACCAAACAGCTCAGAAAAGTTTTACAAACACAAAAAACAGCTTCGCTGCAAAAATTTCTGCAAGAACTCGATGCAACACCACAAACAGATTATTCGCTGTGGCGTGCAGCCAGAGGACTTAAAAGGCCAGTGATTTGCAAACCTCAATTACAAGCCTCTAATGGTGACTGGGCAAGAACTGATGCTGAAAAAGGTGATCTATTTGTTAAGCACCTAGAAAAAGTATTGACTCCGAATAATTCTGCTGATATTGTTGAACTGCCACCAGTCGTCGCTTTACCAGAAATACCGTTAAGATTTAACATTGTGGAGATTAAAAAGGCCATCACTAGTCTTAACACCAAAAAAGCCCCAGGTGTCGACAAAATAAGCAACAAAATGCTTCAACAACTGCCTTATATTGCAAAAAGAATTATACTATTCATTTTTAATAGTATTCTACGGCTGCAATACTATCCTGCAGAATGGAAGGTTTCGATGATTATTATGATACCAAAGCCCGGCAAGGATCATACAAAGGTTGAATCCTATCGGCCTATTAGTTTACTGTCTAACATTTCAAAACTATTTGAAAAGCTGTGTATGAGCAAGCTGATGCCTATAGTGACTAGTAATGGATGTATTCCAGATCATCAATTCGGTTTTCGCAGACAACTTAGCACAATTGAACAAACTCACAGACTTGTGAATGTTGTTAGAGACACTTTTGAAAAAAAAAGAAATACTGCTCTGCGCTCTTTATTGATGTCTCACAAGCATGCGATAAAGTATGGCACGAAGGTCTTTTCAACAACTTAACAAATCTACCAGAAAACATCGTAAAGCTTTTAAAAAGCTATTTAATGGAACGTAAATTTGTAGTTAGGGAAGGCAATTTTTTAAGCCCTCCGCAGTCGATTGAAGCCGGAGTCCCTCAAGGCAGTATCTTCGGTCCCTTACTTTATTTAATATATGCCTCTGACTTACCGTTAAGCAGTAACATTCACACGTCAACATTTGCTGATGATACGGCTTTTCTAAGCGTTCATGAAAATCCTGTAGAAGCTTCCCGGAATTTACAAGGGTACATCTCAAAATTGGAAACATGGCTAAAACAATGGCGGATAAAAGTTAACGAGCAGCAATGTGTACACGTCACTTTTACGTTGCGGAGGGAAACATGCCCGCCTATACAAATCAACACCGAGGCTATTCCGCAACATACTGTAGTCAAATATCTAGGCGTTCACCTTGATCGTCGTTTAACATGGAAATCGCATTTAGACGCAAAGTTAATACAAATGAAATTAAAAGCACCCCAAATGAATTGGCTTATTGGAAGAAATTCTATACTAAGTCTTGACTGTAAACTTTTGTTATATAACGTGATCCTCACAGAAACCAATATGGTTCTATGGAATCCAGCTATGGGGCACTGCCTCAGCATCGAATGTAGAAACAATTCAAAGGCGACAAAACAAAATTCTACGTACAATTACAGCAGCCCCCTGGTATGTCAGAAATCATCGAATTCATAAAGATCTAGATGTTCCGTTGGTGAAGACAGTATTTTCAAAAAACGCTAAAAAATATATAAAAAAACTTGAGGTGCACCCAAATGTACTTGCGCGCAATATTTTAAATTATAGAGGCCACACCCGGCTGAAAAGGAGGGATACTCTTTTTCTCAGCCGTACACGAGAGATGTAAAACAACATAAATTAACCGTTGAAATTAAAAATTTTGTTTAGAATTGGCTAAACTTATATTTAATATTTTTTAGATTTAAGATTTGAAAAACTTATTGATAATTTAATCTATAATTAAAGATTCAATAAATAATAACATTTATCAAAAAAAAAAAAAATTGACATTTTGAAAGAGTCGCGAGAACACAACTGGTACTCTAAAATATGAATAGCAAGAAAAGGAAGTTCTGGGAATGTTTTTTTATATATAAATCCTTAAATGAAATCATTTCGAAACTAAAATAAGAGAGTTGGTGTTGGTGCAACTGTATTTGCAAAAATTCAATTTATTTTAAAGTAAAACAAAGAACCTCAAAAAGGTCCTTGAAGATTTTTAATCATTAATAATTCTTCAAGTGCTTAATAATGTATATGTATTAATATGCTGGTCGACTATTAATTAATATTATTGACTCTACAGAAAAATTTGTGAATATCCCAATTTTAGTAAATGCATTTTTATGACCAATTTTATATTTAACTCGTAGATGCAAGTGTATTAATAATAATTCTTAAGTTGGTTATTTTATTGCGTTTTCCAAAAGGCTTACATGTATTCAAAATAGATTTCACTGATGTATTGTAACAAGTTAAACATTTGCAACGGTTTTCCATCATCCAACTTAAGTACTAAAAAATGCATGATAAAAGCCCAAATATACGTATCTATACATGCAACACTCAAGCAAAGATAAAATTTTCTTACGATAAAAATAAATATTAATAATAAATAAATATTAAATATTTGAAAATTTCAAGTTATCAAGGTATTTTTAACCTGCCCATATTTATACCAATTTTAATAGATTTTAAAAACAACCGTATACATAATTTTAATTGATCACTTCTACTTTGATGGGGCGTATGACCAATAAAACTACAAGAAAACAATTCATACGTTGGCTGACTTCCAAAACGTCAATTGCTTTGTGTTTGAACAAAGCATCACATTTCATAACGCCGCAGTACAACGATTATACAATGTGTACCATTTCAAAACGCCGCCGTCAAGCATTTTTAACGCAGTAAGAAAGCAAACAAGGCATCGGTTTTATAGTTGTTGCATTGTTTGGGAACTTTGCATATGTATGTGATTTAAATACAGTAGCAATACTGTATACAAACTTTGTATACGAACGTTTTGGAAGTCAGCCGTTGTCTCAGAATCGATAAACCAACATCATCAAATATTTGGAATATTTGGTCGACATGACATTTTAGTGTCAATCTTTCTAAAGACTATAGAAATCAATATTATTAATGGTTTATTTGATGGGACGGTTCACGTGGCATTTAATTAGAAAGCAAAAAGTTCACCACAAAAAAAAGAAAGGAAGTTACTGTAATTTATCAGTCATGGTGCCTCAAATGCCATACTCACCTTATTGCAATTAGAAAGTATGCGTGGCCCTGCTCTTGATCGAAATATATATTTTTTTACAAAAAGCTACTTTTGTCAGTTGTTTAATTTTAAATCCTTTAGAAGTCGAAGTGGATAGGTGTGAGATTTATTGAAAAAATTTCAACATAAAAACACTGCTGAGCGTTCTTAATTTTATAATTTATTAAACATTTTATAAATATAATCTGAAGTAAATGAGTGTGCTAAAAAGGAAAAACGTAAATGAAATTGTAAAATATGGAGAATAATCTAAATAAATAAGATATTTTCAATAAATTTCAAAAAAAAAAAAAAAAACATTTGTATTTTCTGAAATTGAAAGAAATTTTTATATTTCGAATGAATTCTCTAATACAAAATTCATCTTTATTTTTATTTATATATTTTTTTTTGTTTGTTTAATGCCATTCAACTGATTTAAAAAAGTTCTAATCTAACGAAGGTAATAAAAGGTAATAAAAGCAAAAAAAGATTTCATGCAAATTTTAACCAGATTCATAAACTCGCATAATGTTCGTAAGTTGATTAAAAAAAAGTTATATAATTTTTGCTGTCTTTTCAAAAAAAAGTTCATCTAAGTAAACAAGTCACTTATAAACAAACACACGAGTTTTCGTACATAAATACCAATTTTACACTTTCATGAAACCGGAAACGAGCATTCAAATAATTTAAAAAAATAAATGAAAAAATTGCGAAACAACTCATCATTAGGAAAGAAACTTTTTAAAATCAGCAATGAAAAATTGAATGATAAAAAACATTAACGAAGGCAAAGTTAAACGTCAAAGCTAAAGAGACGCAAATATAAAAGCAAACAAACAAACAAACAAACAACAATTTCTTAATGGCGCTTTCCAAACATACACTTGTTTAAAAAGTTTTCAAAAAAATCACACTGTTCGTTACTACTACACACACAAGAATACAATTATACACTCATAGTATATGTATGTATGCATGCACATAAATATTAGCCAAATCACCTCAACATGAGAAGTAACTTTGAATTATTTAGTTGAAAAGTCAGAGATTATTCCCAACACACTGAAGTTTTAAAGATTTTACGTGCAGAGAAGATGTGATAGATTTTTCGCAAAGTTTTTTTAATGATTTCGTTTTTCTTTCGCACTTTATTCGCGATAGAAAAAGCTCAATCAAGTAATTTACGTCATAAAGGCAAAATGTCTTTAAGAGACTCGTAAGTGGATAAATAAATTTGTAACGCATCGAATTATTTGCTTTCCACCTGCATCAAGTTCACAACATTCGTTCGTTATCGTTCATATGCATAAATGCATACATACATACATACATACATACATACATAGCTACATACATACATACATATATACTTGTATCATATTGTTTTTAATTTAGCGAAAATATAATTGTACACAACATTTCTATATTCCATTCACTTCTGAGCTAAGGACTTTTCTGTGTTTGGCATCAACGTAGATTTTAGGGAATTTTTTTCGATTAAAAAAAATATAAAAATTGTTAAAAGAACTTCCTAGTCAAAATCCAATCATCAACATGAAAAGAGATGAAAAAAATTCATATATGTACGTTAGGGTGGCCCACGCTTGTATGGAAAAGTAAAAGTATAGTCCAATGCTTTCTCCACAAGCTTAATTTTGTTTCTTTTACTAAAATATATCACACCCTAAATACAAAAGGGTCACAACTCAAAATACTAAAATTTACAGGAGAGACAAAAAACTGTTTTCGTGCAGAAGCAACTTAACATAAAATTAGACATAACTGTATTTTTCGAGTTAAAGCAGATAGTGATGTGAAAGAAATTTTTGCAGTAGTTAGAGATGTGTACTCTGAATTAATTTATGGAAAAAAGTCAGTTTTGGAAAATTTTGAGTTGTGACCCTTTTGTATTTAGGGTGCGATATGTGTATACCAAAAATTGGCTGAAAGGGACAATATTTAGAGGTCGCGATGAATTTCGACTTTTATGTTTCACCTCTTTTATTACATGCATTTACTACTGGCTTATTATTATTATTGTGCTTGTTTATGTATTAGAGATACTTTTTCACACTTTTCTTTGATATTTACTAGATTTACAGTAGTTAAATTAAAATATATTTATCCCTTTATATAATTATTTTGAATGCAGAATTACAAAAAACGAGTTTATGTTAGCAAATTTCAGGATTTCTTATTTTTCTTTCATGCCCTTATTTACTGCATTAATAAGGGGCATCCCCTGATTGTTGTTTTAAAAGTAAAAAAAGAGCGAAGTTCATTGATAAGAAATACATTAAACGAGAAGGATGTGCGTGAAGTTTGTGCCTGATTGTTGGTTGTGCGCGATTTTTTTTTTCAAAGTACAAGCCATTTTGAATGTAAGTTTTGTAAAATTTCAGAGATTTATAATAATTTAAGTAGTGCTAAACAATAATAATTTTTTAAATCGTTTATTCCCTTTCGTGCTATATTGGCTTAGCTAACATATGAAATGTCTGCCTCTAAATCCTCGAGATTAATGAAAAGCACACCAGGAACGTGGCTAATTGGGAATCAAATTGAACGTTTTTGTCCGGCAAGACTTCCATCAAAAAGCGATGTGCTTAAACTGTTTAATTTTTATCACTTGGGAAAAAAGAGAACTGAAACGATTAGTATTCCAGAAACAGCAAATGCATTGACCGAGATTGGGGAACGATCAAGAATTGATTCGATCGTAAGAATAATTCGTAAGCTTTTACGTTAATATAACATTTTGAAGAAGAGTCGGAAAAACAATCTCAAAAGCAGTCGGGCAAGAGAAGTCATGTTCAAAGCAGATTTAAATAAAATATTAGACGTACCCACAAAAGATGCATTAAACAAAATCAAGTATGTGGAGGAAAAATTTTTTCTTATAATGCAGAGGGAAAATAATATGAGTTGCAGCATGCTGGGAATAGACAAAAAGTCAAAGAAGAAACAAGATCGCAAACGAATTAAAGAAGTGGACTTAGAGGCAAGGAAATTGCGTAACATTGAAAGTCAAAGGCTATTGAAAAAGTGGCGGGATTATCTACGCTGAAGGACTATTTTGAAATTTCCGACAATGAGTCAGATTCATCGCACGAAGAAGTTAAGTTTCGCGAAAGAAAATACAACTAAACCAATACAAATGAAAACAATGGTGAAAAATCTCCAGCTTCCACCAAAAGCTAAAACCTTCAAATTTCCCGGGGTTTGTAAAGCTAGTTTTATTGATTCTTTACTTATTTGTTTTATTAAATATTTTTATTTTTAAATAAACAATGAATATCACCATAAAAAATCATTGTATGTTTTATTTCTATCGAACACCGAAAAATCATTAAACTCTCGCAACCTCTAAATATTGACCGATTGTGCTCAAATTTGGACTGAACATTTTTAAGCACTATTCGAATAGGATCGGCGTTATGGAGCGCGAATATTCGATGCTTTTGTATGTATGTATTTAGGCGTATTTGTAATTTTTAAGTCTAAAAGGAATTTAAAATACTGAAAAAAAATTATATTTTTTAAGACAACTCCAATTGATAAATGCGCTCAATAGTATTAATGAAAAAAAAATATTCTGGACGAATTAAAATTCGTATTATGAGCCAAATAATAAAAAAATTTACACGGAAAACTAATTTGCAGATGTAAAATTATCGCAATTAATTTATAATGACATAATTGGACAATAAATTTACCCATCAAATGGGTCAATTAAAATTAATTGAAATTGATTAGAAAATATTTGGGTCGCTTTAACTTTAAATAATTTTAATTGATTTTGATTAAGTGCTTTACTCGAATTTTGTTACCAAAATTACCTGCACAACATTTTCACATCAAGCAACCAGATATTTTAAAACATTTTTTATACAAGTTAGGTGTTCTCGTATAAAATTAGCTTTATTAAATTTAATAATTCTACAAATTGCGGACTTTAAAAGATTCCACTCATAACTTGAAAATTTTAAAATGTCTGCAATTGATTGTGGATTTGCTTGTTTGATTTAATCATTTTTCTTTCATTAGAGTTCAGTTTTATGTTATAGAAAAAAAATGTTTAAAGTTTAGAAATTCGGCTGGAGAACGTTTCGTCTTCCAACTTGTCCTTTTCCCATAGTCTTAAGGTACGTTCACATTCATCAAATATTTGTCGAAAAAAACGTGACCGAGAGAGAATTTAATTATTTATTTCCTTTAATTCTAATATTTTTCTTAATTATGAGTTCGCATTTATTAAAAACTGTATAAACATATATTTTTGTAGATAAATTAATTTTATTTTTTAACATAAAAGCCAAGTTAGTTGACATTACCCTTAAGAAAAACTAGTGGTTACGTTTTTTTGGACAAATATTTAATAAATGTGAACGTAGCTTTAGAAACATTATGGAATAATTCAAATTTGTTTTAAAATTGATTGGTCTCTATACCTTTCATACTTGTGCATGTTGGCAAAGTCGTACTATCGGCTTAGCTTAATTTAGAAATTTATTTTATTTATTAACTAATTAAATTTTCTTACCAATTCGATAGTTTCAGTTACTGAGCTTTAACGATTTTCTAAAGTTGTTGGAAACTTGTACTTTAATTTGTAAAATAAAATGTGTTTTTCAAATATACAGAAAAATATAAAATCATACATACACATACAGACATAAACACATAAATATATACCAACTCAAGTACAGCATGTTTCAGGTGCTGGGATGGGAGACCAGTCAAGTGTTCCTTTTTTTAAGTATTGTTTATGCTCTATGATTTTATGCAAAAAGAAATCTCATAAATATAAATGGAAAGGCTTTCGAAATAGAAATGCTTTCATAAACAAACAACATTCTTGAACTAATTTGCATTTGCATGCATCTACTCTGTATTGTATATTCTTTAATTTATTTGTTTTGTTCTTCCTGTTGGAATTTTTAAACCTTTTTATTTAATTTTTTATGGAATTTTAATTTGCAAAACAAATTGCACTGAAAACAAGTTGACTCCATATTGAGTCGAAAAATTCATTACATTTGTATTTACCAGAACTTGAATAAAGCCAATATATGATTTAAATTAATTAAGGATGCATGCTTTTCAGCTTGAAGCCACAAAATGAAATTTGTATGAAAATTTATAGTTCTTTCCTTAATTTTCTGTTTCTAATTTATTTTATTTCGCAACTCAACTTCTATATAAATAAACTCAACTTCGTTATAAATTGAATTAATTCACGGTAAACGCGAAGAAAATTATTATTATTTGTAAATACAAACAAAACACGTTTCGCTTCCTCGCCTTGATGATTTTCCCCACTAAACGATTATTTTCGTTTTGTCAATTTTTTTTCGTTTTGGCGATTCGTAGTTGCAAATTTTCGAAATATGTGAGATATGTGACTTAATTAATACAAAGTCAGTTTAAAAAAATAAAAAGAGTATACAAAATGTCAGTTTATTATTTCTTAATTTAGTTATTATAACGAAAAGAAAATCAACAGCTTTTGCTTGTACGATGCTTTTCCGTTTGACAAAAAGTTTCATTTAATCTAGATTTGACTGCATATCTTAATTGATTTCTGAGTGAAACTCTGTTCATTGTAAATTATATTTTCTTAAAAACATCAGAAAACGTTGTATTAAACATTATAAATATTTGTCTTGCGGTTGTGAAAATTGGTATTGAGAACAAATTCTAGATGAACAACGATATCGTTTACCTTGACCCCACCTACTGAGAGCTGTTTTCAAATCAAAAACTTTTTTATAAAAGAAAAACAATTCAAACAACTCATTTGATTGCCCTGCAGTTTTATGAGGACGGCAAATGAAGCTGTAAATCACCAACACTGCCATAAATACAATGAAATGACTTGCCAACACCGTAGCCATGGTCGGTTGCTATAATGTCGCATAAATCAAAAGCTGCAACGAGAAGTATAAACTTTTATCTTTTCTTTGTGTTTTTTTTTTTGTTTTTTTCTTTGCTTTGAAATAGATTTCATTTATCATGAGTATGTGGGCGTTAGAAAATATGCATTCAAGCACAAGAACACAAGTTGGTAAAACAAATATAGAAAATAAACAAACAGCTTTTATGGTAAAATAAAAAAAAAATTCAAAAGGATTTATTTGCTTAGAATTCTCTTTAATATAAAACTGTCCAAAGAAACGTATCATTTGGTTATGTTTTCCAATTGTGCAGTTATATTTTATATACTAATCCATACATATACTTGTTGGTATTAGATTTTAACATTAAGGTGACACAAATATAAGGGAAAGCAAAATTTAAACAACATTTCTATCGTTTAAGTTTTGTACAAGACAATATTACGTGCGATCACTTATCATGACGTACACAAGCCTCAAATATATTTTTGTCGGTCGTAGTTCATCTAGAAACTCGAAAATCCATTAAATTATTCTAAATAAAAAATGACAAAACTTATTGCAATAAAATTCAATTTCGATTTAGAACATAAAAATGTTTGAAACAAAAATATTTGTTTTGTCTTAATGCCGCCTTATTGCACTCAGAGACAGGATTTTATATTTAAATGCAACCATATGATGCACGCACGTAAGTACCTAAAGGTTAAACAAGGATTTTGTTTTTATTATTTTTGCATTGCCTTTTTTTCGCATTCACGTTTAAAGCTTTTGCTGAAATAATATTTCTGTAATTTCAAAAATTTAGTTTCTGTGGCAAAATAAAAGCTCACAAGGTTATTATTCGCATTTAATCAAATGGCTGTTATTGCGACGAAGTCACCAGTGTTTTGAAACTTTAATACTGAAAAATGCGTTGAAATATAATACTGATTTTAAAATACTGGAGATCACTTGAGAAAACGGAATAATAACAGCAAATCAATATGGTGTCATAATCTGATAGGCAATATTACGTTTGAGCTGCCAACTACCTCAAACATATCCGCATTTCATAGATATCGAAAGTAGTGCATGAGTGTGTCTAACTGATCCTTTTACTGATGCGCATTCATTAAAATATATATGTTTTCCAATTGCAAACAGTTGCAATATTGCCAGCACGAAGCGTTGATTATTTCAAAGAACCAAAGTTTTTTATATTTTATCCTTGAAAAAAGAAATCCGTTTTACTTTTGGTACATCTTTGTATGAAAATAATATTTAAGGTTTTTATAAATAATTTTTAAAATGAAACTAGTAGCGCAGTAACTCAGTCAGAACCAGATCGGGAACACAATGAATTTATTACACGTATTTATTGTCCTTCGTATGTATTTACGTGTATATGTGTATGTTTATATAACTTTTTATGTATGAGTGCGTTCATGAAATATTATAGTTTGGCAACTTAAGACTTTGTTCGTCCATTCGTTTTAAAATATATTTTGTTGGTCAAGTTATTCAAAAGAAAGATTTTAAAACAGAAAATGAAAACGAAATGAAAGCATTGTATGTGTGAAAGGATAAAAGGTTTTCAACTGATTCTAATGCTGATGGTACTACAAAATGGAATGAAAAAAAAATAAAGATTTTCATCTATTCTTTTTTTTGTAATTTGAAAAAATAAGAAAAACTATTTTATGCTTCATTTGGCGCACAAAAAAACTCAACAAAAAGGACGAAAAACTTAAGAGTTTACTTTTAGCCAGAGTTTTATTTTCAAGTTTTCAATTGTGTTGTTATTAATCATCATCTTTTGAATTGCGGATTTCTACATACGACATTGGTTTATTGAAGTTGAACACTCACACGTGGAAATATATATTTTTTTAAATATTTTAATAAAAGAGTGGAGAGAAGAAAGCAACGTAAATGTGAATAAAACATTTTAATTATTTGCAAAATACTTTAAAAATTCGCAAACACTTTAAAAATTATGGATGATTTCAATTGTCATTAAAATTTTGAAGGACTGTTTAAAATTGATTTTTTTTAAACAAAAATTGCATATACTTTTTTGTATATAAAGCGAATGGAGTGTTTTAATTTCAAGAACATCCAAATGCAAAGTGAAGGAGTGAGCTGTTTATTTGGTATCTTTGAGCTGCTTTCTGTAAATATGCCTTAAAAGCACTTCTACACTCAACCAAATACTTGGGTGAAAAATAAGGAATAATTCGTTGAATCAACAAATTTATTCCTTGTTTTTCACCCAAGGAACTGGTTCTTTGATTCAACGTATGGCAATTCATTGGCTTGTTGAATTCAACGAACCAGTTCGTTGAAGTTAAGAAACCATACGTTGATTTTTAAGAATTTATTCCTTGATCCAACGTATACATACGAGTACAACAAAATCAACGAATATTTCTTAAAATCAAGGAACAGGTTCTTTGAATCAAACTATTTGTTTTAAATAAATGAATGAGTTTCTTAAATTAAACGTATTATACGTTAAATCAAAAAACTAGTTTATTGTTCAATTCAACGAATAAAATCAAATAATGGTTTCAACGTTGAGTTCATAAATACATAAAATTTTAACTTTGAATTGCAAGGAATATTTTACTGAAACAACGTATAATACGTTGAATTTCAAAGAATTTAGTTCAAGGAACGGGAGTTCGTTGAATTTATGTAAAACTGTTTTTCATTATAACGAAATAATGCTGGTATTTGCATCAAACAAACAATTGCTCCTTCTTAGTGCAATGGTTTAGTCGATTAAAGCTGTAACATGTAATATATTTGTTGGAGGTGAGTTGGCTTCTTGAGAAAAAAAAATAGAACGATTAATTTCTTTGGGAATAAACATTAAACATTCCTACATTCAATACATCAGTTATTTTGAAGCTCAAGTCCTTGTAGAAATGTTAATAATTAAGGGCTCGAGAGATATACGTAAGATATTGAAGATGAATATACGGAAAGTAATTGAACCATTTCCACTGCTAAAAAACTGAATGGCGACGTTAAGAAATGCCAATACAGAATTCTTTCTTTCAAGTGATTTAAAATTTTTGGAAAATCGCTTTTGAGCGTAACGCTCATATTGTGCTTATGCCGCTAAAAGTTTGACGTCATTCAGTAACAAAGGCTCTGTACCAATTCCGAACATTTTAGTTTCGCATGGAATACAGAACAGGCCTGATTGTATTTAAAAGCTTGTGAGAATTCTTAATAAACTACTTAAAAAAACCTTCACTGATAGCTATCGAACCGAAGAGAAAATTATTTAAAAAAATTTAAGTGTTTTTCCTTGTTTAATCTACTTTCCGGTGCAGATCCAATCTTGAGATTCTTTTAGCAAACATGTAGAAAGTAATCCTTATTTGAATGGGTGTGTGCGTGTGTGTATAAAATTTAATCACTAACTACCTTCTATTCAAACATTCCGACCTATTCGTATAAAAGTTTTCTATTTGCATGTTAAAAGTCTATCCATTAATAAATATTTATGCTTTGTATCTTACATATCTGTGTGTGTGTGTGTGTGTATACTTTAGTGTGAGTATATGAGACCTTAAATTTTTTTAAGGGGAACATTTTCAATAAGACCATTTTATATACTTAAAACCAAGTTTGTTTTAGATAATCTCTTTTTCTATTTGAAAGCTTACCTGTTTCCTCCTGCAGATATTTGCTACATTTATCTTTTACTTTATTTGAAATCTGAGTGTCATTTTTACAAATAAGAATGTTGGCTTGTGTGTGTGTGAGTTTTTTTCTTTATGAGTTTATTTGTGTGCGTTAGTAAATAAAGGCATTTGAATGAGAAACATTTGTTATTTAAATCCTCACATTTTATCTAAATATTTTTGTAATTCATTATTAAGCTGTTTGGACTTATTAATATTATCTGTGCTAGTCTTTGTTCAGTACCTCTGCTGCTGGTGTCAGTAATTGTAAAGATATGTGTATCTGATTGAATGAGTTTGAAAAGCTTAAACAATTCGTTCAGCATAAAAACTATCGCATCTATTAAAAGTTTTTCATTACATTTAAATTTGAAATCAAACATGTGTTTTTTTTCCAAGTCACCTTTATTAAGAGGTGAGTTTTTATGGTCACACAATGTAAAAAGAATTCAAAATGTACATCATGCTTGTTATCATGAGGTTAGAGAAACCCTAATGTGCGACATTTCCTTTCAATTTTGGGCTGCCTTCATTTCTACTTGCTGTCATTCTTTATCTTAATTAAAAGATTTTAATTTTGTGTTAGAGAAAAGTTGCTGAAAAAACTTTTGGAAATATATACAAAACGAACCATATCCTTCAAGGGTGGTAGGATGCATGTTACTAAATTCACTTAAATACATGTCTCGATTGATAAACCAACCCATCTAACAAATGACTTGTAGGACATAATCAAAAATACATTTGGCTATAAAATAATATTCACATACAAAATACTCCCATATAAATAACCTAAAATACATGAAGAAGTACAGTGGGCGACATATCAAGTGAACTTTTTTTGTTTTTTTTAATAAAAAACTTCTTAAATCCGGTGGTTTAAGAATGAACCGATTTTCAATGTATGAGTATATATTAGTTGACTTGTTGTTTAAATGATTTTTAGTATATTAATTTCCAAAGTCTTCTATTGAAATCACCATAAATTAATCAGTCTTCTATTGAATATGGCAAAATAATTTCAAATTTTTTAAAATTTATTTCCTATCAAACAGTCGAAATTCAAAAGAAAGATTGTAACGTAGTTTACTTTTCCAGCTGGGGTATTACTCAGTCTGTCCAGATTCTTATCAAAGGTCTACTTCCTTTAAAATAAAATAATCGTGTCTTTTAGATGTTAAAGATGTATGTAACAAAGCTTTATTTAAACGAAACTTAGACTACTTAAGACTTGCTTATTACTACGAAAATTGCTCTTACGTTTGCTGGTGATTCGGTGAAACAGGATGATGGCGGGTGGCGGCGATCAGTGCGCTGGTGTGACTTCTGGTCGCTTTTTTCTGGATATCTGACAAAAAGATATTATATATGATTCGGGTAAAATATCGGTAATATTCGGTTGTATTTACGGGATACTACGATTAGTACGACTGCAAGGAGTATTCGGGAGTTACAAAACTACGAACTTAAAGAGTATTCGAGGGCCCTTAAGATCGGCTATTTTGAATTACGATTAGTACGAATGTAAGAAGTATTCGGGAGCCCTTACAATCGGCAAAATACAAAACTACGAACTTAAGGAGTATTCGGGGGCCCTTAAAATCGGCTACTTCAAATAACGATTAATACGATTGCAAGAAATATTGGGGAGCCCTTACGATCGGCAAACTACAAAACTACGAACTCAAGGAGTATTCGGGGACCCTTAAGATAGCCTACTTTAGATTACGATTAGTACGAATGTAAGGAGTATTCGGGAGCCCTTACAATCGGCAAACTAAAGCAAAAGCTACGGTTATATTAGTATAGGAACACGAATCGCCATCGGCGACTACTCCCCTCGTTGTATAAAAACCTGCACGTTATATCAATATTGAAATCTCAACTATATGAGAGTTGTATCAGCGTGCATATTTTTGTGTTTTCTTTATGTTAATAATTTGTTGGTCGCTACACTATGCAGGCTGGTATATACCCCTTTGTTATTATGTTTGTATTTGTAGGGTACTTACGTGGTAGGTTGTAGTTATTTGGAACGGCACGTTACAAGATAAATTAGCATTTAAAATAGTAAAATATGTAGTTTTAAAAATATACATACATATGTACACATAAAGATGTATGTACATACAAACACATATGCATATAAATATAAGTATGTAATATGGGTAATGTTCTAAATCAGCGGTGCCCAGGCCCTATTCTCTTCATGCTCATTTATTTTTGTAATACTCTTAGCTATAGGCTGTGTGTTTTAATATACTCATACAGCACTCAGCACTAGCAATACGAAATACACAAACAACTTTGTCTTATGAGTTTTTTTTTGTCGTTCTTCACTGTATACACGCAAGAGCAAAGCACCATCACTTTCGTATGCTTTGCTGGTAAACATTGACGACAGCCATCATCAATGTACATTTTGTTTTTGTTTAACGTATGATATGAAATAAATCTATGAAATATATTTTTTGTGTTTTCTTTGCACGTATTTGTTTTTACAACAAAAAATTTTAAATAAAAATTTGTTTTTCTTTAAATGTATTGGTGTTTGCTCTTCCATAAGGAACTTGTGGGCACCGCTGTTCTAAATTCTCCGTTTCACCTCTCCGAAATAATTAAATGGTATAACATTTTCGAAAACTTAAAAAGAAATATTCCACTTTCAAAGCACTTACATATATACATGTATATAAGTGTGAATGTATGTCGATTAATTCAAACCGATTTTCTTGCGCAAATACATTTCCGGTATACATATCGTAATATATTCAACAATACGAAAAAATTATACGTAATTCAAAAACTAAAGGACGCAAAATTTACAGAACAAGAAGACATATTTGAGAAAATTTAGAAAAAGAGAAGGCGATCTACGGCATTCGATATTAATTGACATTCCAATAGAAACTGCATATAAATATAATTCTTTCGATATTTTCCCTCATGTTTCTATCGGTCTTTTGTTAAATTAATTTCAGTACAAAATTCCCAAGGTGAGGGGAAAAACCAAAATTTCTACATATTTCATTGCTTTGAAAAACTTGCTTTAAATATCTGTTGCCCACTGTACTCTGACAAGTATCAAAAGCGTATAATAAAATCTGTGAATGTTGCTTTACCAAATAACTATCAAACAAGTATCCTCACTATTTGGTTGTTTACATATTTAAAGCGTTATGCATCTGATAATTTGCTGAGGCTTATGTCTGCATGTACCTACATATGCTTGTATGTACGAGTATGTATATACATATGTATAGAAGTATGCTAGTGTTTTTTCTTTAGGGCGTTTCCGGATACTCTAATCAATAGACACTTATATATTTATTATACAGATAAAATGAATAGAAAAACTATTTTAGAAAACATTTAAATTTGGGAAGTTTTAGAAATGAATTAAAAAATTTTAGGAAAATATTTCTGTAGCTTCAAATTCTTTTTCTTTTAAATAAATAAAATCTAAATATCCAATTCATATTTCCTCATGCCGCTACACTAAATATTATGTCAAGAATGGAACTGAAGCAGAATATTAAAATAAACCATTAAAAGTTAGCCCGAGGCCAAATAAATTTTACCAAAGATGATGAAAATTACATGATCTATGTATTTTGGACCAGCATTCAGTGAATGACTTCTACTTATAAAATGCATTGTGTCAAAACTTACGGAAAGGGGTAGATAGGTTGCAGAAGGTCTATGTTTAACATAAAGAAGGCTTAATTCTTTTACAGCTCTGCTATTGCGAGTTTTTGTTAATTTTTAGAGCAGTTGTTGATAGCTTATGTATTAAAAACAGCTGTTTCACACAACAACACAAATCTTAAAAATACATCCCTGATCTAATTATTGTTTGACAGTTTTTTTTTAAACAATAAAAACTTATCATGTTTTATATTTCAAAAAATATTTAAAACTTGTATTATAGTGTAACAAAATATAAATTATATTGTCAAAGTTTCAGATATTAATTACACTGTTCTGTAGAATCCGTTTAATAAAAATAAGTGGAATACAGTAATACGTTGATTTACGTTGCGGTTGGTTACGGGAAATATCGACGATAATCAAAAAGACCTAAATCGAATTTAAATAATGTTATGTTTTTTAACACAAAACGATAACACAATTAAGTGTAATTTATACATATCGCACCCTAAATACAAAAGGGTCACAACTCAAAATTTTCCAAAACTGACTTTTTTCCATAAATTAATTCAGAGTACACATCTCTAACTACTGCAAAAATTTCTTTCACATCACTATCTGCTTTAACTGGAAAAATACAGTTATGTCTATTTTTATGTTAAGTGTGTTGCTTCTGCACGAAAATAGTTTTTTGTCTCTCCTGAAAATTTTAATATTTTGAGTTGTGACCCTTTTGTATTTAGGGTGCGATATATACATATGTATGTTTAGCCGACGTTGGACGAATGTGGACAAAAATCAAAGTTGAAAGAAACTAAAATTACGAGAACGCAAATCGAATCGGCGTAAATCGCGACGACGTAAATCGAGAATAATAACTTTAATGTTCTCAAATCATCCTTTTTTAGTTTTTATTTAATCATTTATAGTTAATTTCTAATGAGCGTGAATAATGTGATGCCGCAAAATTTCACAAGAGCTTCCGAACGGTTTTTTCGAACGGTTTGATTAATTATTGTATAACATTTTAATACTTAAATGGATTTTCGTATAATTGAAAAAATAAATATTATTTTCAGGCGAATCTACGCACAAAACCGATATGCGCTACCGTATATTTTGAGCACCCATCCTCGTATACAGATTTCGTATAAAAATAATAAGTTTTAATACACATTTGTATTCATATTCGTCTGTCTATCTATCTGCCTGTCTACTCGTATTTACGCTATTGTGAACATTCGAAACCACAGCTGGCTGTAATTTGTTGTCTCAAGGGCTTGCAGTTTTTTTGTTTGCCACTTGCTTGAGATTCCTTGGGGCACAATTTCAGATCAATCCAGCATTTTTTTATTTGTTTTTTATTATTATTTTTTTTTTGTTTTAAAATTATTGTCATATCTGAAGGTTTAGTCCCCTTTGAAGCAATACAAAACAATATTGATTGACTATGATACAGTGATGCCCTTAAAACTTAGCGGTTTTTATGTGACTGTGTGCAGGACTTTATTTTTTTTTTTTTTTTCATGTAACGAAAATTATTTCAAAAGGAAGTTTACACTAATGATTCAAAGGTTTCCGTATTGTTTCATTTTTTTTCGTTATCCTTCGTTATTCTTCATGTTCCTATTGCCGATTTTATGCATTTATTTACTGCTCCATAATAAAGATTTGCTTTTGTTCAATAGAAACCATAAATTGGAAACCATAAAAAACTGAATTGTTTTATGTTCTAAAAAGAGACATAAAAAAATGAACACTTTTTTGCACATAAAAGTAAATAATGATTGTAGTCAAATTCCATCAAATTATTTTATTGACTTAAATTTGAAAATAAGAATGTGTGTTCAGTAAGCGAAAGAATTCTTTACTATTGTATTTATACAACACAGAATGTAAGTTGTAACATACAAAGAAAAGAAAAAGATGTAAAAATTTTTAACAATTTCCCATATTTAAATCTTTTCTTTCTTTCATACGAATGGATGGATTTGCTGGCGTATGCATTGTTTGAAATTTATCAGCAATTATAGTACAAGATAAGGAGAAATATATCTTCAAAAGAAATTCCTGGGGCTTTCTAATACAATCCTTTTGATTTAAAATGTTGCTTCTTCATACAACTGAATTCTGTGTATGCCAAGGTATTGAGTAAATATTTTAAAGGAATATTTAATAGATTTCAAAATACGCACCTCAGTAGGCGTACATGCTTGTACTGACACGCTCGCAAAGATAAACACATACATACTCGTACAGATACTTATTTATAGATTTGTAGCTCCTCAAGTACGCAATTGTTCATTTATTAAGATCTTAAAATGAAATTCCTTGAAACTTTGTACAATTCCCCTTTATCTCCCATCTCTCATGTCTTATTCTTTAAGCGTTACAGCGAAAATTTAATTAAATTTTGGTTTAAGAATAAATACCAATGAATTGAAACAAAATGCAATTACAAATTTATGTCTAGAAATACATATAAGCCGAATAGCCCAATAAACACTTGTACAAATGATTGAAAGTCCAACAAAAGTATCGAATACAGATGCAATTATCGTAATTTATTATTATTTTATAAGTATTAAAAATTAGTGGAATTTTAATGTTTTCTTTGATCAGGCGGGCGAAAACCCGTATCACAGTTATTCAGACAATGGAAGCAGACATTCGTTTTGTCATTAAATAACTACGCAACAAAAACACCGTTTTAAGGGCATTCGGAGGCTTAACAGGTCAAAATACTTGGTATAAAATTGTTTCTGACTGTGGGAAATGAAAGATTTTCAAATAAATTATTGCTTAAATATTTAAAAAATAGAAAAAAATTTGCGATAATATTGACCAAAAAATTCAATTCATGTTATCTGTTTGTATGCATTCGTTACTCTGTATAGTTTAAGGTTTGAATGCGAATATTTGCTGGTTATGCACATTTTCTCATGCATGTTTTTTATTTGTACAAAATATGCATGAACATGCACAGAGTGATTTAATTGTCAGCGATTTTCTTGCATTAAACCACAAAATACTGCCGTAAGTTATTATCGGAATGCTTGATTACAATCCAAACCACAAAGATCAGTTGTAAATGTATCGAAAGATTTTATTTAAGTATGACATAAAGACTACATAACACAGTGTTGCAACATTGTTAAATATATGAAACAAAACGAAAATTAATAAAATTAATAAAATTTAAGTTCGCTCTACGAATAGGTGCTGAAGAGAGTGCGAAAGCGATTTTAAAATAAGTATTCAATGTGAACAGTCCAATTCCGTTAAATAAGAGATCGTTGAAAATAATCTAGTAATTTTTCATCCGAAACTCTGTAGGAAGGAATGTTCGTTCATGTTGGCCTAAGGAGTACTTTTCACTTTTTTCGTTCTGTTGTAAAATTTGTTGTGATTCATGACTTTATTTCGGGACTTTCTTAATTTGACTGGTACAAGTTTGGTTATACGTACAACTTATCCATATGACCTTTACTCGGATTAATAATTTTAGTAAAAAAAAATTATTGG
Organism: Lypha dubia; assembly: GCA_947311025.1. Taxonomy (NCBI): domain Eukaryota; kingdom Metazoa; phylum Arthropoda; class Insecta; order Diptera; family Tachinidae; genus Lypha; species Lypha dubia. Next base: position 592,432 of record OX371260.1, on the reverse strand, counting down.
TGATTAATACTATGAAGGATGTGGTAAGTTTTATAAATATTTTTATGTTTTTTTTTTTATTTCCTCGCAGAAAACAACTTGTGCTCGTGCAGTTCATAGTTAAGAATTAAATGTTGTCAGAATTCAATAAAGACAAAAACACAAATAGTTCACCGACAACAACAAATCGCCATTTTTTCTGCCAACCTAGGATTACTTTCTTTTTCAAAGAACAAATTAAGTTTATTTTCATTAAGTTTGTATGTGTATGTCGGACGTTGTGTGATTAGATTTGGACTTTTCTGTGAAAATTCCCAGGCGATAGAAATTAATTTCCAAAGTTCGTTTGGTATATCCAGGTTTACTCGAAATCCATCCAAAATCCGCAAATTGTAAAAATTTAAAAAAAACCGCAATAATTAAAATCCAGATCCTTGCTAAAAGTTGATAATAATTCAACCAGTCTGTAGGCCAGTGTTATTATCATTTCTATGATTAGTTCTACCAAACGAGTACACTGTGGCGGAGATTGTAATTGTAAATAATTGTACATATTTATAGTTATAGTGTGGATGTATGTGTTCTATAGTTATTTCTAGAGTTTAAAATGGAAGAAATTTATCAATTAAGTTTTCTAATTGAGCGAAGAAGATATAAACAAATGGCGGTAATAAATTTTCAATAATAAAATGAGAACTTTAATTAGAACTTACTTTGAGAATTTCGTCTTAAAACTTACATGCAAAATTATTTTTATACAACACAAATGAATGCTACAACAAGTAATAAAGAATAGTTTTCATTATATATTAAAGTTACATTCCTTAAACAAAATTATTAAAAAACAAAAACATAAAAGCTTGACTTGGTTTGATTGCATGGAAATGAGTTTGTTTTAATCTTCAATATGGGATTATTTTAAGAGATTTATTTTTCTCTTTATTTATATTCTTTTTATTTTTACTTTAAACAATTTTGTTTGTGTAATTTATTTTATTAATTTTCTTTTATTTTCATTTGAACGAATAATACTGTTTTATTTTTTGGTAAAAAATTCATTGTGCGTAAGTTATTGTTACCAATTCGAAAAGTTTTTGAACTTTTATCTTTATCTTCTTCTTCCTTTCAGTTTTATGCAAAAATGATGATGTTTTAATAACTTTTTTAATTATTTTTTATTCTTCTTTTTTTTCTTTTTCTTTATCTTACAAAAAGCAATAAACCTCTTCTTGCTCAACAACGAACATACATACATACATACAGACACGCATAGATACACACATGTACGAGTATTCCTACTTATATATTTTTAGATATGTGTTTATATGTTTGTACATGGAAATTATTTTAAAAAGCTGCATTTTAAGCAAATAACAATCTTAAATCTAATCATAAACTCTCAACAACTTGAATAAATGTTGCAAATAGAAGGTTTGTTGCACCACATCATTCGTAAAAGTATTAAATAATCGACGTATGATTTCTAAAAATTGGTGAAAATATGTCGGCTATTTATAAAAGTAATCGTATAAAAGTCATCCCAAAATGGGAATTTGAACTTCAATGATATCCTGAAACTAAGAACAGAGAATAAAAAAATCACAGTTTTATACGGAAAGTGTGGGAGTACTCAAGTGAAAAAATACATAAAAATAGCATTCAATACCAAGGATACTTAAGGATTGGTTGGTTCGATCGAAGAAACTTGTAATCTGACAGTATTAAAAATACAAAATTACTAAGAGTTTTTGTGTGTTGGAAAATATTATTACTTATATCCAATCAGTTTTTAGCAGAACGTATCAGTACTGATTTCAAGGCCGCTACACCTCTCATCAGCGTTCAAATGTCCATCTTTACAATTTTCGTAAAGTGGATACTAAGTGAGAAGAATATCAACTATTTAACCTTGAGCCTGATAATATTACTTTTCATATGTAAATCAATATAAGTTCAAATAATAATTACGTTTATTCGTAATAATAATAATATAAAAATAGTATTAAAAATATTTAATAAAAGTTTTACAAAAAAGTTTTGTAATGTTTGAACATCCAACTTTATAATTTACTAGCCTATCCCGGTGTGCTTCGCTACCCCGCCTCTTTATATAATAAAATTAAAAGTATTTATATATCCTATTGTGAAAATTTAATGACGATCGGTCCAGTAGTTAAGACTATATTACGATTTTTAATTTTCCTAAAAAGAGGCGTGGTCTCACGCACTTTTCTCCTGGTACGTATTCCATATGTACCAAATATCATCGACGTAGGTCAAAATATGCCCAAAATATAGCGATTTAAATTTTTGGGTTATATGGGCGGTGCCACGCCTCTTTGTCCAATCAAAACTTCATATAGCCTATTATTCCTTCCAGACTCACAGTAACATGCTGTGAAAATTTCAGGAAGATCGGTCCAAGGGTTTGGTTTTCCTAAAAAGGGGCATGGTTCCACCCACTTTTCTCCTGGTACGTATTCCAAATTATGGCAATACCATATGTACCAAATATCATCGACGTAGGTAAAAAAATTCCCAAAATATGGCGAAGTTATTTGATAATCAATTATTGTGGCGGGCCATTTGAAACGCCCTACCGCACCCCCCCCCCCCCTCCCCCTTCGTTATAACAACAAATTTCTTAAAACAAAAAAATATTCTGGACCTTTTCCATCTGCAAAAAGAATTTTGAAAATTGATCCACAAATGGCGAAGTTATGCTCACTTTACATTATAAAATCTGTTAAAAACTACGTGGTAGGAGTAACATAATTTAAAAAAGTGGCCGTAAAAGTGGGTGTGGTTGAAAAAAAAGTAGCCTATGATTCATCCGAGAGTTCTAGTTAAATACTGTGAAAATTTCAGGAAGATCGGTCCAAGGGTTTGGCCTGCTATTAGGAACAAACAAACACACAAACTAACAAACAAACAAACAAACAAATAAACAAACACACATTCTGTTTTATATATTAAAGATGAACTGATTTCCGAAAATCTTTTTTTTAATTTAAGCAGTTGGATCCCATAACTTTTTTGGGGCGAGTTGTTCTCTCTCCTCTAATTATGGACCGATTTTCATGATTTCTTTTTTATTTCAAAGAGTTTCCGTGCAGTATGCTCCCACATAACTCTTGTCAAAAACGTAAAAACGTGGAATAAGTTTATTATCATTTTATGATGTGTTTATTTTTTTATGATACTTTTAGATTTTATAAAGGCAATAAAAAGTCCTAAACTTCAATGGGGGGGGAGGGTTGGGGATATTCGTCAATGTAGATTAAAAAATTTTAACTTTTTTAATTCCGATTTTGCAAATAAGTTCTTAAATTACGTACATGTTTTAATTTTATGTTGTATTATCAAAATATGGAAATAAAATATTAAATTAAAATTAATATATATTTTGCAATTCAAACATGATCATAGTTGCGTCGGTTAAGCAACTAAAGGCCTAATTGTTGTTTTGTTGGAAAATCTCTTATAAAAACATTCTCATATTGATGGTGTTTTCCTTTTTCGGAAAATAATTTAATTGTTGTCGGTTTTTAAAATCTATGTATGTAAATTACCAGCTGTAACGCTCAAAACATAAAACAGAACAAGAAAATGAAAATTTTATGACGGACTTTAACGATATCGAATTAAAAAAAATTCCTGATGTACTGATTTTTAGCGACTATAAAATTACAACCATAAATAGTGCAGAATATATTATTGCAACCTGTGATCCAGAACAATTAATTAGAGTTTAAAAAACTTGCAATTTTAATCAAATCGGACTGGTTAACCTCCGAGCTTAGGCAAAGTTTTTTTAGATATTTAATGAGGAATTAAAAAAATGAACTTTGAATCTTACAGAAGAACTTTTTTGTAGCTGAAATTTTGTTTTTTTTAATTTTGTGTTAACCCGCCAGTTAGCTTGAGTTGTTAAAATACCGCGCTTTTTATATAATTTTTGTGACTAAGCCCTAAAATTAATGTTTTTTAGAGAAAAAGTAATCTACGGAAATGGATTTTAAAAATCCTATTGGATATCATGCAAGGATGTTTCTAAAAAGTCTAATGAACTAAAAAATGTTATGTTCACGTATTTTTTTATCATCTTATCTAATATTTATTTTATTATTTTTTTTTTTTTTTGTTTTTTTTTTTTTTTTTAATTAGGACCGGCACTCAGGGGATGACCCCTACGTATGCAGTGAATTGTGCCGGAACTCAGAGAGAGGGCTAGAGTAGAGAAGATAGATGTTGAAAATGTAGAAGGTTTAACTCTTTTACAACTCTGCTTTGCGCGTTATGTTAATTTTTATAGCTGTGTTGAGGCGCCTCCGGTGCTAGGTAGACGCATGAACTTTGTCAAGGTGTATTGGCAGGTATTTTATTAATTGTTTTACTTCGCCGATGTTTCTGCTAACAGAGATATGAATTATCTTAATACGATCTTAATTTTAATTTCTGCTAATCGAACACATTAAAACCTAAATTTTCTATTTATGTTTTTATCAACAGATAAACCGTCTCGTACAAAAAATTTTGCCGTAAAAATGACTGGAAGAAGAAAACATTATTATCGCTGGTTTAATTGGTTTATGTCGATATGGATTGTAATTTCTGATATAAGTTTAAGCGGTAAGTATTTCTACTAATGATTTATTATTTGAGTGCTACAAGAATATTACAGAGAAATATTTCTTACACGTACATATCGTTGAATGAAGCGGAATCCCATTTATATAAAAGCACCTTCTGGTTATGTGTTTTCTTCTCCTACAAGTTTTAAAAATTGTAGTGACATGTGTTTTTATTACATGCGTCTTAAGTCTGTACAAATAAATTTTATGGAAACATTTTCTTTAAATATTATAAATTTTTTATTCGGGTGAGATAGTATACCTTAGGGGCTGTGCACATATTATGTAACACTCCAGGGGGGAGGGGGTTCTAAAGATTTGTTACGGATTGGAAATTTTGAACTGAAAAATTAGTAAAAAGCGGCGGCTATAAAATCTCTGAAAAGAGCGCTACGTAATATGTGCATAGCCCCTTATTTGTTAATATTAATATAGGCTAAAGTTCGTAAATGTTAATAATTAGAGAACTATTAAATAGACATTGTTAACATATTTGGAGCACCAAAGAAAAAATCGAATTTCTAACATTTACGAACTTTAGCCAACATATATAAATATTAAATAAAGCAGATCGTAGAAATTTAAAAATTACAATTGATAAAAATATAATTTATTAATTTTATTTTCGTACAAATGATGAATCAATTTTATTTGCCTGATTTTACTTTATTATAAATAAGATAATGGGTTGAATTTGCTATTACACAAAGTCTACATTGAACCCCTAAAAAGCGCAGCCAGATTTTACGATTGCTTATTTTACATAAAACCGGGTGACAATCGTCAATTGTCCCAAGGACATGTACATTTATTTACCTTTAACTTAAATATTCCTTGAAAAATTAGCTGCCAAAAGGGATTCTGAACTTGTAATCCGGATTGGATATCAATCCGAATCCTTTCGAATAATTCTATCAATGCCACGATATGCATTAGTTGAATTGAAATGTAATTTAAGCAAAAACTATATTTGAGATGACTAAATTTTGAAAAGTACAACAAAAAGTTCTCATAAACTATATGAGATTTTGTAATTAAAATAATAGTATTTAATATCGTCCAAATATTCCTGATCCGACAAAATGATTTTGATGATTTTATAAAAATCACGTTACAGATGCTCAATACAAAATTATTACCTACAAATTAACACGAATGTAATTTTGATTAATTTTTGTCTGACAAATAAAACCATCAATCCCTTTTTTTAATTTACGATTGATCAGAAACCATTAACTTCTTCATCAAGTTTTTTGAATACAAACAGACAGACGGTTTTAATTAAAATTCCTGAAGAAACAGAAGGTGTTTAAAATATCCAATAAAAAACATTCTACTTATAAGTAAATGTTAAACAATCTACATATGTATGTACATATGTATATACAATTTAAAACAGGATGTGTGTATGTATGTAACGTATGGACTCCAAAACGGCTGGGCCGATTTTGATGAAATTTTCAGGGAATATTCAGGCGGGTGACACTGTGAAGTCTGATTTTTTATTTTCGGTCTGCGGGCGGAGGGGCGTGGCAAAATTCAATTTTCATATTGCACCAATTTTCATTTTGCTTTTTTTTTATTTAATTTTATTTTTTTTTAAACCCCTTGTCATGTTTTTCACAACGAGATATCAAACTCTTAATTCGGTTATGTAGTTCCGAAGATATTTACGAAAAATCTATATACATATATAAAAATGAATGTCTGTCTGTCAATTTGTTTGTGCTTTATAGGAGGCCAAACCCTTGGACCGATCTTCCTAAAATTTTCACAGGATTTTACTGTAACCCTGGAAGGAATAATAGGCTTTATGAAGTTTTGATTAGACAACGGGGCGTGGCACCGCCCATATAACCCAAAAATTTCAATCGCCATATTTTGGGAATTTTTTTACCTACGTCGATGATATTTGGTACATATGGTGTTGGCATAATTTGGAATACGTACCAGGAGAAAAGTGGGTGGAACCACGCCCCTTTTTAGGAAAATTAAAAATCGTAATATAGTCTTAACTACTGGATAGATCGTCATTAAATTTCCACAATAGGATATTCTTACGAAATAATAAATTCTTGACTATAACGAGCGGGGTAGTGAAGCACACTGGGTTCAGCTAGTATTTAATAAAACAAAACATCAGTTTTATTTCCAAAATTTGTATGGAATACATTTAATTATATTAATTATGCATTACATTTATGAAGTTTTTGCTTAGAATTAAAACTAAATCGTTGAATCGACATTAGAAGATACATGAGAGCATGTGTTTCTATATTTTAAATTATAATCTTACGCGTGATCAAATTTTGTTATTGAATTTCAGAACATTCCAGTTTCGTTGTTAAAACTTGTTTTCCCCCAAATTATTGAGTATCGTTCAACTGCGCCACTTAAAAAATTCTTTTTCTGGTTGAAAATCATATGAGAGGATTTGACTCCTATTTTCAAAATTATTTACTCACCTAACAGTGCACACGTAATCAAGGTATTCTAAAAATAGTGGAAATGCGCTTCTTTCGAACTTGAGCTCATCAGACCCAAAGAGATAAAACTTGTTTTCTTAATAACAGATAATGCGTGCAAATTAATTTTACAGCAGTACAATAAAAAAATACTTCATATTCCAATAAGTCGTAATTGATAGAAAATAAAATTTAATTTACAACTATTAAACACCCCAAAAATATTTAAATAGTGATAATAATGACTGCAACATAATATTCCATGTATCTGCATATGTGCAAATTATCCATATAAAAAATTTATAAGGGACGGACCCCACTGCCATAGTGACTCCCACTGAATGTCCTTTTTTTGTTTTTTTATTTTGGTGTTCAATTCAATGAAATATACTATATTATTATTTAATTGGAAAGTCGGTTATTGCCGTTGTCACAGCAACCTTTTATTACGACCTTTTTGTGTGTATCGTATGTGCCATTGTATGTATGTATGCATGTATGTATCTGCTCATGCACAAGCATATATCAGTTGTATTCTTACCAAAATATTTGAGCACAAGTTACAATTAAACTTTCTTCGCATTAATACAATAATTCGGTGGGGATACAAAAACATAATGTTTTATGCAGATTGTTATTATTTTACATCGTATCCAATTTAATAATAAATATAAAATTGTAGAGTATAGAGCCCGACGTACATTCGAACATACGAGTAAGTGTTCATAATGGATTATATCTTTACATGCATATACATGTGTGTATGAATAATTATGTACTCATTTAGCTACAAACTTGATAGACTTACTTTTTATTATTGAATTCCACCAAATGTATTCAGGTAATTAAAACAGTCCAAGCACATGGATAATTGTCACATACAAAACTCGATTGAATACATTTGGGAGAGTTTACTGATCTCTTTCGTATTGACTAAATAGATGATGGCAATGGTAAAATATAAGAAGACTATAAAAAGTAAAAATTACCTTAAAATTTACCTGATTTTTAAGCGAACTGATAAAAAAGGTACTCGTAATTATTTTGCTTTAGAAGATTTCCTATGGGAAATCCGGTTTTATTGTGTACTTTATCTTTAACAAGTGTTTATGAAGATGGTGGTAATTGTGTAAATAACTTTACAATAGTAAGGCTGCAGTTTTGTTCAAGAGACTCTTTTTAAAAACTAAAATTTTATTTTGTTTCAATAAATATTTGTATTTTAGTTAAAACTCTTATATCCTGTATTGCCTGAAGAGCAAATTGTGCAAAAAGTTCATAAAAAATTGTGCTGCCATAATTTTACAAAGTTTTAAATCGAAAAACGACAATAGTTTTGCTATTTAGAGCCTCTTTTTTGGGTTGCTAACGATATGTCAGACTGATTTATAAAGGGTTCAAAACTTCTATTTTGAGATAGTAGTATCGTTGCTCGATATTGACAGGAATTGTGTGAACAATTTCCTTAAATAAATTTTTCTGTTTCGTTATAAAAAATTTTGAGTTTTCAGAACAAATAGGAAGGACACGAATACTTGGAACAAAAATGTTATCTGCTGCATAGTCATATATTGTCATTAGACATTTTAAAATTTCTAATGTCACCTCTTTCTTTATGGGGCTGAAATATTTGCTACAAAAGTAATAAAAAGTGGATTGACGATTATGCGAGTACATTTGAAACTGTGATATTTCTTTTTAAAGGAAACGATTTTCGTTACAGTTTTGGTTTCATTTTAATTTCAGTTAATTTTAGTTTCAAATAGATAAACACTGACATACATTCCTACATGCATATGGATGTAAAAAAATAAATAAATAAATAATAATAATAATGAAATATTTCCATATCCATAATCTACCCTCCCTTCTCTGTTCTCTATCTTTCTCAGCTGATTGTCTTAAGGACTTGAAAATTTTCGTGCCAGATGCCGTCATTATGGGAAATGCAGCAACACTGTCCTGTCAGTATGATCTGGAACAGGTAAGCAAGCAGAAGACAACAAGACCAAAAAAAAAAAAAAGAAAAACATTAGAAAAAAGAAGAAAAGAAGTCTTGACACTAAAAGGAATTTATTATTATTATAATTTATTTTTTCAATGAACTTCATTAAATATTTTACTTGCACCTTAAAAGTAATAGAATAAAGTTGGCCAACAGCACAGACCATAAACAAGAACTAAAAGATACATACTTGCCATCCATCCATTCACCGTCCAAACATTCGTGCGATACAATGTTCATAATAATCGTAAGATTGTAAGGAAGAATGCTGGCATGAATGAGTGAATATTCCTGCAGTAAAATTCTTTTGGTGCTGTGTCTTTGTCAAACGATATCGTTGTTACACATCTTAGTATGAAAAAGTCCTAATTAAATTAATTGCAAGTGAAATTGTTTCTTAAACTGATGTTGTTCATCTTAATTTTTCTTATTTTCTTCTGTTTTCTGTCGTCTTTTTTTTTTTTTTTTTTTTTTGTTTTTTTAAACAGTTGTGAAGTGTACGTGTGTGCTCTTTCTATTTGCAGGCGGCCTTGTACTCGGTTCGTTGGTATTTTGGTACAGAGGAATTTTATCGTTACGTGCCAAAAGAGTCTCCGCCGACACTAGTCTTTCCCGTGTCTGGAATTAATGTTGATGTAAGTTATAAATAAGCTTTTGCATTTGCGTTTCTTTTTTTTTTTGTTCCTGTTTGTGCATATTCTTTTTTCTTTTGTGTTTTTAAAATCCAAATTATGAAAAGCGTCTCACTTTCATTATTTCTGCATAGAAATTACAAATCTTTAAAAACATTTTGCAGAATAGAAGGCGAATATTGTAACAGTTATGATCAATACTGCCTTAGACCCGGCATGCTTCGCTACACTCTTAAGTTTTTGTGATACAAAGAAGAATAAAACTTTGAAATATACAAGAAAATAAATATTTTTGTCTTATTGACACAGTGGCTAATAAGACAAAAATTGATTAATAATTAATGTGAACATAAATGCTTCAATAACAGTTTTTTATGAATAACTCGTTATTAACTCGTGTAACAGTTGAAGAAGGTCTCGAAAATAGATTTTTTTTTTGGATAAATATATTATTTATTGAATCTTTAATTATAGATTGAAACATCAAAAATTTTTCCAAACCTAAAATTAAAAAATATTAAATATAAGTTAAGCCAATGCTAAACAAAATTTTTAGTTACAAGGGTTAATTTTTGTTGTTTTACATCTCTCGTATACGGCTGATAGAAAGAGTATCCCTCCTCCTAAGCCGGGTGTGGCCTCTATACTCTAGAATATTGCGCGCAAGTGGGTTTGGGTGCAACTCAAGTTTTTAATGTACTTTTTCGCGTGTTTAGAAAATACTGCCTTCACCAACGGAACATCAAGGTCTTTGTGAATTCGCTGATTTCGGATATACCAGGGGGCGGCTGTTATTGTACGTAGAATTTTATTTTGTCGCCTTTGAATTTTTTCTACATTCGATACTGAGGCAGTGCCCCATAGCTGGATTCCCTAGGACCATATTGGTTTCAGGATCGCGTTGTATAGTAACAGTTTACAGTCTAGGCTTAGTATAGAGTTTCTTCCAATAAGCCAATTCATTTGGGCTGCTTTAGTTTAATTTGGATCGACTTTGCGTCTATGTGCGATTTCCATGTTAAACGACGATCAAGATGAATGCCTAGATATTTGACTACAGTGTGTTGCGGTATAGTCTCGGTGTTGATTTGTATAGGCGGGCATGTTTCCCTGCGTAAAGTAAAAGTAACGTGTACACATTTCTGCTCATTCACTTTTAGCCGCCCTTGTTTTAGCCATGTTTCCAATTTTGAGATGTACCCTTGTAGATTCCGGGAACCTTCTACAGGATTTTCATGAACGCTTAGAAAAGCCGTATCATCAGCAAATGTTGACGTGTGAATGTAACTGCATAACGGTAAGTCAGAGGCATATATTAAATAAAGTAAAGGACCGAAGATACTACCTTGAGGGACTCCGGCTTCAATCGACTGCGGGGGGCTTGTAAAATTGCCTTCCTTGACTACAAATTTTCGTTCCTCTAGATAGCTTTTTAAGAGCCTGACAATGTTTGCGGGTAGATTTTGTGTTAATTTGTGGACAAGACCTTCGTGCCATACTTTATCAAAAGCCTGTGCGACATCAATAAAAAGCGCTGAACAATATTTCTTTTTCTCAAAGGTGTCTCTACGGTGTGTCTACGTTCACAAGGCTGTGAGTTTGTTCAATAGTGCTATGTTGACTGCGAAAACCGAATTGATGATCTGGAATACATGCACTGCTAGTTACTATAGGAGTCAGCTTGCTCATGTACAGTTTTTCAAAAAGTTTCGACATATTGGACAATAAACTAATAGGCCGATAGGATTCAAACTTTGTATGATCCTTACCGGGCTTTGGTATCATAGTAATCATCGAAACCTTCCACTCTGCCGGATAGTATTGCAGTCGTAAAATACTATTAAAGATGAATAGTATTATTCGTTTTGCAATGAAAGGCAATTCTTGCAGCATTTTGTTACTTATTTTATCAATACCTGGGGCTTTTTTTGAGTTTAGACTTATAATAGCCTTTTCAATCTCCACAATATTAAATCTTAGCGGAATTTCTGGTAAAGCGACGATTGGTGGCAGTTCAACAATATCAGCAGAATTATTCGGAGTAAATACTTTCTCTAGGTGCTTAACAAATAGATCACCTTTTTCAGCATCAGTTCTTGCCCAGTCACCATTAGGGGCTCGTAATTAAGGTTTGCAAATCACTGGCCTTTTAAGTCCTCTGGCTGCACGCCACAGCGAATAATCTGTTTGTGGTGTTGCATCGAGTTCTTGCAGAAATTTTTGCAGCGAAGCTGTTTTTTGTGATTGTAAAACTTTTCTTAGCTGTTTGGTACACTCCTTAAGCCTTAATTTTAGCTGAGGCGATCTGTAACGTTGCCATTCTCGTCGAGCTCTCCGTTTTTCAGCCAATAGCCTTTCTATATCTACAGAAGAAATGTTGTTGAATCTTACGTGTTGATTTGGTTGATTTGAAGAAGCATTAAGAGCAGCTTGATTAACATGTGCTTCAAACAACCTAATAGAATTTTCTATGTCAGCAGGTGTTCTCAATGGCATATTTTCCGTGCAATGAGCACTCAAATATTTTTTTGTATTTCAGCCAGTTTATACTTGCGATGTCAGCGGTAAATCACATGTTAGTGTTGCAGTTGTGTGTGAGTAAATAGTGATAAAGTAGGCGAGTGATCTGAAGATAAATGCAATCCTTTTGCTGGGCACACCTTTCATAACTCCAAAGTCGATAACATCAGGAATTTTCTGACGATCCGTTGGCCAATATGTTGGCTGACCACTTGAAACTACATTTAAACTTATTTTTGAAATTGTGTCAAACAAAACACGTCCCTTAGGACTGATTAAACATGAACACCAAAATGTGTGTTTAGCATTGTAGTCGCCAGCTGCTAGAAAACGGGACTCCAGTGTTGTATAAAATGCGGTATATTGAGTCTCTGAAATTGAAAACCTGGGAGGAGAGTAAACAGATGATATCACAAGCTTTTGATAAAAATTTTCAATGCAGATGTTCGTTGCTTGAAGTTATTCTTCACGAAGGTCGTTTAGTAGGTAGTGTTTTATTCGAGTTTTTATTAGGATTCCAGAGCCACCACAAGCTCTACCTCGAGGATCCTTGGTGTCGTAGAAATTATATCCACTAATTCTAAAATAGCTTCGAGACGTCAAATGAGTTTCTGAGATAAGCATAACATCGATTTGTTTATCCAGAAGAAAATATTCTATTTCGTTTTTATGTTGGCAGATGCCGTTTGCGTTCCAAAAACAGATTCTTAAGTTCATGGTTTCTTCAATACAGCCTGCAACAAGGTAGACTGCATTTTCAACATTTCCTGCATCATATAGGACATGTTGAGAGTAAAAGTATTTACTGGTTGGATAAGGCTCTCTATCGAGGCTTCAATACGACTAAAATTAGGCCCTGATTCTTCATTTGCTGGTACTGTTTTTTGCGCCGTAGTCTGGTTACTCTTTAAAATATTAGCGTATGATAATTGACTATTAGGTTTTTGTTGAGTAAGAGTCGTGTTAGACTTTAAAACATTTGAGTATTGATTATGGCTAGACGACGGTTGAGGTAACTGTGGGTAGTTTAAAGGGGTGTTGGGCTGATCGGGAGTAGCATTTGTATTTCTGTTCGACGAATTTTTAAAAAGAAAATAAAGAGGGCAGCTCCTATAGTTTGCAGTGTGGTTTCCGCCTCAGTTGCCATATTTTTTTCTTTGGTATCACCTTTTATTTTGTAGTTAGCGGCACTGTGTAACTCGCCACAAACAACGCAAACGGTAGGCAACTTGCAATAAGTTTTTGTATGGCCTAATTCTTGACAATTCATGCATTGGATAGGTCCATTTTTTTATGTGGCAGCTCAACGGTAACTCTTCGATGCAACAAGTATTTTAAATTATAGATTGGGTGCGATTGCCAGGCTGTAGATCGACTCTAAAAATTGGCTGGGGGATTTTTTCCCTGTTTTTAATGTTTGAAACATTTTTCACTTTGAAGCCACTATTTTCAAGGCCAGACTTTACCTCTTCCGGATCCACGCTTGAATCTATTCCTTTTATAACTACTGTTAGGCCTTTAGCACTCTTCAGTTGATATGTATAAAAGTTTTTGTTTTTAGTCTCAAAATCTGAGAAAATTTTTCTGTAATTATTTTCTTGTTTTACCTGAATTTTAGTTTCGTTGATTTTGCCACGCTTAATTGGAGTTACATAGAACTCATTTTCTCCAATTAATGAGATAAGGTTTTTTACCAAAAAGTTGGAGTTCTGTTCGCTTAAATATATCGGCGGTGGTTTACTGGACCTTGTTGTATTTGTGTCTTCATCGACTTGTTCATTCAAAATCGCGAAAGGATTTTCAGAATGTTTAATATTATTTTTCCCATCTTTGGGCATTTTCGCCGTTGAAGCTATTTGAGCTGATTTGGGACTTCTTCCCCTTTTTAGCACGGTTATTTATCTGTCCATACCAGTTTGGATTTTTTTATCACTATTTTCACTCACTGCATTTACAATTTTGTGCACGTTGGTCAACTGGGTATTTATTGTTTGTTTGTTTGATTGTACAGCTAAGCTGACAAGTTTGCTAATAGGTGCAATTGTTGTTTCTTCTTGATCGCTATTTAGCATGTATGGAGACAATGATCGCAATAGATCGAAAATAGATGAAACTTGATTATTTGTATTTAAATCTAAATAAGCCATATCTTTCGGTCATTGAGAAAGCTTTTCTACCTTATCTGGTTCAGTCACTCAGAAGCTGTGAAGGGCAAAAGTTCCATAGATTTTTGTTAGATAAGCACTGCTACCAATAAACACAAAAACTCTGAATTAAATTATCAACGTTTTCAAAAAAGATATTTCTGTGAATGTTTGGAAATGTGAATAACTCTTTAATGTACGTTTATTGTGTAGCAATATATTATTTAATTTATATTATTATTAACTTAAAACTGGGATGGAGGGAGGCAATACAAAGGCTTGGAGTGAAAAATAAAAATATGAAATTGGTTAAAATAAATTGTATTCATATAATCACATGCATACACACACACACACACACATATGTATATGTGAATACATATGTGCGTTTTAGCAGTTCCAATCTTTTTCGCTATTTTAATAAATGCACTTCTTATATTAGGAATAAAATGTGCACAGTTTTCTAAAACAAAACATGAGAAAACTTCCGCTGTCGCTACAAGTAGCAAAAAAAGAAAAAAAAATCAAGTTTTTAATGACAAATCCACCAAAAAATTTAAAAAATAATATATTTTCAGACGAGTTATTCGGTTTTATATAAAACAGTTTTTTCTGTTAACTTCTGTTTAACAAAAAGGAAAACCGACCACTGTAAAGTTGTGTGAATTTTTTTATGATTTAAGTAAATGAGTGGTTTCCTTCTTGTTTTGTTATTTAAAATGCCGTGTTTGTTGGTATGTATGCATGTATGTGCTCTTCCGCTTTCATTTTGATATCGTGAAAATGAAAAGAAGTTAATTTTTTATTGCGGAAAGTATTTTATATATTTTTTTTTTATTTTAATTAAATTTCTAAACAATGCTTGAGAGATTTATGCTTAATTCTCTGTTGGAAAGACTAAAATTTCTCTAATGAATTATTTCCTTTTTCGCTTAGTTGTCCTCTTAAGTGTTCATATGAATATTAACATGATTCCATTCGTACTCATATGCATTTACGTACCGTACCCAGTGAACAGTTTTTTGGATGTTTTTATTACATCAGAAAAAAATGTCGTAAAAAATTTTAGGCAATCAAAGTTGATTTTAGTTGAAAATACTAAAATATTAAATGACTGATTATGAGGCTTTGCCGTACATTTTTTAAACTAAATTTACAATTTCACAAGTTGCAAAAATATTGGAAAACTTTTTAATTGAAAGCTTTTCCGATTTTATTTAGAATTTCGAAATTTTTTTAATATTACGTCAAATTCTGTCGGGCATATCAGAAAAGGTTTTTCCATTTTATCAGACAAGAAGAGACGTTCAAAATTTACTGGCTTCGGATATGAACTCGGTAAATTTTGCATATTTGCTGCCCGGATTCTATATAAAATCTTCTCTGGGTTACTTAATACCCATATTCGTTTGTGTATTAGGAGTTAAATAAATTTGAGTGCTTGTACATCCGTCTGTCTGTTCATTTGTCAGAGTCATTGTGAAAGTGAATGAGTGTATGAGCATCACATTTTTGCAAAAAATGTTTATGTTTTAATGATAATTTTTAATATTTTAATGGATTTCATATAAAATCATATGACAAGTGTACATAATACGAGCACACATAAAAAACTTAAATGGAAACTATTTAAAATAAGACCAAATGTGTATGCATTTTTTTAGAACTGGCAGCTCCAACAAAAAAAAAAATAAAAATATATTTTCAACTCACGTTAAGAGATGAGTTAAGCCTTATTAAGGCAGTCGACAAAAACAAAATCATTTCAGCTTGTTTTTATGTATTCACATTTTTAATTTTCAACCACATGAACTGCTTCCAACCGCACCCAATTTTTTGTACTTCAGCTTGTTAACAAAAATAGCTGATAAAATAAAAGAAAGATGGTAGGAAAAATTAAACAACAAATATTATTCACATTTGATGCAGGAAACAAAACCCTTTGTGAACCGTTTGTCGTAAAAATAAAATAAATAAATTTTGAAATTTTATTTACTGTTAAATTTTTACTAAAAGATGTAAAATTTTGGAATTAATGAAGCCAAGATATTATATATCAGTTTTGATATCGCGGCTATATTTCGCAACAGTTTTCTGTACACTGAAGGGTTAATCGTAAATTGCAGTTATTTGCAGTTGATGCCAAGTTTAGTTTTTCTGGTTTCTATTTCTGTTACATCAACACTAAAATATTCGTGTAGATGGCATTTAATGAAACGTTGTTTCCTTTTCAAGTTTAAACTGAAAATGTATCTTTTCATAGCTTGAAAAAAGAAAGAATTTTATTTATTTTAACATTCTACGCAGATGTCATCCAACTCCTTGATGATCAATAAAAATAGCAAAAGAAATTTAATATTTAGACTAAACATTTGACTAAATTTTCAAATTTATTTGATGAAACAATATTTCAAGATATTTTTGAATTCTATTTATAATAAAACCGATATTTAAACAAAGTATTCACTGAATCACGAAATATAAAAATATTTTTTAAGATCATTCAGAAAAATGTTTTAGCGGAAGCGGACCATGAAAAGATTTAATTGACACAGAAAAATGGGTCTTCGGCATTATTTCTAGAGTAAAAATTATACAGTTAATGAATCAGTCAAACAATTTATTAAATTTAAACCTAAAATTTAACAGTTAAATTATGAAAATTTCTTTCTGTGTAGTATTGTTTTAATATTTTTGGTTTAATATATACAATTTATTTTGTTAAGTCTGTTCATATAAAAAACGGCAAATAAATAAACAATTAATCCGACACCAGCATTAAAACGAGGCGGAAAGTGTCAAACGTATGCATTAAATTTATTCAATATAGAAAAACTAGATGACCCGACACACGTTGGCTTGACACAAAAATTAAATCTAGTGAATAATTTGGTAGTTCAGTAAAAAAGACCTAATATATTGTCTGAAATGTTTGAAAGAGGAATAGAATGCAACTATGCTCAGCAATTATTAATAAAATAGAAATAGAAAGAGAAATATATATAGAAATAAATAATTAAGCACTGGAAATTAATGATAAATTTACATTGAGAAAGTACAATTATAAGTACAAGTGTCACTGATACGATCGGGTATTTTTTGGTGCTTTTTTACTAAAGCAATACCCGAAATTTTGTTAAATACCCGTTTTTGAAAACCGGGTATTTATAGTGGTTTTAACAATTTCTCACAGTGCTATTCGGTGCGTTTTAAAGAATCAACATTTTTGGCACTGAACGATTTTCCTACTATTCTTTAAACAAACCTAGTACTTTATTAACCAACTGCGTATTATTTGCATCTATATTTTGATTAGTACTCGCAAACTGTTAAGAATTTGAATTCTGGAATTTCTCAAGCATCTTTTTTTTTTAAATCGAGCAGAAATATTTATGATTTATTGGTTTAGCAGTGATCTTACTTTTAATATTAGTACATATCCTTTGATTTGTTTGTTGTGAAAATTTAAGCAAGAAAGTGCCTTGGTTATTATCAAGCTGAACAGTTATTAAAAGTAAGTTCTTCATTGATGCTAAAGTTCATATGTGTTAAGGTTCATCATCTGACAATGGCTTATCTTTAGATAGAAAAACAAATATATTGAAAAGCTTGGGAAAATGATCCAGCTTTTAAAAGGTGGCTTAGATAAGCAAAAGATGAACTAAAAGCATATTTTATTTTTTGTAATTGTGACATAAATACACGATAAAGCGATTTACTCCGACAAAGTCACACAAAAAGCCATGAAAAAGCAATAGATCTGTCTTTTGATCCAGCAGACCACAAAACAAAATTAGGTTAGTGCTTTTGTACCCGAAATTTGTTTCATTTTTACCCTTTTTTACCCTATTTCCATGGGCTTACAGTGCTTTTGATGTTGCTAGAGTTGGCATCACTGGCGAAAAAGCTTATTGTGTGAGAAAGACAGGATAGCGGCTTCGTTCGCATCCCTACTCCAGTCTAGTCTGATGGATTGATAATTGATCATTAATCGACCACTGAGGGTTGAAGATACTTACAATCGATACTACGAATATCGCTTCATATACAAACATATGTATGTATGTTTTTTTAATGCCAAATCCAGTCATTTCGGAGGAGGTCGGTTACAAATACTGTGACACGAAAATATTATATTTACATATAAATGAAAGATATTAATTTGAAAATTATCTAAATTAATGACAAAATTTTATAGAAAATTATAAAAAAAATTTAATCTTCACGACAAGATAAATTCTGAAATTAAGAAAACTTAAAAATATAATGAAAATTTAAATCGTTTAAGGAGAAAATGTTTGCATTAAAATGAATTAAAAACTGTCGTCAATTATTTCAAGCATTTTAAACTTAATGGAAACCATGAAGCTGTGCATTTCTCAAATAAACTTCTTTACGTGGGAGGCGCTGAATATAAACTGTATTTAAAATGCGATTAAAGAACAGCGTTTGTCAGTGAACATGGAAATGCATAAAGAATTGACATCCTTTCGTTTACCTGAGTCAGTGTCCTTTGCTTCTTCTTTTCTGTACATGTATATAAATATTTAAAGGAATGCACCACGCTGGTATGTGTGCGTGTGCTAATGACTTTTCCATAAATTTGCATTTCCAATATTGTTCAAGTGTAGACTACTTGTATCACTACTACTTGAATCGGATAAAATGTCACTTGACAGCGGTAGATATCAGTTGCAGATGACAAGATTTACCCTAGACACGACATTTGCACAAAATGAGAATACTTGCACTCTACGTTTGAACATGTGTGCAATGTAGATGCAATAATAGATACGATTTCTATGTATTTTTCATCACTGTTACTGTTTTTGTATATGCGAGTATGTGAGTATCTATGTATATGTTCAGCAAACTTGATGTAGGCAATGGCAAATAGTCGAATTTCTAAAGGAAAAGGTACATTTAAATACGTACTTCACTTCAAACTTCATGAATAAAATTAAATGTCATTTAATTTTATTCACTTGAAGTACTCGTATACACACAGAAAATATTTTAATAAAACTTTAGCCTGGTTATGCGGAATTGCATTTTAATTAATTGGTTTAAATAAATTATGCATTTTTAAGTTGAAATAAAATATATGTATGGTTGAACATTTTTTGCAATTCAGTTTCAATCAATTAACTCCAACCTTAAATTATTTCGACTAAATTTACACTTTGCAATATTTTATGAAGTTTGTTGTATAAAACTTTGATGTATTAATTGAAACAAGTATTCTCTGCACAACCAACTGGCATGCGTGGACAAATTAGTCGAAGATTGCGACAACAACAAATGATTGAAAGAAAGATCTCTGTCGACATCGAGGAACAGGCAGTACGTTTTTAGTACAACGGACACGCCTTCGTGTTATTTCAACAGTTCTACTAATTACTGCTTCAAATACTCGACTCATTTAATTAACGCGCAATAAGCAAAATTACTTTCTTCAATTACAACCATCAGCGCAGAGCTTTGATTACTCCAAAAATATCAAACAAAATGGTTGCTACTGCTTAGCAAAACTTTCACTGTACTACTGCTCGAGAATCAGGAGATGGAACAAAAAATTTCACATAATATTAATTTTTATATTCTAAACAAAATTGGTGACTGATTGCATTTTATACATAAACTCTCGTAACCAAAAAAAAAAACAAAAAATTTTATTTCGGATTAAAACAAAAACTTCCAAAATAATTCTGCAGAATTTTAAGGTTTTTAATTCCTTCTACTCGTTAGTAACCTTAAAAATTATGACAGACATTCGTAATTTATTCTTTTTAAATTTTATTTGAAAAATAATGTAAAGAACATGTTGCATGGAATTTCATGGAAACCAGTTGTGCGCCTCTATCGCAATCGTCGCCAAGTGGGTTTGTTGGGTGGTTTTCAATAGAAAGATTTGAAACAACATCAAAAAAAAAAAAAAAAAATCCCAATATAGACAAAATTACACAACAATATTGGCCAAATTGCAATTTGCTTTAATTAAGTTATCGAAAATTGATAAGGGTTCTTTTGTGGTCAGTACACATACGAAATAGCGATGTGTGTGTATGTGTGAATTACCAACAATTTCACCCATTCCATTTGATTGTATGTTTTCTATGGTTTACAACCGAAATATAATTGAAATTATAATTTACAATAAAAGAATGTAGTGGATACACAATTTCATCCGATTGTGTCTGCTTCAATGTAAAATTTTTCATTACATCCAGTAGTAATTTAAGGAAAAGTGAAAATTTGAAATCTATTATATATTTGAATACATATTTAGACAGGCAGGCAGATCGTATCAGTACTGATTACGAGGACGCTACGCCAGATCCACTACGTTTATTTTAATTAATTATCAAAGCAAGTAACAACGAATGAGTGAGAATACAAAATATTTGAATAACTTTTTAACAGAAGCAGAATTTTAAAAATTAATATAACTTCTCTTATTCAATTAAGTATTAAATCTACTTTTGATTTGCATAATATTCTCCACTCCCACTATCTTATTTCAAAAGTTTTTTACTTTAAGTTTTAGCTGCACATATGTATTGTTGCATTTTTGCTAAACTTCTTATGGCAACACGCCGACAACAGATATCTTCACATGATATGTACAAAGAAGTGAGTTCAATCCACTCCTTTATTTTGCAATGCTTTGCAAAGGACACAGAATAATTGCTTTAGAATCTAAAATTATGATAATAGAAATCATACTGCGCCGAAATAACAAAAAAAAAAAAAAAAAAACTGAGAACATACATTCATTATGAGAGAAAATTGGACTTAGTTGAAATTTTTACAGATGCAAGTGTGGACTACGAGCAAAAACAATATCTTACACATTCATGGCAATCTAAAAATAAGAAATTTAATTTAATAAAATTATGTATATTAATTGTAATTTTTTAAATTACTACGAACTGTTTATTATTAATATTTGTTAATATTTATACTGGCTAAAGTTCGTAAATGTTTATAATCAGAGAAATATTAGGTAGACATTGTTAACATATTTCGAGCAACAAAGGAAAAATTTAATATTTATACATCCCTTTTGTAGATTTTTCACCAGCACTGGAAGAATTGAAACAAACGTTGTTTTTCGGTAAAAGGATATAATTCGCTGGCAGCACTGTAATGTTTAATATATGATAATAAATAAAAAACAAAGCAAAAAATTCCCCACCTAGCATCCAGTAGAAATAAGTCGCGTATTTGGAATAGTGTATAAATAGAGTATGTAATGACGTTCAACGAAGCTACCTAACAAGTAGTGAAAAGGGCATTTACACATGAATACCGACGAGGTTTAGTGGCTTTTACCGAAAAACAACGTTTGTTTCTATTCAGCCAGTGCTGTTGAAAAATCTGCAAAAGGGATGTATAAATATAAAATTTTTCTTTTGTTGCTCGAAATATGTATGTAAACCTAATATGTCTCTGATTATAAAATTATTTTTATAATAAAAATCCAGAAGTTCGTAATAATTCACCTCACTGCCAATCACCACAGCTGCATATTCTTTATCATTATTTCAATTCTGAGTCACACGAAAGTTTTTATCAACAGATTTTGCCATATTAATGGTTTTGAAAATTTGCCCCGATTCAATGTAGATTTTAGTTGCTTCTTTCATACCAAGGTAGCGGCAATCAATTGGCGTCACATTAGGTATGGAATGTTCATGTTTATTTTCATTGGAGAAACAGTGCATGTCATACATACACTTTTATACATGTGTGACTTCAGCCTTTAACAATTAAGTTATGAACTTTTAGTCGCACTGCATGATGTTTAATTCAAAGAAATTGTTTTCTTTCTATTCCAAAATAATTTAATTAAAAATTAATTAAAACTTTTTTGGATTATTTTTAAAATAAAAAAACGCAATATTTAAATATCTCGACTTCAGACACAATTTACTTCACAATACTTTCAAAATAGGTGATAATTTATCAAGATATTTCAAAGCGCAGAAGACTTTCACTTCAGATTTATTCTGTTTTTTTTAGCTAACAAACTCGGATACCACATCTGTTACACTAAAGGGAGTAACACGTGAATTGACAGGAAATTATCAGTGTGAAGTATCGGAAGACGCACCGCTTTTTCATACCGATATTCGATCTGCTCACATGCAGGTAATTGAACTGCCCAAGGACGATCCCACCATGCAAGTTGATAAGAAAGTTATAACAGCAAGTGATAATTTCAAGGCTGTCTGTACAATTGGTCCTTCCTATCCACCAGCAAATATAACGTGGTTTATTAATGGCAGAAAGGTGAGTTTAAAAATTTATTCACAAACCAGCTGGTTGGTATTAACGTCTTCATCAGGCATCATTCATATTAAAATAAATTAAATCATTTAAATTTTATTAAATAGTTAGAAACAATTTATATAACAATTTTTAATCATTCTAGAATTCCCGTAAATTTTCGTTATTGAACAACACGATTTATTTTCTTTCAGATTTACAAAAGTCCTTTTCAACGTATTACGCAGGATACCTATGAAGGATCTGCGACATATTCTTCATTAGAAGTATATCCACACAGCCAAGTGCTGCAGGGATTCTTTCAGGCAGTTTCTAAATATCAAACCAGTATTTCACTGTCGTGTGAAGTGTCAATTTTGCACGTGTTTCACAAAAATGTACAGCAGCGCTTAGTGCTGAGCATAGGACCACCCACAACCGTTTCGCCAAATCTCTTGGGACTTGAGGGCTCAAAACGCTTAAATGGTGATCCAGATAATTCTGCCTTGACTGGAGGCGGAAGTAGAACATCATCAAATACAAAACTAACATCACAATTGATAACAACAACTTTTATATTGCCAGTGGCTTTGACGCTTTTATGTCTACTCTTCAGCAGTAGTTGGAGTCACAGTGCACTACACCGGCGTCAACTGTGACCAAATGGCCACTATTGTTTATAAACATTTAACAACACAAAAATGACAACAACAAATTTATTTTGGTTTTTGTTGTTGTATTAAAGCAAAAAATATAAAATATAAATTAAATTTATAACAAAAGAACCGATAGATGTAGGAAAAATACATTCATACACCAACTACTCGTAAATGGTTCAAACAGACGTTTCCACACATACAGATAAACACACACGCACACACCAGCAGTCACATTTATATAACAAAAATAATTAAACAATATGCAAATAAATAGATTAAATTGTGAGAAAAATTTAAATAAACAAAAACAATAAGAGGGAGTAGATTTAAAATTAGTGCGATAATTTTTATTTATGTTGTTCGAGAAATAAAATAAAATGAAACAAACAGTAAATTAATGATAAAAACAATATTATTATTAATATTTTATTAAAATATGAAATTGTTTAATTAATTTTTATACATAAATTATGAATTGTTTATTGATTTAAAAACCGATTTAAGAAAAAAAAGTTAATCACCCTACAAACAAGAACATTTAAATACACATTCTGAATATCAGTCTATTTTGCTGCGATAATCGAATTTAATGTCAAAGTTTCAAGCAACATTTAAAAAAAGGAAAATTTGATTTGGAATGGAAATTATCTCGTCATCATTTTCGCTTTTTAATATTTTCTGCTATCGATTGCTTTTTTCAGGCGTAAGTATTTTTTTAATTTATCAATTATCAACAATTTTCAAAACGACTTTCAAGAGTGAAACATTTCGTATGTTTTATGTTGGAGTTTAAATACTGCAATAAATTTCATGTTTGTTCCTTCAATACTTTCATGTCAATTAATTTTTATACATCGAATAAAGTGTCTGATTAAAAATTGTTCATCAAAAAATTCAAATAAAGCTAGGGAAAATAAATTGCAGAGTAAAGATTCTCTGATCGTTAAGGTACATATATAATATAACTTTCCGTCAACGGAGCTCAACTAGTTAAAAAAACCAGAGGAGAAATTCGATAAAGCTGGCCGTAGACCGGATATACAAAATCTTTTACTATTTGTATGAAACAGGTCCTGCAAAAATATATTTTTTTTAATATTTTTTTTAATAAACGAACATCTGATTGTTGAAAAATACTTTAGACATAAAAATTTATAATGAGTGGTAATAATCTTCACGCAACTTCTAAGGATTATTGATGCAACAGGACTCATCATTCAATTTATTTAAAACAAAGTAATTTGTAATTAATTTAAAGAAAAAATAAGTCACCATCATTATCGGATATTGTAACAACAAATTGAAGTAACATGACGACGATAAATGATTGCCGACAATTATTTTTTCTTGTTTTCATTCATCGCCTTCGGTACAAAAAATGCATAAAAAAATCAACTCAAATGCGAAAGAGGCGACCATATCAGAAAAAAATTATATAATTAAAGCGACGCCTAAAAATTAAAATAAAAATGTTGCAACAGGTTGAAGAACTTTAAAAAGTACTTAACCAAGTTGATTACGAAATATTTACTAAACATGCAAAAATTAAATATATTCAATGCAAATCGTCAATTATCTTTTATGCTCTTGAAATTTTCGTGCAAAAAAATGAAAAATTAAACCGAAATTCGTTTCAAGTATAAAATACCTGAGGTGATAAACACAATATTTTGTGACGAAAATGCAATCATCATAATAAATAAATGCAATGATTTTAGAATAAAACTAAACTAGTAATTTATTTGTCTGCAGATTTTTCAAACATTCAAAAGTACTCGTACATATCTGAAATATTTGATGCCAACTAACTGAAGTACTAAATTGATTTGTATTGACTATTTTTATAAAATATTTCTATATGTACCCGTATCCAAACTTTCGTATTTCCTAATAAAGCAGAAGATTTAACTAAATTCAAGTCATTCAATAAGATTTTAGGTTAGAAAATCAATGCTTTCCTTGAGACATATAATTTTTATTTTTATTTAATAATGTGTGAAGTAGGGTGTAAAATTTATTAAAAGTAAAAACTAATAAATACCGTCTGTCACACAACAATAAAAAATTATAAATTGTGTCAAATTGTAAAAAAAATAAATATTGAAGAGTGAAACCCATAGAAATTAAAACCAATTAGAAATAATTAAATTTAAATTAAATTAATAAATAAAACTTAATACGATCAATGAATTCCAAGGCATAATAATATTACGGCCGTATTCATAAAAAAATATTATTGTAGGTTTATAGAGTACAATAGCTATCGTAGACTTTTCGTTTTATTCATGATTAATAAAAATTGGTATTCATAAAGGAACAATATCAGTTTTATAGCTGTTGAACGATTGTAGCGACTTTATGTGAATGTATGGCAACTCTCTTTTTATGTGGTTGTCATTTAGTTCTTAGTGATGCTTTAAACCACTGTTTGCTAAACCCGATAATCAAGTAGATATCAGGTTTTCTATAAATTATTTAAAAAATTTAATGAAAAATATATGTTTGCAAAATAAGAAACATAAAAAATGAGTTTGCGAACAATTTTAAATGAAAATCAATAAAGAAACTTTTACCATTTATCAATTTTTGTGATATACGGTAGCAAAGGTAACCGAATAATGAGTTTGTTTACCTTTAATTTACATCACTGCTATAATTCGTCAGAATTTTATTTTATTTCTTTGATTTGTGCTATAAGTAAACGTACATATGTATTTATAATTTGTGTAATTAAAATGGATGCAACTAATAACAAACAAGAACTTTCAGAAAATGAAATGGAAAACATGGTAAATATTATTAATACATGCTACATATCTACACACTTATATACATACATATATGTATGTATGTCACCATATTTTATATTTACTTGAATATAATTCAAAATGTCACTTTATTTTTGGTTTAAAGAAGGGCAAATCCAACAATAAATTTTTTGACTTTACTGATGGTTTACTAAAGGTTTAATAAAATTTTTTCGTTTATGAATACAACTTTAACAATTTTGGCTGATAAACCGCCAATAAATCTGAAATAAATTTTTATGAATACGGCTGTTAATATTTAATAAAACGATTAGCAGAATCTCAATTAGAACATAAGCTTTTTATGTACATACAAAGATAATAATAGCGATCGATATAGATTTGTAAAAAGAAAATAAACACACTCAAGCCATATACATTTAAACAAACACACACACTCACATTTACAATTAACATTGAAAAGAAAAAACGACTACGTAAATATGAATTTTTATTAAAAAGTAAAGATTTGCAATAGAAACAATTGCAATAAGGAAATTAAATAATATTGATACACACATAGCAACTTTATTTTAAAGTTCTGGAAATTGTTCATTGAATTAATTGAAAAGATTCCATTTGTTTTGATCCTCCTTAAAAACACAAGAAAACGAAAAGTCTCTGTGATTCGCCGTCGTTCACATCTACTTAATCGTATGTGTGTGTGTGCATGGAAATATTTGATATTTTTCTTGTTTTAAATTAAATTTAAACATTTTGATCCACTCTAAAAGGAATTTCGATGTGTTTTTTTTTTTTTAAGATTTTAATCCTAAAGAATTATATCTTTTTTCCGACTTTCCGAATATTAATTTCCTTTGACTGAAATATTTTAAAAGATACTTTTGGGGCTTGAGTGCGATACATTAATTTATTTCAAATTATAAAAGTATTATTTATATGTGACTCTTAACAACGCAACGCTGTTTCGTGATTTTTGTTTTGTGCAGTTAAGTGTTAAAATTTTGATTCCAATTCCAAAAATTTAACAGACATCCAGTTTGAAGAAATGGATATGTAAAATGTTCAAGACTACTCATGCGATTTAATACTTTTTTTTTTGTTTATTTTTTATTTTACCATATTATTTTAAATCCCGATATGTAAAGTCGTATAATCGTGTAACAATTTTCATTTTCTTAATACTTTCATAATTTTTTCCAAATTGCACGACATGCTAAAAAAAATATGTCAGAAATCAAAATTATTATTTTATCGTACAACAACACGACTACAACAATTCCAAACTCATCCATTTCTCATTTAATCCAGAACAGGGTATTTTTGCCGAATTTTTCATATGAAAACTGCAGACAGAGTTATAAAAACAAGTTCTCAGTAGAATTGTGTCTTCCTAATAAAATCATAAAATTGGCATATGTGTGTACGTGCTCTTTAAATAATTTATAAATTTTTATAATTAGCATAAATATTTAAGTTGTATTATTTATTGTAATGAAAATTTCAAAGGAATACAAAAAGAGACAATGAATGCATTTATATTTCTATATTTTTAATTGATTAATTTCTTGTTTTGATAACTTTTATTTGTGGAAAGTAAAATAAAGAGATTTAATTATACGTAATTCTACCAACTATAAAAATATAGAATAAATTAGAAACTGAGAAAATGATCAAATTGTGTCAAGCGATGAGAAATTGTTTGCCAACAAAAAATATTAATAAAAATATAATTAAGACATAAAAAATATGTAAATTCAAATCAAATCAAAAATAAAAAATATAAATAGATTATATATGAGAAGAAGCAAAATACTACAGGTACTTTAAATCAAATAAAAGATAAATAAAATAATTTTAGTCATTTACAATTCACACAACAAACAACCACCCTTTTCTTCCTTCCTCCCAATAAAAAATTAAAAAAAAATAAAATAAAGAAAACAGAAACCCTCTAAAATAAAAACACACATACAAACAAACAAACAAATCAAACTATTCTAGAAATGTTATTTGTGCAAGTAGGAAATGTAACGCATAAAACAAAGAACAAAAACCACAAATCAATTATTATTAAATATTGAAAGACGAAGCAAAAGAAGAGGAAAAAAGACGAGATTATATTTTCCCTAAAATATAAATAAAATATTAAATTTTAAAATTAAGATTTTTTTATTTAATAAATGTTTGCTGCTTAAAGTGGTTGAAAGGAATAAAACAAAATCAGGACTCCTTTTTCATGATGATTGTGTGCAAAACGAATAAAAAAATTTAAATAATTAAAATTATATGTTCAAAAATATATAAAAACTAAATAAAAGTATGATTATATAAAAACAACAACAACAAAGCATTTATTTTACAGCCATTTTTTTCATAATATGATCAGTGTGAAGAAAATAAAAAGACAAAAGTGATGTCGATCAATGTGCTACTCGTTATTTAGTCAAATTTTGAGTCATAGCAGGAATCCTTTCAGCTAAATTACGACCAAAATCTAAAATGTTTCACATTGAAAAACCAACTTGTACACTAGGGCTATAACTTTTTCACACTTGTTGCGAAAATCGAAAACGGCAAAGTATAGTCGTGTAGAACATTAAAAGTTATTAATAAAAAAATATGATTTTTTCTGATCGTTAAAAAAGTTCACGCAGGGATCGGGTTGAAGTTTGAAAACAACCGAGATAAACTCACGGAAATTTTAAAAAATATACACATGATATTATTATATATTCCTATACGTATCACTTAAATGCTATTTTGGAATTTATTCACTGCTTTAGATTTAAAAATTTTTTAGAAAGCATGGAAATTGTTACGCATTTATATATTATTGGAAGGTTTTAGAAATTTGCTTCCCTGCGTGAAGTTTTTTTCGCAAAACGACGGGAGACAGGTGTTTTCATTACTAAAACATGCTTGGCCACTCCGTGGTTCTATGCCAAATATTTGGTTGTAGGCCTATTGAATGAACCATGTCCGTATTCATCTGTCTGTACAAGAAACCAGTTTTTCGAAAACATCAGAGTAGTTAAAGTCTTGACTATTGGACTGATGATGAAGCCACACAAGGCCCTACTTGCAACTAAATACTATTTTTCAAACCCAAGAATACTATAAACACTGTCATTAGACATATTTTTTTTATCAAATTCGAGTTTAGTAAAAAATCTATTTGAAGGTAAATTGTTCTAACTAAATATTATTATCAAAACGATAGATCTTCATTAAAAAATAAAACTCTGTCGGGTGTTACATCTGTTTTATCTCACAAGTCTTTAGATTTTATTTTTATTCGTTCAATAACAATAAAATATCCTTAAAGTGGAGACAATGTAATTTACTTGATCGTTTCTAAACAACATTGGTGTGATCATCTTTATGGTAGATTTTAATGTCGTGGAATTTGATGTTTTCCACATTGAAGTAATAGTCGTGATGAACGGGGCGATTGAAGGGGAAACCGAAGGGAAGGGTGTCAATGAAACGACTGCCAGAACCAATGCCGCATGATACAATTGGGTCGTAAGTAGAGTACTGTGATACTTCAGGAGCATGATAAGGATAAACAATAAAGAAGAATTGGAATGGCATACCACCCTTCTTGCCTTTGGGAAACATAATGCGTTGTGGTATACCACAGTGGGCTTCATCTTGATTAAGTGGGAACTTGTAGTCACTATTGGTTGCATCCATTACCTTTTGATAGAGTTCCAGGTAGGTGGTGCGATCGCTGACGTACCAGGTAAAGTCATCGGAACTGTGTTTTAAGTGATTGGCACCTGCAACCAAATCAACAACGTAGTGGTCCAACTCAAAGAAGTTCATGTAATTGTCTTCCAAATGAATCAAATGTCCATTTTCGTCATACTTAGGACCAATAAATACCTTGACAATAGCCTTTTGGCTCTTTTCAGATGTAACGTGCAAAGTGTATTCGAATGGTTTATGGCTCAAACGCAATTGACGGGCCTTAATAACGAAGCTTTGACCATGGACTTGAGAGTTGCGTCCAAACTTGAAAATGGGGTCGACTGAGTTGTCAGTGCTGGGAACTTCAACGTTGACACCGTTGCTGATGTCAGCATCAAAGTATTCGAAATAGGTGGTGAGTCCTTCTGGCACTTGTACACCATCGATCTTAACTCCTGGGAAAACCAAATCTTGAGGTTTGTATTCAGGATAAGTTTCCATTAGACGCCAGTAGTAGGATACAATGTCCTTGTAAATGGAATAGAACAAAGGATCACGCAAAGATGTTTCGTATTGCATAAGTATGGCTGGAAGAGTTTCACCATATTTGCCATATGTACGACCTTCATTAACCAATTCACGATAAATGTGATCCAAGCTGCCGTATTTTTCAAAATTGACCGAGTTGGAGTTTCCTTGAATCATATTTCCCAATTTGTTGACAGCTTCCGAGTATTCATCGCCGGTAGTATCGATATATTGAGCAATTCGCGCACCGAAATATTCGATATCCTTGGCATATTGGTAGTTGTCGGCGTAATAAAAGTCATAGTGATTATCACGATCAGGGAAACTGACACCCTTATAATAGTGCAAATTGCTAAAGTAACCACTTTCGTAGGGTTGGTACATGTTAAAGTGGGGAATTTCACCCAAATCATTTGATAAGCGTTCCAAATAGTAACGAGCCAACAACTGCCAGTGAACGTAGAGATAGAACTCACCGCGGCGATCCTTATTTAATTCGTGAGCTGCTGGTCCCTTGGACCAATGAGGATAGTCTATATTGTAGTAATAATAGAAAGCATTGAAACCAATATCTTCCAGAAAATAAGCCAAATTGTGATCGTAGTTGACATCCCCATAAACATTACTGTAGTTTGACTTGATCACTACATTCTTAAGGTTGTCCAATTTCTTTACGTTGTGGAAGCCGTGCATTCTGTATTTCTCAGCCAATTCTAAGGTGTCGACATCAAAGAAATGCCATGGCAGAATTTCATAAATAGCTGGCATAACAATTCCTTTCAAATCGTCACGATGGATGCTGGCAACAGTCAATGCGTACACGAATAATTGCTTATTAACATGCATGCGAGCCCAGTAAACGGCATGAGTAAATGAGTTCCAGTCCTTGGCAAAGTAAAACACACGGGTCAAACCTTGTGCATATTCAACATGTCTATCATAGACGGGTGTAAAGATCTCATCATCACACATTGGCTTGTGTTGCCACAATTCAAAAAATCCCTTGATCTTATCGAGCTCATTATAATGGTCCAAATGTTCCCAGGGCTTGTAGGTAACATAGCTGTCATCATATTTGTTTACAAACACATCATCCTGATAGATGTGCTGCAAAATATCTAAAACAAATTTCTGCTTCACCAAAAAATCTTTATCAGCCACTTTGGACTCGATGTGCTTGGAAGAGGCCAAGGCGAAAATAGCCAAAGCAATCACTGCAACTGCTACAAACGACTTCATCTTGCGAAATCATACTCTATACACAAAAGCAGCCCATATTTATACTACACTTTCATTAGAAGTTTATCAGAAATACATGACCCTCAAAACATTGTATGCAAGCAGATGTCTTATAAAAGCCTCTATCTGACAGTGCATTCAAATCACCTTGATGCTACTTTGCTGTCTGTCTGTCCATCTTATCAATGCGAGAATATTGCATGCATGCTCTCACATCTACGACCAAACAAACGTACACAGATATCAGTCAAATAGTATGAGTGAGTATGTCAGTAATTTTCCAAATTGATCAGAACAACTTCAAGATCTGCATGAATGAATGAATTAATGCATCTCAAGAAGAGCATAAAACGCAAATTGCAAAGAACAAACATCATGCAACAACAACATCATTAGCAACTCATACATACATACATTAATATTTCAAAAATAGCATAATAATCATCAAAATATCATTATCATTATCTTAAAAACAATTAAAAAAGAAATGCAATCGTTGGCATTTAAAAAATTGAACAAAAAATAAAACTGTTCAAGAAATATTTAAATAATTAAATCTTCCTATTAGTGAAGTTAATGTTGAATATGTTTTTATAATTGAATTTTTGTCATATTGTATTCCTGGACGATACGTATGTGTATGTATATGTGTATGTATTGATCTATTTAACCCAAATTCTACCAAGATTTAAGTGTTAATAAAATCAATGAAAACATTAATTTTCTAAAATCTGCAATAATATTTCAGTTACTGAATATTTCAAGGAACAAAAAAATTTAATATCCAACATCACTTTAGAGTACGACCTACGCGGCTGAATAGAATAAACGTTGATTTCGGCAGAAGCCACTAAAATCTCGTCAGTATTCATTTGAATAATGCTTTCTTATACAAATTTCGGAAGAAAATAAAATACAGGACATTTCACAAAATATTAAATATTCCAGTGTTGCCATGAAGTTACATTTTACAATGCCTAATCTCCTGATTTTTTGTTCTTCATAAATCAAACTTTTTGTTGAATTTTTTCTTAAAGAATATTTTGGCAAATGTTCGTTGAACATGTAATTAGCACTGACCATTGTTTATTTTGTGATGAGAAAACAACAGTTCTTCTATTCTTCTATTAAAAATGTATAGTTTTCTCTGATCAAACTTTAAAATCTATAAATACGAGTACCAATAAATAACAGAAAATGAATAGATTGGAAATTTTTAATGAAACGGAAGACCATACGTACGTAAGAGAAAAATTTTGTGTTCTTTTAAATATCTTTCAAGTGAGACAAAAAGCTCTCAAGTCAGAGAATACAGTTTTTTATGATCTTAAATTATTTTTTACCTGCTGAGCAAAGAGTTATTGTTAGCAAACGAAGAGAGAAAAAAAAAATCAAATGTATATATTTTTGTTATTTTGGACTCTTGATTTTTTTTTGCCTGACGTCAAAAATATTGGAATTTAGACAAATATTTTTAAATTATATTAATTTGTGTTTTGTTTTATTAGAATGGCCTGTCAATCATTTTAATATGCACGTCTTAGTGCAACTATTTCTTTTGCATATTGGGTATATATGATCCTCTGGTTTAATGTGTGTTAACAGAATATTATTTCATACATTTTTAAGTGTTAAAATTTTAAACATTTGCTCATTCTCCATTGAAAACTATACATCATTATGCACATTTTTGGTGTATGTAACACTTGAGGCACTTACGGTTCATGTATTACATGAATGTTTATTTAAATGTTGACTACTTTACAATTAGAAACAGTAACAAACAAAACGTACGGGAATATGATTCAAATATATCAAATTAAGAGAATACTACGATTAATCTATGCTTTAATTGCGCAGCTTAATAATAATAATATGCGAGATCATCTCTATGCTGATTAAATCAAAACAGTTTTCTATTCACAATTTATATTTCCTCCATCGAATAGTTCAAAATTAGTTCTCGTCGATGTTGTTTGCCCATTTTCTTCACTTTATTTTCAACATCTGTGTACTCTAATAATAATGTTTTTTTTTTTTTTGCGAATAAATAATCTTCTTAGTGCGTATTAGAGAGGCAATTAATACAAGTGCCCACCCGTTTGTACATTATTTGTCTGTTTTTGGTGACGATGTAGTGTGTGGTGAAGGCGAACATGAAACAGTTAACAACTTAAAAATCGAAGATAAAGAAACATACTTAAATAAAGATGTAGTATGTATGTGTCTTTGTACATATTTAGTCAATTATACTCATAAAAATTATGTTTTTTAAGTTTGAATGCGTAGAGTATCATGACAAATATTTTTAAGTTTTTCTTACATGTGCACACATGCATTTGTATATACATATGCATGTACATATGAATTATATGAAAAGCATAATACATTAATCAGTTTCGAACAAAACGATTTCTATACAGAAATTTCTATTTTCTACTCAATGTATTAAAACATTCCGATAAAAAAAAAAAACTTTAAAAGAAGTGGCGGAAAATCTGAAAAAATGCAGTTGTGAAATTGTCTCAAATAAAGTGCAAATTTTATTTATTTGTTGCGGGTCAGCAATATCTAAATATATATTTCGTTGGTAGCCATACCAACTCATCAATAGATGTTTTACCCTTTATGTTTATGTTACATGTATGGCTACCGACGAAATATATATTTAGATATTGCTGACCCGCAACAAGTAACTAAAATTAAAAACATAAATACTTGAGTACATTCTCAAATAAATGTAAAATTTTGTAAAGTACAAATGGTTAGATATTCCTCGAACAAACTTAATTAAGGCGATAGAAAGCGCTTCATCGATTTTTATTATAATTGCAAGTTATTGCAGTTAATTTGAGTTTTCTTGCTTGCTAGTTTACGTAGAAGTAAATTAGTCTGAAAACTTTTAAATCATAATGGTAAAGTCTTATTGATGAGTTTCTAGTCAGCAACAAATTAAATGCATCATATGGATTAGCTAACCCATAGCAAATAAATTGATTTTTGAAATCATAAATTCTTGAGTACTGGATCGAGTAAAATGTTACATTTTGAAAAATCTAATTTACATTAATATTGCAATTGGTTCTAAGTTTTATATATGGACACTCATGTACATATGTAGATCCTTTTTTGTAATCATTAAATGAAAGTATTCGTACGTAAATAATGTTGTCGTTGTTCATTTGCTTTTACCAGCGCATCTACATGCCATGTAGTGTTTCTAATATTTATGTTAATTTTTCTCTGTTTTTGTCAAATCGCCAATAAAAAAAAAGTTGCATAAATTCTGTAAACACAGTATTGCACACGCACCCATACATACATATCTATTGTATATGTTTTGTGCACGTGACAATATATGCCAGCGATTAGCACGCTAAGTGAGTTAAAAAGCATATACGTAAGTAAGATTAAATGTGTTTTTCTAATTGCCATAATTTTATTTATCTATCATCCACTTATTATTAATGTAACGTTAACTAAATAAAACACAAAAACAATAAACTACCTGCACTGATTTCTAAAAGATGTCAATGTAAAGAAAATTCGAGGAAACTGTTTTCCACAAAGAAAAAAAAAAGTTTTATAAGTATTAATGGCCAAACTCTATTCTTTTTTTTATTTACCGGCGAAAACAACGGCTAAATTATTCAAATCAGTTGAGAATTGGCAAAGTTTGAATCTCATTAAACAAAATTTCAGTTTGCAACGTTATTCCAATCTTTTTTTTTATTGATAACTCTTGATTAAACAAAAAAACATTATCGTAAAACTACCAATAAGAGTCTTTTCACTCAATATATTTTAATTATTTGAAGAAGAGCTGTCACGCTCTCTTCTTGAATTCATAGAAATATTTTATAAACTGAATTTTATTTATATTCGCATGTTGTTCAGGATATCAGTAGGAGATTTTAACTGCAAAATCTTTTAATTTTTTTTATTTTTGTATTAGTCGTGTTGTCGTTTATCGTTTGGGGTTTTTTGTTGCGCAATTTTTCTCTAAATAAAAGAAATTAAAGTCAAAATGAAAAGACACACAACTTGTTTATTTTGTAAATATTATTTTTGTTTTCTTGGTTGTTGATTTCAATTGATGTTTCAAAAGTTTGTTGGTGTAATTCGCCATGGCACAAAATGTTATGGCGTCATTTACTTTGGCGACATATTTTCCATTTAAATCAACAAGGATAGAGAATAGAGAATGAATTAAATTGCTTGTCCTTTATTTTGTTTTTGTAGCCAAATAAACAATAATGAGAAATTTGTTGGAACAAACACGCTTAAAGAAATACATACATACATAAATACAATGGATGTTTTTACAAAATACATTGCCAAGAATAACGCCTACACAATTTGTAACGTATTACATGGGCGGAATTTATAATCTAAAACGGATTGTCAAAGAGAGCAGCGAAAAATTGTATGGTCTTTAGGGTTTTAAGTTAAACAATTGTTTAAAATTTTAAAAATAAATTTCTCGTTGGAAAGGTTTCATCACGTTTCTAAATATTTGCTCATGAAAATATGCAAACCCAGTCATTGAATTATCGCTTTACATTAATTTTAAAAATTTTCTTTAGTTGAATTCTTTCCTTGTTTAAAAAACGATGGCACTGTTTTGTGATTTCCTTCCAAGAAGTTACTAAATTTTTCGAATACTTAAAATTTAATGATAATTTCAATGCGAAATCCCCATTCCATCTCAATGGACGTCATCGCAAGATGTCCCAAAATCTTTCGAAACCCCAATAAATCAAAGTAACCAGCAATTGGACGCAAATTTCTTTTTAGGCGTAAGTTGACCTAATATGAGTACATTAGGCGTACAAGATTCAGAACTGTCAAAAATAGTAAAAAACTAAAAAAAAAAATTAGTCTCGCTTGATTTGTTGATTTTTTCATCCACTACCATTTTTATAAATATCGCTGGTGTTGGAAGCCGTAGCTAAAAGTAATGCTCTCTATTCAATTTTTTTTCGTTAGGCCCACTGTGCAAGATGAAAACAATATTTATTAATAAAGTGTAAAATACATAAAAAAGTAATTAATAGTTATTTAATAGTGCAATAACGATCACAATTTTCTATAGATTGTGAAAACTTTTCAACGATTTCAGTCAACTTCAAATATAATTCTCGAAGAAAGACCTTCTTTGTTTTTTTTTTCCACCAGATGAGCTCAAGTTTTTCATCTGAAATCTAATGGAACTTCAATATATATTTTTTTTCATTTAGTGACTACAGCGTACAAATGTTTTTTTTTTTTTTTTTTTAAATTTCAACTGCTGATAAGCAGACACATATTTTGTTCGTAACTTGAAGATAATTCATCGAATTAAAATTAGAAAGTGTTATCAATTAACTGAGGGGAGGGTATTTCAATTAAAGTTTATATAAAAACACACAAAAGCGAATGCAAAAAGAACAAACAGATCTTTAAAAACCCTTTGTACATACATAGCAAACACACAAGTCTAATAACAACTTTAGTCGTATGCTGTTGTGAAATGCCATTTCTTTTTTATTTTGTTAAAAATATTCAACTTATTATTTCTAGAGTTAAACAATATTTTAAACAAAAAATTTAAGGTTTTCAAATACTCAAAATTTTTTGTGAACTATTTGAATGCGGCGAACAAATTCGGATTTGGATGTTCAAAAATTTACAAAAACTCTGTAAGCTGATATTATTTATTTAAAGTAAATTTTGATAGATTCTCTAAACACTAAAACAAGTTTTGGATACGCATCACTCTTATCTGCTGGGTCAGTTTTTCGTAAACTGTGGATTCATGACCAAAATAGTTCTTCTTATAAGAATTTCATTAATAAATATTATTTTTGTTAGCAGTAGTCAAACAGTCAAATATCGTCCATCCGACTTTTCTCTCTTCAAGGAACCAGAACGAAAATTTCAAACGAGAAAATTACTCAGAAAAATAAGCAAAATTTAACATTCATTAAATTACTTGTACGTTCACTCATATTTAAGAGTCAGCAACCTCATCGTCAGTCAGTCATTTCTTATCTGTTGGTTACCAAAGCATTTGTTTAACTTGAAAGTATCACTAATCACTATGGCAACATTGAAACTAAAGGCAGCACCCATGATAAGAACCAAAGCAGCATACAAGTTCCAAAACTGAGATTAAAACAATACTTTTTACTGTTTTTAAATGCATCTTTCGTTCTGTTCAGGTCATAGATTTTACAAAACTAACAAAACAAGTACAAGTTGGAGCGATAGGAAAAACTCAAGGACGGACGCAAAGATGCTTGAAGCAACAATCAACCAAAACATTTTACAGACTACTTTCTAGTTAATGTTTGTGTTGCGTTTTTTTTTTTTTGATTTGTGTGTAACTTTGCTCGAGAATTAAGTGTCCATTAAAACTTTTTGACAAAATTATGAAGACAAAAGAAAAAAATTGTTAGTTTACGAAGTTGAAAATCGTGTTGCTGTTGCATGAGAATATCCAAATATTTTAGTTTTTAAGCTTATCGACGTTTTATCGATGTTTTAAAAAATAAAAAATAAACATTTCTGATGATGGGGTCTGATGAATACATCGTAAGTGTTCTATAATATTAATTAATTGTACAAATAAGTATATTCGTGATAAAATTTGGTATTCATCAGGTGTGTATTTTAAATAGTTTGCGGATTAGATGAATGTATTTCCAATGATATTTTAATTTAATTAATTTTACCTTTTAAAACTACAAAGAGATCTGCACCATTTAGACGTACGATTTATATCTAAAATATTTTGATTTTGCCTCAGTGCACTTATTATTTCTCTAACTTTTGAATCATGATTTTAGGACACTGCAATTACAACTCATTACAGCAACTATAACCAGCTACTTGATCGGTGAACATCAAATGCAGTCGTCTATTAAAAAGCACTAAACAATTTTAAATGCGTGAACCAAGAACAGCGACTTTAGTAAAAGTTGAATCAATTAACAAAAATAACAAAGACTGAATCACTTTCCTTCTCTCAACGTTAAACCTTGTTGCCCAACTTAAACATCTTATAACCGCAATTGCCGTAACTTAATAGATTTTTATCTTAATTAATCGCAAAAATTAACAAGAAACTAAAACGTGTAGAATACTTGAATAGTTGAGTTTAAGTATAAAATATATATTTTTTTTCTTTTATTGAACTGAAAAAAAAAGAAGTTAATGCGAAAAACGAATATTTGGCTAAATTAAATAATTTTTGTAGTACTTGAAGTTGTAGTTGCTTAAGTGTATCGTTGTTATTATGTAGTTCTGGACCTCGTTTTCGTTGTTTATTTTAATTATTTTGGTTTATTTTATAGGTGTGCGTTACGTTTAAATCGTTCAATTGAACGTTAACTGTTTAATAACTTCGTTGTTGGTTCATAATCCAATTTTCATTTAATTAAGATGGCAAAAGGAAGAAGAAATGTTTTTTTAGTTTTGTTTTCGTTAATTAAATCATAAAAATTGCTTATGTATTTTGTATTTATACGATTAAATTTGAATATCCATGGCTCAAGTGTCCGTGAATTAATTTGCGCGTAGAGTAGTTTATTGTTTTCTGTACTAGTTTTGTTCGAATTCAAGTTAAAAGTTGCGTTTGAAAATTTTTGATTTGACCCAAAACTTGAGCGATAAAATCGATTTAATGTAGACTGTTTTGAAAAATCCCACTAATATTATTTTCTTAAATTTGCTGTTATGTTTCGTAGTATTGTAGAAGTTCTTGTTCCGCTCGTGTTGCCTCAAAAGATTTGGAAAAGTTTTGAAAAGAAGAATAACTTTGTAAAACAAATACTTGTTTAATTTACTAAGTGTTCATGGTGCAATGTGCTCTATTGTGCTATTTTGTATTGTATTGTTGTATTATATCGCATTACCTCAATGGAATAAAGAAGAACACTTAATGCTTCGATAGGTTTACAATGACTGGAATAACGTAGAGTACAGAAAAGAGACAGAAGTAAAACCAAAAAAAAAACTATTGAAAGATACTACAACTAAAGACCTCTTTAGTTGCAAACAATATCAAGTTTGTGCTTTGACAGAATAAAGAGAAAATATAAAAATTTAAAAACTATTTGAAAGATTTTAGAAGCAACAACAAAAGTGCTAGACAATGTCAACATCGTTGCAATTGCAACTCTAATGAGCATTTACTGGCTAAAATTCCTCAAAGAAAAAGTAGTTTATTGACTGTTATTTTTCTTCTTAAAAACAGCAAACAAATAGACGAGCAACCTGATTTACAAGCAAAAATTAACAAATTAATTTAAGAAACAATTTGATTAAAGAGGAAATTGTCTTATCGAAGAGATATGAGACAAATCTACATTTAAAAATCCAAAAATAAGATCGTAAGAAAACCTTTATATATCAAATGTTAATTATATTTTACTCGTCACATGAGAATAAGAATTGTAAATACATAGTATCGGTCATATACAACTCATATTTTATGACCTAAATTTTTACACTACGGCAAGATTGGGTAAATTCTTGAAATGTTTAGGATTAAATAAAATAGAAAAATAAAATAAAAAACAATTTCCTTTGTTTCTTGAAATATTAACAATGGGCGCTTTCAGCAGCAAAATCTGCTACTAAACACTTTAGCTGTAGCAGCTCTTTATTTTAGTAATTTTTCCGAACGAAGAGCTCACTTTATTTTATTAAAAAATTAAAAAAACTCACTTTTCAATAAAAATTAATGAAGTTTCGTTTGTAAAAAATTTTTTTATTTTTATTTTGGAATTAAAATCAATTAAAATTTATAAATATGTATGTATATGTGTGTATGTATGTATAAGTATTTTAAAATTTGATTCAAAAGTAAAACTGACTGATTGTGGTTATTTGGTGAAATGTATCGTACTTTTTCTTTGCTACCAAAAATAGTGTGCGGTCACTCAACATGTTTACTCATCGAAAAGTAATCAAAGCGTTGTTGAGCAACAGTCATGTAGCAAACTGTGTCTGTTGAACGCACCCAATATCTAATTCTCTCTGATCATTACGTCACGAACGGGATCCTATAAAAATCAATCGAAATACTTAAATTAATACATACATACATACATACGAGTACATAAAATTTATTTGATGAAAATTAAAAATCGTCTCCAAAATAAAATATATTTATAGTATACAAATAATGTCTGCAAAAATTAATTCATTTGTTATGGGTTAGCTATTCTATATGCTGCATTTCAATGTTTGCTATATGCAAACCATGTTTGAAAATTTTTTAAATCTTCTTACTTATGAATAAACTCTCAAGTAATAACCGAGAATTACTAATACTACGCACACAATTTTTAAAAAATATATACAAACAATACAACAAATAATTTTTATTCGATATGAATCTGTTTATATTTCTTACAACAATTTACAAGTTTTGAATATATAAATTCTTGAGTACTTATACGAAAAATATGCTAAATATTTCGGTAACAAATAATTTAAAAAAAAAGTGAGAAAGGAGATTAAAGCACTAAACGTTTAAGCAAAATGCATTTCATATAAAATATTGCAGCCGAAGCAATTTTAATTTATTTAAAATTTATATACAAATGCTACATTAATCGTATCTCCTAAAGGTTGCACTCTTAACCCAACTGTATTTTATTTTGCAATTAAACTTGTTCAAAAACAATTGTAGATAAAAATCTTTAAATTAAATGTGTTAAAATAAAATATCCATACATGCATTTCTATAAATTTCTCTAATCAGTTTTCGATTTCGGCGATTGCTGAATTTCATTTGATTTTCATGGTTATGCTTCAGCTGCTATTCTACGAATTCGTTATGGACTTTGACTTTAATTTAATAATAAGAAGATATAATGCCGGCAATTTAATTTATAATTAATTTTGTATTAAATTTGCAATCTCCATCTATTTCGGACTTGAAATCAAATTTTTTTCGTTTCACAAGCAAGACACACACACGCACACAATTAAATACATACAAACATATGTATGCTTGTATGTATTTAGTTTTTAACACAATACCTCTTGCTCAAAATAAGAGCATTGCCGCCATTTCTACTTCAAATTATTCATACTTCCATCTATCCATCTGTCAAGTTTTTCTTATCTACTTTTGAATTCAAGATATTTGTTCTAGTTCATCATTTTTTTTTCGTCTCATCAATGTATTATGTTTTATTATAGATTTTGTCTGTTTCTTCTTCTGAACTGTTGAAATTTATAAGAAAAAAATGTCTTTTTAAGATTTTTCATTTTATTTCTTTCTTAATTTCTTCCAAAGTTACATCATTTAATTTGTTAAGTAAACCAAATTTAAGCAAATAGACACTTTCACATACAAAGTACATATTGCAGCCATTCTAAATAAATACTCACGTACACTCATACACTCCTAAATGCATATGTTTGCATGTGTGTGTTCTTGTAAAGTCGTAGAACAAAATTGTCTATTAAATTAAACAAATAAAATATTGTGTTTACATACGAAGATTAGTCTTAAAATTCCGTTTTATTTATAAATAATTCTTATTTCTTGGAAACTTAACTTAAAAATTCTTTTTGCAGGAAATCAATAAAATGCTAAACTGGGTGTCTATCAATAAACAGCAATCCAAATAAGTTGGATGTGGGTCTTCTAGAAAGAAAATGAAGCATGTAATGAATGAACTCCTGTCCTGTTAAGACCTGACAAGTAAATAAGCGATTAACTTAAAGACTACAATTATTTTTTTACTCACTTGACGTAATTGGATGATCGCAATTGAGTGACGGTGTGCGTTTAATGTTTACATTAATGCTTGTCGCCGCCTGTGCCAAATATATATATTTTTTTCTGATTCTGCTCCTCATCAGATACCATTCTGCCAATGATGAATTTACAGAATCTGCAGGAACGCAGAATGCGCATTATTTATTTTAATATCATTTGTAAAATTATTATCATTACAATCGGCATCACATTGCAAGCAAATGTTTAGCATTAAAAATTAAAGTTCTACTTTTACTATTTACTACGTGTTACGATTTTTTTCCGTATTCTAAGCGAATATTTCAAATAGATTTCTACATAATCATAATGTATTTGAGTGTTTTCGGAATTATTTTTATTGAGTTGGGCAATTTGACACAATGAACTGTGATCCAAATATATGGAAAAAATACTAATTAATAAAGTATTAATAAAGTGTAATAAAAACCTTTACAAATATATGCATGAATGTAATTGTGAATGCATGTATGTAGATGCCACAGAAGCTAATATGTGCAATCAGGAAACACTTTGGATGGTTTAAATGAAAGGAAAACAAGAGATTCGTCTATCAAATTGCATCGTTTCATATTAAATTAAATTTGCATAATTTGTTTTTCTCCTTCAGCCATTTAAACATCATACGGAATATATTAAAAATTAATTGAATGTCAAAATAAAATATTGACAAGACCTGGATTTGCAAAAGCTGTACAGAGGAAATGTATGGAAAAACGAAATTAAAAGATTATATTGTAATAAAAACTAATCAAATAATTTAAGATATTTTCATTTATTTGCTCTTCGTTTTTGTTTATAATTCTAATTGAGAACCTGACTTAAATGGAAAAATATGTAAGAATATATTGTGAAAGTACACTTGTTAACGCCACATAACGACTTTATCACAAAACATTACAGCTTAAGAACTAGAGTCATTCCGTCCATAACAAGAGATGCAAGAACAGTGATGAACATGAAAATAGCAAACTTCATAGAGTTTCTCACTCACGTAGAAGGGGACATGAGGACGAAATGTACAATAGTTTTTAACTGGACATTCGCGAGTCCATGAGAATTTATAGCACTAGACTAGTTTTAAATCACAGTCACTTAATAACTTGATCAAGTCACTTATGGAATTGCCAACAATCGTGATTCACGGAGACACTAAGTTCTCTAAGTGCAAAATATAAAATTCATCCGACCAAAAGTGTAGTCATCATATTGTATATATTTATTTAAAAATGATTTTATAAATTGTTCCCTTATTTTGCAATATTTTTAAACAAATCTGCACTGAAAGAGAAACAACAAACAATAGTTAAGCACTTGGTATTTTTAGTTAATTTAAATTTAATAGTGCTTTAGTGATGCTCTCTTTTAGGTTTCAAGTGCACATGGTGTTTTACATTTTTCGAAGAGCAACAAAAGGTGGAAACATAAAAGTTAAAGGTACAAGGAAATGTGTAAAGTGACCACCTCGATAATTGCCAACAATTGCTAAAACTTAGAAAAAGAAAATTTTTTAAATCAACTTGATGGTAAAATACAGAAGCAGTTTGCTTCCCTTAATTTTATGTTGACTAAATAAAATAAATTATATTAGCAAATATCCTTTCGATACATCGTTGCAGGGAAATGTGTGCCAAGTTTATAAACTTTAAAATTTAAATAAATTTAAAAAATAATTAATAATAAAAATATGTAGATTTAATTTAAAATTTACCTTCATATTGCTTCATACATTTACCGGTGCTGCGTGTGTGTAAATCTCAGTGTATGAGTGCACAAACATGATACGTTTGAGGGTGTTTTTGACTGAATTGGTTAGCGCGTTGATTACTAAACAAACAATGACTTTGGGCCTGGGTTCAAAGCCTGTTCTGAGCAAGTC
The DNA here is from genome assembly GCA_947311025.1 of Lypha dubia. Lineage (NCBI taxonomy): Eukaryota > Metazoa > Arthropoda > Insecta > Diptera > Tachinidae > Lypha > Lypha dubia. Next base: position 548,233 of record OX371260.1, on the reverse strand, counting down.
AATCAACATCATTAATTTCTCTAATGTACATTAGTGAGACATTGTATTAATTGTTGCCGGACTGTTTAAGTGATGAAGGCATAGCACTGGTCACTAAAAAACTGTTGCGACAGCGATTGATGCTGTTCCAAGCCATTGTACACAATATTGCCATCCTTCGTCGGTTGGCAGCAACATCGGCGAAGTAAAACAATTAAAAAATGCCTGCTAATACAGCTTAACAAAGTTAATGCGTCTACTTAACACCGTAGGCGCCTGAACCCTGCTATAAAAATTAACATAACGAGCAAAGCAGAGTTATAAAAAAGTTAAGCCTTCTAAATTTTCAACATCTATCCGCTTACTACCTGAGTTCAACATAATGCATGGCACATGTATGGGCCATCTCCTGAGTGCTGGTCCTAAAAAAACTTGTTAAGAAAAAATTATGCTACAAATCTTTGAACATACATTTTATTGCGTCAAATAACTAAAATTATTTTTGTCAACTATTTAAAATAATTAAAATCACAAGCAGCAATATGCAAAAAAGTGAGATATTTATCCTAAATCCGGTAGCTTGGATGTCTTAAGTTTTTTATCACAGATGTGGCCAACTTGCAATGGGACAATTTTATATGCAACCACCACAATTTAATATGTATGCACTCGTGTGTATGTATGTACGTTTAAATGTTAAATATAAATTTTCTGAATATTTTCTGATTAAAAAAATTTTTATATAACGAATGATTGTAAGCTCACGTGAGGACATATTGTTAATATTAAATGTTTCTCTTCATGTTTGCATGTTTGTGTACATGTGCCCAAAACATTATAATCTCAGTAACATCACGACAAGAGATAAATAAATACTGAATTGTAAAATAAACGTAAACAGACGAAAGCGTGTGAAAACCTCCAACATTTATTTATAATATTCTTTATTTCATTTTTTTTCGCAATATTGGCCACCAGAGAAACAATGCCCAAATTGCAACCGAAAATTTATTTATATACATACAATATATTTTTTTTATATTTTCCAACTGGATTATTTTTAAGGTTTTCTTTATTTTGTTGCTTCTTTTCATTTACGGGGAAATTTTGGTTTTATTTTTTATATGATTTTTCTTCTTCTTTTGCAATTCCGAAAACATTTTGCGATTGTTAACGTCGCAGTAGTTTTCAATGTTGTGTTGAATGAAGATTTTCATCTACATGGTCTGAATGGACGACCAAATGAATGAATGTGTCGGTAAATATGATTTTTATTATTAAATAAAAACATACAAAATTTTTATCATTTGTTTGAGTCTTGCATAAACTTAAACACACATTAATAAATTTATACAACGCCTTTTTTTGTTCTATGTACACATACATAAACAAATATATGCAGATACAATTATATTGCAGCAAATACACCGACCGAATGGTCATGTTGATGACCAAATTGACATAAGACCAGCAGATAGAGCAGAATACATACACATATGCATACGTAACTCTCAATTTTCTACGAACATACATACATAATATTCGAGGATTCGTAACGATCGCATACTTAATTCTATGAACAATGTTATAAAATTTCCATATTAAAATTAAAATTCAGTTTCAGTCACTAAAATATATATGTATGTACGAGTATGCATGTGTATGTATATGTATGTATGTATGCGTAATGCAATATCTATATGTAAGTATGAATGCATAAGCTGACAAACACATTCACACACATACATACATACATACATGAATACAAAAACGAAATGAAATGATGCCGGACTACGCACCACGAAGATATGATGTATTTTTTGTTAATTAACAACATTTTAAATAATAAAAGAAAAATATTATTTTTGGCTGCAGCAGAAGGACAATAAACGTACCTGCATACATACTTACATACATACATTTTTGTATGTGTATGCATGCATGTGTTGTAGGTTGAAGGAGAGCTTAATTGCTTTATCGTTACATGTTTCATATTTTATTTTTATACAAAATGAATACAAAAAACAAAAAACTTACAACATCATATACGCAACACATTCTTTGCACGTGGCGGTGGTACCTGAGTACGCAAATGTACGTGAATGATATTTTGTATGGGGCAAATTATGATGTAATTGATTTTTTTTTTGTGTTGACATCTTCACATCACAAAAAATTTTTCATGCCAAAATGCGGTGTGATTTTAGGGATACACAAACTTACATACATACACTCGTACATGTTTGTAACAGAATGCATCCGTATAATTGGCTCTGTGTTGGATGAAATATTATAAATACATGTGTACATAAGTATATATTTATGGCGAATATTCTAGTAAACGAAAAATTATGTGCAGGAATTTTAAAGTTTTTGTAAATTTATGTAAAATTTACAAATGAATAACAATTTTGTTGAAAAATCTAAATGACTTGAAATTAAAACTAATCCCAATTAAGAGGTGAGTACTTTTCCATAAATTAAGTGCATATGTATGTTATTAAAATTTTAAATACCGGAAACTGTGTTCTCAACCACCAATCTCTATATACGAGTTCATGAACCGACGGACCAATGTCCTGGACCAATATTCAGTGACAAAACTGAAGGTTTATACTAAAAATGGTATTAGAAAAGATTTAATTAGAATGTTTGACTGATAAAAAAAAGTCATCTAAAATAACATCATCGTCGGAAAATAATCTTGTCTTAATAATATTTAAAATTATATTATTTTCAGTTCAGAGAGTTCACTAGCCACCCTGTTGGCTGAAATAATTATCTCGTGAATACAAACGAACCTATGACGACAACACCTAGGGTTCAAATCGTAGTCAAAGCAAGTCAATCAACATCATAAATTTCTCTGATATGGTTTAGCGTATGTAAGCATTGAAAACACTGTTTCAGCAGCGATATATACAGTAACCAGCTAATGTAAATATACAACAACGCCCTCCTTTGATGGTTAGCAGAATCGTTGGCGAAGTAAAACATTAATAAAATGACTGTTCTAATCAACACCAGAGGCGCTGCAACAATGCTATAAAAATTTACGAAACGCGCAATAGCAGAGTTGTAAAAGAATTAAGCCTTCTTCGACCTTTTCACCATCTAACATGTTATCTATCCCTTGCTCCATAGTTCTGGTACAATGCATGACATAGTTAGGCGTCATCCCCTAAAACAAAAATAATATATTCAAGATGTAAAGATGGCAAATAATCTATATAAAAACTAATTAAATTGGAGTTTCCTCATCTTTTAAAAGAACGTTCAATACTTTTAACAAATTAAATTGAAACTAAATCAATTCTAAATTATAGTTCAGATATCAAATATTTAGAAAATTTAATACTAGAAAATATTATAGCGAAATTGCTAAATACATAATAAAATTTAAATGTAAGTATGTCATCATTTGTCAAATTGCTGTTTACTAATCAAATAAAGTACATCTTCATTTTTAACTTTATTTTTCAATATTTCAATTCGCTAACGCACATTTATTTTATGTTGTGCCCTAAATTAACAAGAAATTTCTCTGCTTCATAATTGAGCATGAGATAAACTACAAGTGCAAGTGTGTATCGTATGTTCAAACATAAATTTGTTTGTAAGTTTGTTTATAAATATGCAGTAGATTTGATATTGTCACCAAAGTTTTAGGATGTCAAATGCTATTGAACTTCCGAAAAGGATGTTGATTCAACAACAAAAATTTTAACACAATAAAAACGAATTTGAACAAACAGAAAAATACTCACACTCTCTTAAAAAACTAAATAAAACTTTACAACAAATTAATTCTTATAATTTTGTTATTAAAGTACAATGCATATTCTTGACCCCAGTTAATGCAATCGCATACATCCGTACAGGGTAGGGTTTGGGAAGAACACATTTTCGGAATATTGGAAATATTTTCAGCAAATTGACGGGTAAATGATCCATATAAGAAAATCCATGTTATATGAGGAATTTAGGAAAACATTCAAATTTACCACTAAAGAAAAAAAAATCGTGACTAGAGTATAGAAGTTGTATTAAGAAAATAGTTAAGCTGAATGATTCTTTACTTCCACCATTTGTCATTGTGTTATTGACAACTAAAAATAAAAAGGTTTTGAAGCAGATCATTTGAAGCAAAAGGGTGCAAAATTAAAACAACTAATAAGACTCGACAACTTACAACTTACAACTAACTATTTCTAGCATATTATAGCGATAATTGAAAATTGTATGCATAAAAATGCGAAACAGATGCTTATAAGATTATCAAATGTCAAAGCTCAGTATTATGTTTCATATTTTGTAGTCTAAACAAACAAAATAAAATATCATTTCTATGTTACTGTTCGGGTCACCAACTCTTCAAAGATCATCTGCATAATCACCAAAAAGGATAAACACCTACAAAATTTTAAATTATTCCTTTTTAGATTTATGAGTTTTTTTTTAATACCATACTTCCCGCTTAAATTAAGCCATTACGGTCCGCTGTTACATATCCGTAATGGTGATATTACTTTCGAATTTTTACCGAAAATCCATTTTTTTATAAACACTTTCCGAAAATTCGATAACTTCTGGAAAAGTCAAACCCTTTTGGCAACACTCGGACACCCACACTCACTCACCGAAGAAGTATTGCATGTACATATGTATGTGTCAGCAGTTTATTGATGTCGAAATGTGCATGTGTAAAGTCACACACAGTTACATCTTACAAAAGTAATTTATTTAAGATACAGCAACTAACTGTTTCAATACGTGTGCGTGTGTGGCTGTTGCCTTGTCTGCATGTGTTTTTGTGTGCGTAGTCTTAACTTAAGCCTTGAGGTTAGAAGGTTTTGTTTACATCTGCAACACTTTAGTGTTTCCTTCAAGCAAAACATGTTTATTAAATAACTTTGTTATTGTTTTTACAAAAGGCAGAGAAACCTGCGTGTTCATGTGAGTACGATTGTGAAAGCATGTACGTGTGAGCGAGGCAATCATGTACACTTGGATAATCTTAGATATGTATGTAAATATATATGCTGTTTGTCTATTTGCATCGGCATGAATGGTGCAACATGTTGAACTTGGAATATTAACACTTATTGTTCCTCAGTGCCGACATTAGCATCCACAAAACTCCTTTATGTTTCGCATTCAACATATATAAAAAACAATATAGTATCGTTTTTGTTGTAAAATTATCTATTGATAATTTTGTGCTTAAGCGGTTTTTATGCAATTGCATGTTATTTATACACAGAAAAAAGTAAAAAACAAGAATCAGTTTAAATTTCAACAAATCACGTAAATAACTTAACAAAAATAATTTAAAATATTCATTTATTACGAGCTTCTAGATTTTCCTTTCTAATAAATTAAATAATTTAATTAAAAAATTCAATTTAAAAACGATCTTAAGCTTGACTAATTAAACTTTTCTGTAATTTCTTTAAAATATTTAACGTTTTTTAAATTGAAAAACGTCATATGTATATTAATTAAAAATTTAATTGTTACATATATTTTAAAATATCATTAATATTTTTAAAACAATGTCGCATACTCAGAAAACTATTGATTCTGCACAAATGACAACTAAATATACTTTAATTTACAAGCAGTTTACATTTTAAAATATTTTAATATATTATAGTGTCTTGATTTTAATATTAATGAGATTGTTTTACAAGAAAATAATATCAATAAAATCATTATTACAATATTAATTTATAAAAAAAAATTAGATAAAAACTTTATCTGTGTATATATTTACGAAATGACTTTACGAAAGTGAATATTATTTAGGCCTACGATCAGTTTATTGAATTAGTGAATATATCCGATATAACAATATCCGATCAGACTAGCAGAACGTATAAGTATCCAACTTCAAGGCCTTCATTCCATCCTTAAAATGTTACGTGTATATTTTCATAAATATCGATTGAATTAACAGAATTAATATGCGTATTTGGAGATAATTACCACTAATACTAATAAATCGTTATAGCAGATTAAAAAAATATATACTTTAATCTTCTAATTTAAGCCCGTATTGACCTGCAGATGTTGTCATTTTCCATAAATAAACTAAACAAATCTGTTAATATGCAAGCAACTAAGCAAACTTTCGTAAGCCAAGTCAAGATTGCTCTTAAAAGTTCAGATATATAATTACGGGACTATTAAAGTAATTCGGTTTCGTTTGCTTTGTTAGAAATCTTAAATACTATTTTAATAAATTAGCAGTTAACAACAATACAACAGTTAATGCAATAGAAATATTGGAAAACATGCATTCATGCAGCTTTAAAGCTGCAACAAATTTGCACAAAACAGCCGTACATATCCATACGTACGAAAACTTGATTTATATTTTGTTCTTATGCGTGACTCCACACATTTACATTCACACACACATCGAATTAATTGTAAATGTTGGTTGTCTAATTGCAAACTTTTGTATGCAAATTTTGCATGTTAAAATTTTTTTTTAACTAATAACCACACGAATGACTGTCTATTGGCTGACTTCATGGCCCAAACTGCCACTACCACCAATATAAATTAAGTATTTTGGCCTATGCATTCGTGCATGCATGTATGTCTCTTTACAAGAATTTATTTTTTGTTGTTGTTGTTTTGTTCAGCTGTTGCTTTTAGATATTAGAAATAAAAACACCTGGAGAGAATTTGTTTAGTAGAATTTGCTTGTAATGCCATCGTTGTGAATGCAAAAAGTCCTTGTGATCGATTTTGTTTTCAAATTAAAACAAAAAGTATGTATTTTATTATAGAGAAATTTTAAATTTGTCGGATGTTTAAAATGTTTTTTGTTTCTGCTTTAAAAAAAGCACGGATTATTTTATAGATTAAATGTTCATATGAATTCAATATTGTTTTAAAAATACTCAGAAATGAGGGTACTTGCATCAAATGTTTGCTCTCTATACCATCGAATTAAACTCAATTTACTAAATGAAGATTTCTGCATGAATACAGCTTTTATATAAATTTTAAATATAAGAGTATTCTCGTATGCTTCCAAAGAATGTGAAACCAAAGACGTCGCAGAAGCAATCATGTTTATAGATGCTTTATGTGCAAAATATTAGTTACGAGTAGTTAACGATGATTGTGTTGGAGACTGCATATTAAAGTCTTTATTTTTTTAATTTGCAAACTGCTGCTGGTAGCTGAACCTCCACAAATAGACGCAAATATCAGTTAAACCTTCAAACGGCCAACTAATAATCACAATTTAAATATATTACAAAATTATTGAAACTACTGATTTTAATATATAAATATTGCTTTTCAAATAAAAGTTTAAATTATTATGTAATGATAGTCCTCAATTTCTTCTTTCAATTTCGGCTGAAAAAAGTGTCGAGTAGATTTATTATTTGGTTGAAATTCAATTAGCATCCCAAAAACCCTGTTATAACAATATATAATTTTGCTGTAAAATTAAATTATTTTTAAATTTCAAACAACGATCGATGTACAAATTTATTAAGCCATAAAAATGATTTAAAATTGTTTGTTTATCGAATTGCTTTGAATGTATTCTGTACTCTGGCATAGATATTTGTATCCCATACACCTGTTTTGTATGTGACTCCGTAACATGTGTGCAGTTTGTCGTATTTGTTTAGTTTCGGTAATAGCTTTATACGCACATACATATACACACACACACACACAATCCTGTTCATATACTCGTATTTCATATCTAATGATCGTATGTACATTATAATTGTTTTACTTTGACTACAACAGAATTTCTAAATTTAAACATCAACTCCAGAACAATGGACATTAATTAGAATTTGGAAAATGTTAATATTCGAGTACATCGAATTAAAACTGTATTACAAAGTTGCCAGCTTAAATTTTTCGAAATTTAGTTAAGTTTTACAATTTTGATCTGATACATAGACAAAGGAATAAAATAATCCATGAAAATTGTTGAACAAACCTGGTAAAATATCCATAAAACAACTTTTACAATTCGAAACGTAGGAATATCAACCATTTTCAAGATTTTGGTCAATAACTCAAAAATTTCAAAAAACACGTTTCTTACGATTATTTCTACAATTAAATATTTCACTAAAAAATGTATCTATTTAAAGGTTTAGAAATTTCAACCCAGTGCAATTCTGGAATAAATATTGAAGTTGCTCTTCTTGAATAAGTTATTATTTCCCAAAAAAAAAACAATTTTTTTTTGCTTCTTGCTCAAAAGTCTATTTAACTTTCTTGTTATTTAGATTGCACACTTTTAAAATAATAAAATTATTTACATCCAGAATACGAATGATTGTTTCTTCAGTTCTTTATAGTAGTCGAAGTAGTAATTTTTCGGCTTTGCTACGTGTGCATTGCATTGTGCCAGAACGTGGCTAATTGTTTGCGGGAAGGAGGAGTACTGTTTATGAACATTCGATTACAACATTGCCAAACAGATGATCGACTGAAAATACCTATGCGGAGAGTGTATTCTAACTACGAACGGTTCGGCAGATCGCAGTAATCGTAGTAGCAGACAAGGCAAAATTAGACTGCACAGAAGCTTGAACTAGATTCCAGATTTGCCTTTTTATTAAAAAAAATAATACAAGAATTTATATAAAAAAATACAAAATTTAACATTTTATTTGAGGAAATAGTCGAGAACTTATGTTTTCACAAATTAATATACATATTTGGTATGGCTTAGCTAATCTGTATTTTAAACTATTGTGCTTCTGGTTTAGCAATTCTCATTTCTTTATTGGGAGTTTGTGTATAAGTATATGAGTTTTCAAGCATGGTGGTAAATTCTTACTAATGAAGTGGTATATAGCAACCAAGGATATGCATCACATAGATCAGGTAACCCATAACAAATATGTTTAATTTTTGAGAACTTAAAATGTAACATTTTAAAAACGAATTTAAGCCTGAATAATTAAATTTGTTTGATGAAACAACATACAGTTCGACTAAAAACTCATAACTTAATTTTTATTATTATTTTTTAAACATGAAAATCAAATGCTCCGAAAAATATTAATCTTTCCTGTTTGGCCAAACACAATTTCCATATTTTTTAGCCAATGGCAGCATTGTTGTCTTCACACTTACATGCATTGAATATAAATGCATGTTTTCTATATTTATTAGGATGGTCTCATCTGCTCAGTAATTTTTGATTTTTAATTTAAAGTAACCGTCCCAAAATAGATTCAAAACACAATTGACTTATTGCCTTTCCTGATTACCTAAAAAGATCGTACTTTTCCATATTCAGATAACGTTGAAGTATCTTTACAGAAGTATCTGACATGTGGAAGAAACAACTATTATTTGAGATGAAACATTAAAAAGAATTCGTTGGGCGGAGGATCTGCCTAATATTACATTTTGTGATTCTTAAGATGTTTTTAAACAGCAAACTCTTAGCTCTGTATTATCTATTCGTACTTTGTTTATTTTCTGTTACATCTGCTTAATATGGAATACTTGTAGTCGTACGAATAAATTAGAGTAAATAAAAATATATGAATGGCTGTAGTAGTTCTCACACATTCATTTCTTTATTACACTTTTAATATTGAAATATGCTTTCGATTTATGTAATTAGTTTGTGTCCTATAAATAAACTATTTATGGTATAGTGCGAGCGAAGACAAAAAAGAATCAATCCCTTTTAGAATTGAATTATCTGATTTAGCCAAATACTCAAACCACTCCAAAGTCTCTTTCAACAAGTTTAAGATAAGAAAATATTTATTCTATTTTATTAAAATACATTATAATCTATTAAAGGTTTACGAGTATATTCCACCATAAGGTATTCGTCGTTCATAATTGACATACAAACTACAAAAAAAAAACACTTACATATTCATAGATTGTGGTAAAAGACAAGAATATCAGTCATTTCTTTGTAAAAATACATACACTGTTTTGTGGCATACAAGTGGGTTTCATAATGAAGCCATACAATTAAATATTCCCGTGCAAATAAAAATATTTTAGTTTATTTAGTTTTTATTAATCTGGACATTCCACCAAATATACTTCTGATTTATCTACTCTGTGACGAAATAATATCACATAAATATTAAATGCATTTTGTATATGAATATAATTATTTGTTTATTAACACTTTTTGGTTTTTAAAAATCATATTATTAAGGATTCTGCTATTTTATTTTGTCCACAAGCTCTCAATATATATAAGAATATATTTTCCTTGAATATCAGCGAATTTTGAAACTAGAATTTATCTATTAGAAATAAAAATAACAACAAAAGAATAAAGCTTTTCGTAACTAACAAGGATGTTGTTATATATTTCAGTTGTTAAAGAAGAATTTATGAATTTATTTTATTTGTTTTAATAATTTTACTTCAATCTGCAGCCTTTCGTTTTTCTTTGTATCTTTTAATTCCGTTGACTGTTGGGCAGGAAGCATATGCTGCTTTTAACATCCGCCATATATTTGTACACAGAAACTTGAAAAAATTGCCAGAGCTGGAATCTCGAAACTATCATTTAGTCATCGCCAATTTTATATATTTTTCATATGTTTTATGTTTGTGCAGTTTATGGCTGACCCTTTTAGAAATTTTGTAAATGCTTTTAACATTAACTATTGTGCACCTGCTATCCGTCTCATGTGAAATGTATGTATGTATGTAAGTGCGAGTGTATGCATCATGAATAAATAAAATGGAGTTAAAGTAGTCAGTCTCGTACTTTCTGTATATTTTCTGCGCATTTTCTAATGTTTTAACTAATATTATTTTAAAAATATACAAACTTATTTAAACCAGTTGAAATTTTTTTTACTAGTTTTCGATATTTGACAAAATATCTACCTGTCTGGTTGTATGTATGTATGTATAAATCTTAATTTTTGCTCATCGAAAGATATCATCATCGAAAGATTCTCGCAGTGATGGTACATATGTGAGGTATTTAAGATTCTAAGTCAATTCCGATAAATTGACCAAAACGTTTCTAAGGACTTCGTTTTTAAAGACTTCATAGACTTGATATACAAAGATCGAATAAGAATTAAAATCTGCCTTCTCTGCATGGCCTTCTATTGTATCTAAAAGATATATAAATATTGCCGCTCGCCTTTTTTTAAAGATCAGACAGATTATTTCTTCAATATAAAATGAAATAAAACAAAAATTACATACTACTTTCTCGAGAAGCAAAAAATATAAAAAATTCAAATAGAAAAACACTAAAACAGTTTCCTTCAGATTTTTTCGCTAAAAGAATTTATACCTATTAGTTATTTATATGCATGCACTCTCAAATTTTGTTGATCAACTTCATATTCAGCTGAAAGATAAACAAAGAGATTCATAAAATTGCCTCTGTCTTTCAGGGGCCCGAAGAAGGCCTTGGTCGACAATGCCATTTAATGAGACTGGTAGTGCGTGAGGGGCTCTTAAGCCATAATTTTTAGCTTTGAGCATGAACTACGATAAATACACAAACGTACTCGCATACTATTACACAAGTATCGCATATTCTTACTTATATTCAAACACAAGGATATGGGCATTCATTTATAAATGCACGTACACACTATGCATAAGAACATGCTTATGTTTGACTGGCGTGTGTGTATGTACGTTAAATACTATATCCATACATATACAAATCTATCTGTTGCATGAGATGTGAAGGTCTTATACTTTGGAAATTTAATGTATTGCAGTTGTTTTAACGTTTGCATATCCAAGAATTGACAAGCCTTTTAAAAGTCATTTCTGAAACTCAAACAAGTTGTGCAAAAGTAGACAAAAAGCAGTTAGAAAGAATAATAAAACATACAAAAAACAAAACAAATAACAAAAAAGGACGAAAGCTAACAAGACAAAGCCGTCCTTACTTTTCGAACACAAGCAAAAACTCTAAGACAGATCATCGCCTAGAACAGTTGAGAACAACACGTTTCTTACACTAGCAGGCCCTACACTCAGATACTCCTAATCAATTTGAAATATATTCGGATTCATGCAGTCATGGGGATATTCGCATAATACGTAACGCTATTGACGATTTTAAGTACATTTCACCCACCCATTACTTTAGAATTTTCCATAATAAACACTCTATTCCGGTAAATTATTTAATTGCTTTAAGAGGATACACTAATGTGGAATATATATATGTGTGCATATGTACATAAACACATACATACATATACTAGCTCTTTATTAATCATTTTTTATCAAAAAAGGAATTTTATAAAAAGTAAAATTTGCCTTAAAATGAGAAAAAATGTAGTAAAAGTTGAGATTTTTCAATTGATGTTTATGTATGTATGTACGAGTATGCATGTATGTTTAATCTGCGTCATTTGTTATATTTTAAATTCACATTCTTTTCCTTTAAGCATTTTATCTAAAATTTGGTGAATCTATTTTAGGCATCAACGACGATGTCGAATGCTATCCAAAGTTCAGTTCATGTTTAGATGTTGGATTAACTTCCAAACTGTGCATTTTGTATTTGACTGGTAAAATTTTTATAAAAATAAATATTCATATACAAACATACGTACATACAAACATACCCAGTGACCATTTCCTAAAACCGATTTGTCTTGAATGATTTTTGCCTTTTAGCAAAACAGCTGTCAATTTTCTGCGACATCGTTTCTGTATATTTTCCGCTTAATTTTATGCCAACCTAAAATTTTACTTAATTAAATACAGGGGGGTTATTCTGGATTGCGATGCGATAGCAAATGCGATGCGAAAGCAATCTTATTTACATTGTTTTCGCACCGCATTTGCTTTCGCATCGCAATCCAGAATAACCCCCCAGCTTAGTATTCTTAATCCATTTGGATTGCGTCTGCACATAATCTGTAGCCCGGTAATAAATTCCATAAAAAGCTAGAAAGTTTTTTGGATCAAACTTTACAAAAAACCAAACGCACGGTGGTAGAAGAAGAAAAGTCTTATAGACTTTTTCGTGGTACGTGATACGAATGGTCGTAAGAGTAATATGCAACGCCGTAAAATTTTCTGATTTGGATAGAATTAGGCAACCAAAATGTTCGCTGTACATCCTAACGTGCATATAAATACATACATACAAACATATGTAAGTAAGCAAATATGCACAGATGCGCAGTGTTGTTTTTGTTCATATTGTTTTATAAATGATGTACATAAGTATCTACATACATACATATGTACATACATACGCTTGTGTTTGTATTTGTGGTATTCCGATGTTTTCACAATAAAGCCCAATATTGTGCAAATAGCTGTTTGTTTCTTTGGTTACCAAAACGCTCATGGTTACGCTGTTTTTGCTCATGGCGGGTGGTGTTTTCATATATAAGTATATTCGTATGCTTGAATTTATTATTCAAAACTTTTTACTTCGTTTTGCCGGCATTTATCGTACAAAACGTATGCATTTGAAACAGTGATGGTCAAAATAAACTACAAATGTTGTGAATTTTTATTAAAAAATACCTTAAACATTATTAAATTATAAAATATATATATATATATGTTCCTCTAACTCCCATTGGAGCATTGGGGGGTGGGACTTTTCGCAGAGGTGGAAAGTTTCTGATTTTCCACTCACTTGGGAGTGGCCAGGACGATTCCTTTGTTGAACTGTCCAAGCAGCTAACTACTTCCGGTCTTAGACCAAGTACCCCCGGGCAATGGCTTTGTAGCATCCGCTTTAAGGCTAGCCAGAGTTAGAAGGCGCCAGAACCATGTATCCTGAATGGTCGAAAGGATGTCTCAGGAAAGTAGGCGATAACCGCTGAAACATGGTTGCATCGTGGGATTGGGCACGTAGATAGCAGCCCTATCACCAATCTAGGGGACGAGGGTTAGCAGCCCACATTCCCGAATCACAAATTGCTAACGAATCGTTAAATTATAGAAAACCCACTAAAAACCAATTAAAGTTTTAGATAAAAAATAATTCAAGAAACGTTTAATTGCAAAATAAATTTCGAATCGATTATCGTATCGCATCACAGCTGATCTTATCAATTATACTCGTATGCACTTTTCGTGGGTCAAAGCGAGATTTTTTTTCAGAAGAGTGCAATGAAATGCCACATGGTTTAAAAATCCAATCTATAATAAAATAGAATTAACTAAAAATCAAGATACAAACTTTTCAGAGCATCAATACCGTTGGACTTATTCATCGTAGGATTACTCCGAACAAACCAACAATTTAACCATATAAATCGTCTTTACTTATTTTTATTCTAAAGTCCACAGGTTACGTACAAACCCAGCTACGGATCAAGTGGTCGCGCGAAAACTAAAAGTTTATATTCGTGACATCAATATTATGTACTTCCATATTTTCAGGTTTTTTTATTTCCATGGTTCTTATTTGCCTCAGAGTGTGAATATTGAACGTTCAATAGTGTGAAAAAAAAATCAACAAACAAAAGCTGCGGCAACTTTGAATTTAAAATTTCCCCCAACGAAAATCAATTGAAGTTGGATATATAAAAAAAAACTATTTCAAATAAAAAACAAACTCAGTTTTTCTGAAGTACAATCAAGCTGACATTAGTTTTTTTTTTTGTTTAATTCGAAAACATTTCTATTAAAAGTCAAGTCGCATGAAAATATTCACATCATTATCTGGTAAAAGAAAAACAAAATATTTGAATGAATGTAACAAAAGTTCACTTATTACAAGATAAAAACTTAAAAGAGAAATAACATAATTGTGGTTTTACATTAAAAAGATTATTTAAGAACCGTGAGTGCGATTTATATAAACATATTAATGTGAGTATGTGTGTATGTGTGTGTATTTACTTTTTGAAAGTTTCTTAAACCTTAATATTCAACTTCTGAAGCTTTGTATCTATTTACTTATTCGAGTATGCTGTAAAGTTACCAATTATTATTATGTATGATTGCAGCACTGCAGTATCACTATTACACAAATCCATACATACATAGTACATACGTACAAAGTAGACATAATTACAGATTGATTTACTTTCATTTAAAAATTATTTTATAAAATTTTTATTTCAGTTTAAGTTTACCAAGAGAACAAGATATTTGAATTTTATTTAAACACAAAACAGAAATTGAAGTTAACAATATAAACGCTATTCGTTTTCTCAAGTGGTGAAAGTACACGTAGTAGTGTAACAGTGGCTGTCATTTTATTATACGAGTATTGTGGTGTCTCTTACCGCCAACAACAACAAACGTATCATTGACGAATTCAGTGTCGCACCATAGCGACCAATACACAAGCAAACGTATCATTGTCAACGTCATCATCATTAAGAACGTCGAGGACGACAACCATCATCAACACCAACATCACACCATGAACGATAATCGTATCTTATGGCTTAAGTACGCCATCGCAAATATGCTGGGTGTACACGATCCCGAATACGTCAATGCTGTCGTCTATGATAATCTATACGCTTTCAAGAGTTTTTTAAATGACAAATATACCAAAAACGATGATATCAATAAAATAATTCTGTACGTTTGGCGAAACTTCTATGACAAGTTAGTTGAGGAGGAGATCACAGTATTGGAAGAGGGTAAGTTGTAGTGAATGAATGAATTGTTGACAAGAAGTGTGTAATTTAAGATGTTTTATTCTTACTTGCCAACAAAAATGTGCATGTACGTACCGTTCTTACTTGCCAACAAAAATGTGTATGTACGTACCGTACCGTACCCATGTTTATGTCTGTATGTACGAGTATGATTGTTTGTTTTTTTTTTTTTTTTTTGCTTTTGTAGGGATGCTTGCTTAGGACGCTTGGATGGGGTACATGTTATTCGCAAACCCATGCAAGCAAACCTTGCAGTTTATAATTGAATGGAATGAATTTAATTGAATTTATAAGTAAATATTATATTTCAGAAATAAAGTTTATTTTCAATGACAATAGTCAAAAGAGCACTCGAAGCTAAAGATTTGAAAAAAATTTATTTTCTCTAAAAACACGCAGCCATGTTTATTAGAATTTTCTTCATTTTCAATCAGTTGAGAAATCATTAGAAATTGTATGCGATTTTTCAATCTTGAAACTGGCTGAAATTAATTGTGTTTTTAGATAAAATAAAATGGAACCTTAAGAGATTTTAGTCATCGCAAATTAATATACCTTCGAATATTTAATTATTAAGGATTTTTCTTAGCATCGTCTTACAAGTATCCATTTTGAACAATTTTTAAAAATTCCATACTCGGCTCATCCGTCTTTTGCTTTTTTGAAGCGCAAATCCATTCATCCAGTCGGTGCATTGTTTTAAGTATTTTAAGGAAATGATAAAACCAGTTGAAAAGTCTTTATTCTTCTTTGCTGCAGTTTCTCATGGACAAAATCTGATGTTTGTTAACAAGTAACTTTACATGTGCTTAAGCTTGACTAAGAGAAAGGTGGATTATCCCAAAGCAAAGTGGTGTGGAGTGAGCGCAAAGTGAATGAATTATGTTGAGTTCTAAAACAAAAAACAAAAAAAGCAGAAAAACTCTGCAAACTTCTAAAGCAGGCGTTGAGTTGACATTGATGCTTAAGCTTATGAGCACAGGACAACATCATGTTCTTCTTGCTTGTTTTTGTTTTTGTTCTTTTTAATACGAGTGCAGTATTTCTTAGTCATTTGCGACTGTTGCGGATTTAACTTTTTACGTTTAAGTTCTTAGTGTGCCTTTCGTTTGCTGGATTTTGAAGTTCGATAAAAATAATAAATCACAAAACAGGCATGAAACCCGACAATTGGCTCAACATTGAAAATAATATTTAAATATTTTTACGAGTCTATAAAGAAATTAGAAGAATCAATCAGCATTGCTTCTAAGATGCACGCAGGGATTTTAAAATTAATTGAATAAAATCGCGTGTTACGAAAATTACAACAATATTGTGTCCGTATCATTTTTTTTTTTTTTTTTTTGAGATCTTTGGTAAAGTTTTGTTTGTTAATGATTATCTAGTGCGATAACTTTTCGAAACAAAATTGGTGGGTAAAGCATTATTAAGATAACAAATAAAACACATCACTACCGCCAAGCTAACAATATTTCGACCCTCATAGAGAAAATAGCCTTAAGTATTTAATTATTTTGCTTGGTTGTGAAAGACGTTTTTTTTTTGTTTTGGAATAGATTAAAGCAACATACAATATGTAGTCTTTAATATTTAAAAAATATCGAACAAAGTGTTCGATAACGTCTACACAATCAGGTCAAGCCCATCATCTACGATTGATTTTATTTAAATTTAAAATATTTTTTTGTTTAAAGTGACACCTGAACCTCCACCTGATATGGAAAAGAAAGAGAAGAAAGGAAAGAAGGGAAAAGTCAAAAATGCAATTAAAGAAAAGGAAATCAAGCCCCATATCAAGGAATCGAAAGGTAAACTTAAGAATTTAAGTATCCAATGTGTTGGTATCATATGAATGAAAACTGAAAGGAAACAATTAAAAAATCTAGTAAATTGTAATTATGAAATATTTTGATGATATTTTTTAATGGGAGGCCACAAACAGCACATTTGATTCTTACACCCAATTCACATGATAACTTTTGCGACGTCGTTTTTACTGAATTCCCTTTTGAAGTTGCTACCAAAATCTTTGTGTGTTCATACGATGTCTTTTAGTTTCAAGTCTTTTTTCCCAATTTTTTTTTGAAATAATGTAAGTAACAAAGATAAATAACAAAAGTAAGAAAAATAGTAAAAATTGAAAACACAAATCGAGTCTTTTTGTTTACCCCTCTTTCTTCCCTACACCGCTCACCAACAAGCAAAAAGAGACGTCGAAAAAGCGACGTCGCAAAAGTCATCATGTAAATTGGGTGTTAGTTGGCCCTTTGAGCATTCTCGTCATTTTTGAATCCAACTTATCTAACAAATCTACAAAATCTTTAAACAAATCATCTTCCAATTCCATGGCAGCATATATACCATTTGTTGAGTACCGAATACATTGAAAAATATAGTCGTAGTCTCATGATCGAATATCCTATAATTTCATTCGTCATACAAAACTCTTTTATAAAAAGAAGCATCCACAAAACATAAAATGCAACTAAAAATGTATTATTGATAGAAAGCTGCATTTCTATTTTGAAATTAAAATAGAATTCAAAACAAAATACCTCCCTACAACTACAAGAATGGTGTATTGTTATCTTTGCAAAATTAAATCTACCAACACATCTACAAATTTTCATTCCCAATTATGGACCGGTTTTAAGTAAAATTTAACACAACTTTTATCGAAATTGGCTGTTTAATTTGAGCATAAAGTTCGACAATTAAATATACATACATACATAAATTTAAGATTACTGACGTAAGATATCATTTCCATTTACTGTTGCAGTTGAACCTCCACCTGAAGTAGAAAAGAAGGACAAGAAAATCAAAAAGGGAAAAGTTAAAATTACGCCCAAGGAAAAGGAAATCCAGCCAAATATCAAGGAGCCGAAAGGTAAAACTATGAATTTAACTGTCAAAACTGAAAGAAGGAAATTGCAAACAATAAAACTATTTTTGTAAAATAATTTGTATTACATTAAATTGAATTTATTCAAAAATCAGCTGGAAAACCTTTGGGCAAGACAAAAATTAAATCAACGGTTTTATCCACATCTGCTGAAACGGAACGAATGAAAGCAGGAGGAGATTCTGCAATGGGAGGCTTGGACACAGGTATAGAAAGTGCTACTGAGGATACGGGAGCCGAAAGCGTAAAGAGTTCAGCTCTATCGGGTAGGTAACTTTTAATAATTTCGCTTATGACACAGTTCGTCTTTAACACTTAGTTTTACACTTTATCGAAAATTACAGCCAGCGATGATGAAGAAGATGATGTTGGTAAATATTCTACTTCTTAAATAAAATTTTGATGAAAGCAGAATCTAAGAAATTGTAACACAAATAGTATATTATCCAGTTTAAATTGAAATTGTCATCGTTATCATTTGAAATTTTCATTTATATTAAGATTCATTTGAATTCATTCTCTTCTGCCGCTCTTTCACTTGCCGCATTTCTTTTGTGTATGCGTCCTTCAAAGGATAAGAAATGATTAATGTGGCATGAAACTCTAGTTTTTTTAATTATTTTCTGTTGTAAGATTTCTTTTAATTGTAAAACTTTTATTTCATTCTTTAATCCCTTTTGTCGTTCATAAATATTTAAAAACTTCATTAATGAATTGGACAGAAATGAATATATTTTTTGCGAATTTTAGAAAAGAGTGCATTAACCCATCAGTAACAATGTGCAGAATGCTGAGTTTTTCCAAAAATTCTTTTCTTTTTGAAGTTTAAGTTGCATTTAAATGAGATATCTTGTCAAGATTCATCAAAAGAATGGAAGCACAACAATTCATGCAAAGCAACTGTAGACTTCTTTCCATTTGGCGACGTGACACAAACGCATACGAAACCAAAAATAAATTAAAAAAAAAATTTAAAATAGTCATTAATTGGGAAAGTTTATCTATTCATTTTAGTTTTCTCTTTTTCCAACAAACACAATTCTAATCTTTTGATATTAACTTTTATTTTTCAATTAATTTAATATATAAAACCGATATTATATTCATTTGAAATTCATAAATTCTTAGTTTTAATTAAAATTCTCTAACACTTTTAAAACAAAATTATTTGATGCTTCCCCATATTAAATATTACTTTAGTCCAGGAAAACCTTGTAATTTTAAAATAAAATAATTCATTTTTATGTTGATGGTCTTATTTATTTCATTCGACCATTTAGTCGTTTATTCATTCATTATTTGGATTTTTCTCGATTATTTGATGTTTAAAAATTTACAGGTTCCAAGAAAAGTGGCAAAGGAAGAGTGAAGCGAAAGAAAAAGAGGATATTGCGGCCGCCATCTCCAGTTTATGTTGAAGTAAAGGTAACCTCAAAAGTATATATAACCTTTTTCTTATTAGAATATTTTATAATATGTGGATCTTTTATTGTAAAGCACAATTCTAAAAAAGTTCATGAAAATTTAATTTAGTTCTTAATAATTTTCACACAAGTCTCCTAAAAAATATTTGAAAAGTGAAAAACGATAAAAATGGTTAAAACTTTTTCACAGAAATTTCGTGTAATTCGTAGAGTTTGAATATGTTTGACCTTGAAGCCCATCCCTGGAACACAAATCACTATCACACAGAAAAAAATATGCATATTTTTTTTCTTAACAAATATTTGTTTGCATTCAATTTTATGTTTTATTTATGTTTTCTTTGCTTTTATTAATATCATTGTCTGTTTTTTGGTTTTGTATGATTTTTACAATAACATACATACGTGTGTTTTTTTCTATTACTTATTTACGAATTGTGGTTGTTAGTTTTACAAATTTCGTGATAGGTCCCATTCCAATTAAAATTGTAAATGGGATTATGAATTTAGTAATTGAATGCGAAATTAATTTTTTTCTGTGCACTAAGAATAGAATTATTTCATACAATATAAAATCGGTTTGCAAAATGTATTAAATATTATAATGGTAAATTTCATGTTTCTTTTAGCACTCAATTCATAGCAATGGGTTGGATATTAATAACTTTGTATGGATATGAAGCAAAATTATGTGTTTTCATCAATCAATTCATTTACATATTTTATTTTTTTTTTAACTCGTAACTCCTCTACTTATAAAGCGATTTTCTTCAAGTTTTCTAAATGTTATTTTAAATATATTTGCAATCATTTATTTTTAATTTGAATAATTATTAAAGTGCATTAACAAATAAATTCACTGTTTTGAAGATGAAACAATATTATGGGACATGTCACAAATCGCAATCGTAACAGTTTTCAATCCACGCTTCCATTTGAATGGCTTTCGTTTTACCTTCTTTAAATTCCATTTATTTGCAATATTTTTGGAGCGATGTGTCGTTTTTGTCCACTCATTCATTTAGATTGAAATTGTCATTAAAAAACGATCAAAAAAGTTTTTTCGTAAAATAAAATTAACAGAAAAATATTATTGAGATTTTGTTATTTTTTTGCCAATTTAAAAACACAAATCCCAAATCAATTTGTTACAACACCTTCTCACAATCTGTTTACCAACAGCATTACACAAACGGATATTAACAAGAGATTGAAAAAATTATTCAAATCTCAGAAGAGAATGAATATTCGATACATAACATTATTTCTACGTGTTTATGTTTTTCTTCATACACATGTATGTACATACACATGCATACATATATGTATATATATATGTGTGTTTACATTAAAAGATAATCCACCGGCGTATTCAATGCGGAATGAAAATGTTCTGAATTTTCAAAGAGTTGTCGTTACAGGCGTCAACTCGAATTTACGTCGATTATACAAAACGACTTATCTTTTCCTCATTTCATTACATTAATTTTAAAAATTTTTACAGAAAATCGTACCAACGTTTGTCAAGACACCAATATTGCATTGTCACTTCGGGGAACTTAATGCAACGCATTTCGACAGCAGCATCAAATACATGTATATTGTACGCAAGGTGTTCGATGGAATACGTAAGTACTACCCGGATCTGCTACTCAATTATTTCAAACTTTCCCTTATGAAGTATGCTTAGACATAAATCCGCTATATTGATCTATTAGAGGCGCAGAGCTTTAGATTGATAATATTTTTCAATCAAACTGAAGCACACAAATTTTTCTATTATATCCAGCAATGTTTGGGCAAGAAATATTTATTAGAAATGGTTTGGTATAAAACAGGTTCCTCCGCCCATAAGCGTTGCCAAACTTTCTTACTTTATTTGTATTTTTATACTTACAATCGTTCCATGAGCTTTTCAGACATAATCCAAACTAGAAAACTTAAATCGGTCTTTTCTCTTGAGAATTCAAATTCAAAAAGATGCCTGGTATAGAAACTAAGCAATTGTATCCAATTTTCGATGTGTTATTGCCGATATAAAGATCATGACCTACTTATAAAGTGCAACGTCAAATGGAAACGCAAATTTTCTAGCTCTCACTGTCAAAATTCATGCCTTTTAATCGCTTTAGGTTTGGCGAAGAATACACGTCACTAATTCGTCTTTGTTTATGTTATAAAATTGGAAGTATATGAAATTTGTGATTTAACTTTAAGCTCACCGACTCCTTAATAAACACCTGTAAAATTAGAACAGAAATATCTTTATTATTATGATATTTATTTGTAATAATTTTGTCCTTCTAGCATTCTACACAGATATCAACAAATGTTTTGCCGAAATGTCGCAGTATTTTATATTTGGAACAGTTAGAGGGCCTTTGATAGACTCTGTGGAACTAGACTTGAAAAAGGTAAAGTCAACCTTCTGCGTATTAGTTTTAAAAACTATTATTTCACTTACTTAAAATTAAATTCTTGCTAAAGTTACACATTAATTTCGAATTGATTGGCAACAAAGGAAAAACAAAATTAGTTTGTTTTTAATTTAAATTTTCTTTTTGGATTGAAAATATTCAATGTCCGTGGCCGTAACAGTTTCGTTTCTTCTATCAAAATAATTAAGTGTTGAAACATTGTATTAATTTGTTTATAATATTTATAAAATATAAAATATGTATGTGTGCATGCACATAAAAAATAAATACATATGTATGTGAGTACACATGAATAATGTTATAAATGTACAGTGCATGAAGTTTTGCTTAGAGGTAATTGGCTTTTAACTTGAATTTGAATTTATAGAATAAAAGAAATAATTATTAAAGATTCAACAAAAAAAAAAACACAAATGTCGAAAATATAGATTATTTATTTTCCTGCGTAATTTTATTTTGAGAAAAAATTGTTAGTCTTCACTTTCGCAAATATGTTCTTCAATCCTTCATAAGGCTTTACAATCACTAAACTCTCCAAAATAAAGGACGATTGCAAAATACAAAATGAAGGTATTAATACTTATGAGCAAAATGAGCAGCTGACGCGATGAGTTGTTATTGACTTTTGAATATTTTCAAACAGGAAATAAATCACCGATGCATTTCCGTTCAAAACAATAATACATGTACAAGTATGTATGTATAAAAATGTGATATGGGCTTAAGTAATTTTCGACGACTGTATGCAGACACATTATTAACCATCTATCAAAATATCTTGGAGGCATTTAATTTTTCTACTTCAGATAACATTTTGCTCAGTCAAACGACTGGGTGGCAAAGAAAACAGAAAATATTTTTCATCCAGAAGAACGAGAACAGAAATAACAGCAAACGTTTTGTAATGCCATCATTTAGTTTTTCATTAAATTTGTTACTCTTTCATTCTCACTCATCGATTTCAACATGATGATGTTCACTCATCTATACTGCCACGAGTTTCATCGCCGTCAATATTGTGTTTTTCGGTTTACATTAACATTTTGTGGTTATAAACCCTTTTTAGTTTTCCTCCATCGCCCTCAATCTGACTTTTGTTGATGCCGCTTTTGCGGCCGCTTTTATTATTGCAAAAGCATAGACCAGAAGTTAAAAAAGATTGTAGCAGAACAAAAGGGAACAGACAAGCTAACACACATACATACAAGAAAATGAATTAGTTGCTTTAACTTATAAAAGCAGTCACAGACGCAAACACGTATCTCACTCAAAGTCCATTAAAAATTAATAAATTTTAAATATTTTCCCCAGATTGATGTGTCTTATTTTTTTTTTAACAAATCAATTATAAATATTTTTCAGCTTAAATCAAGTGATCCGTATTTAATGCTCCCTAAATTTACAAAATTTTTCATTTATAAGCAGAACTGGCAACACTTGGCCATTAATTGTAATTCAAAAGAATTTCACAGTATTTCAAGTTTTTATATTTTCATCTCTTTTGGGCCAAATCCTTATCAATTCCATTTCGCGTCTTCTGTTTAAAAACATTTGCAATAACAATAATATGAAATTCTTATAAACTTCATCACGCCAATTCAAAATAATTGATAGAAAGGATGCCGCATTGCAATCAATATCAATAACAGACAACACGTTTATCAAGTAACAGATTAATTATTATTCACTCAGCACTACTAGTTACCATTCATTCCCATTTAAAAACTAAATATTTAACATTCCCTTCTCTGGATGCAGGTCTTTAAAAACGCTATTGAATTTCAATTTCGTGAACCAAAGGCAATAGAAGGTGATACAACAGATGGAACTGAAATACAACCGCCAGATAAGAGATCCGGCAACGCAATTGAATCTACAGAAATCAAACAAACAGCACCTGGTCTTCTCGAACTTTCTAAGCCATCAGAGTATCGCTTAAAGGCACTTAAACAAAAAAAGTATGTATGAGTTTTATAAAAAAAAAAAATTTCTACTCCTTTTACGTCAAATCTTTTAAGTCTTATGTTTAGAATATTTTTTTTTCTTTGGGTTTTCATTCTTCCATCGATATTAAACATGTGTTTTTTTTGCACATGAATATTCGTAAATTTCATAAATTTTAATATTAAATTTTTGCATGAAAGTCTTATATTTGAAATAACAAATTCACTGAATTACCGTTTTAAAGTGCTTTCAAATAGTCTTTTCGATTCTGTTTTTTTTTTTTTACTTTTCCAACAACAACCATCAGCTGTGAAAAGGTGAGCGAAAGTTGACGAAAGTTAGTTACGATCTATTTTTTTTTTAATGCTAAAATTTAATTGATGAACTCCAAAATATCAACCAAAGTGGTATTTTTCCTACAGGGTATATAGAAATTGCAATAAACAATCTGATGTGAGCAAGAAAGTTGATTCTCAGTTATTCTTTGTGTTTTATTTTTATGGTTTTTATTTATTTTTTTAATCTTGCCCTTAGTTATTTTTTAATCGGATTTTTTTTCTACGCTTTTGCAATAAAGATCTTTTTTTTGTTTTCGGTCTTTGGGAAATTTTTTTGAACACAAAAATTTCTTTGTGAGATTTCAGTTGCAATGGAATATATGAATAATGTTTGGAAGAGCGAAAAAAATGTAAAAATAATAATGAAATCAGAAGTAACTCATCAACACAAGCATTGGTCCGAAAACAAAGCTCAAGAGAAAAATATTTGTGAACATCATATACGACCTGATGTTGACACTACATATTTTTTATTATGCAAAATTACAACTAACGTAAAAGTGTTACTTATTAGATTTAATAGCATGCTAGAAGGGCGTTTGTGGCCGTCCATATTCATATTTACATCAGGATGTGTACATACGTCAACTATAAATTAAACAAACCAAAAAGGACATACAAACGTGCATGTTCATACGAACAAACAAACGGAAACTTTGTAGATACACATTCGTACCCTTTTCATTCACAATGAAAGGGATCTTTAGCCACACAGATAATAAACAAAATTCATATATTATTTTTAAAGATTTTAAAAAGAATTGCTCCTAAATTAAACACAATAGAATATCAACTAATTAAAATTTAGTTTATTAATTCGTATCAAAAATGCTTTTGTACTAAAAGAAGTATTAAAAATTCTTTAATTTACTTTTTGAATTCGGTTTCTCGCTAAAAAAAGAATTAAATCAAAATTAAATTTATTATTATTTTCTGGTTTAAATTCGCTTCGCTTATCGGGAGCAACTTTTATTACTTTTGTGTTAATTTCAGCTCTTTTTTTTGGTCCCTCGTTTTGTGTTTATTGTTTTATTTTTTCAACACACTATAAAAACACATACATACATACATACATACAAATAATATGAAAGTACTTTTTGCCTGTTTTAATTCATCTCCCTTTGGGTTAAATATTTTTCATGTGCCTCCATTGGTTAAATTGTTGGCCCTTTTCTGCTGTCTTTTTCCTCTTTGCCTGAATCAAAATGTATGTGAACATGTTCTTCTACTCGCGCTTCTGTCTTTTTGCCTGCCGGTTGTCGACAAATAAACCCTTTTCTACTGATTTAACAATAATTATTATTGGATTGTTTCGTGAAATTGTTAAACAAAAAATTTACAAAAAAATAATTTAAACCATTTAAACAAAAAAAAAAAAAAAATAAAGGAAAATGGAGAAATTAGCTGCGAAACGGAGATCTCAAAAACATAAAAAACCCCAGGAAAAATCAACGAACAAAGAGAAATTGGGCATAACTACTGGAGGCGATAATGATGGGCTTCTTGATGAGATTGAGGATGAAGACATCGACAGAGATGGTGCAGAAAAAGACATTCTTTCTGAGAGTTCCTCCTTAACTGAAGATTTGGGTAAGTGTGAAAATATTTTAACAACAAAACGGAAATAAAACTGTCATCAATAAAAAATAAGCGAACTGATAAACAGTTTTATTATTTTCTTAAATTTGACAATAAAGTGGATAAAATTAAATGCCTCAGCATAGAAATAAAAAAATAAGATGTTGTCCCCAAAATCAGAGGAAGAAACAGGGGAATGGAAATATTGAAAGCTAAAAGCAAATTATGTGAAACCATAATTGTTATTAAGAGGCTTTTTCCCCTCCCATTTATTTATATAATTTTTTTTCAGATCAAAAACCGGAAGTCGCACTCACTACTAACGAACGATGGGAAAAACTTCTTAGTCAAACGCATGAAAAAGTAATTCAACAACGAAAAGAAGCTGAAAATGTCATGGAGAAACGTCCACCGCATCAGGAAGCCTTTTTTAATCAATTACAAGATTTTGAGCACGAAATAGACTGGACAGTAAATCACATTGCTGGGGCCTTTAATTTGCCAACATCCTACACAGCACCCGGGCAGGAAAAAACTGAATTCGAAGACACAAAAGTACGAATTCCAATCGATGTTAAGAAAATCGATATGATACCAACATATTCGCAAGAACAATTGGAAGATGTTGTCGATGGCTGGATAAAATACATCGAAAAAGAAATTAAAACACTAAACGAAAAAGTAATCAAAAAGCATTATTTCTAATAAAGTATTCGTATGTCACTAACATCCACTTTACTTTAATTAAAGCCTTTAGATGAATTTACTCCCATGTCTGAATATCGTCTATGGCATTATCGCGAACTCGAATTGAATACGATGAGAGAACAATTAAAAACTGACTTTGTATTGGCTGTATTAGGTGGGCATTTGATAATAAATTGAATATGATGAAATTAACAAAAAAAATAAAAAAAAAAATACATAAATACCTTCAGATACACTCACATCAAAACATTCACAAATTCTTCAACGATGGTCGGAAATTCTCACAAAAATTGATGATAAATTTCGATTTGCAAAAGAAAATGCTGATTATGTTGGCACTATTACAAACTACTTGGAGGTAAGTATTTTTATTCAGTCGAAAATAAAACCATTAAAATCAAACACACTCACATATTTATTATTTCATATTTAATTTTTTTTTTCTTTGCGTTCATTTCATAGAAAATACGGTCGTACGAAAGTTTCAAAATGACAACGCTACTCATACCTAACGTCATGGTGGGTCTTCGTCATATATGGACCATGTCAAGTTACTATTGTCATGACGATAAAATGCAGATTTTACTTTGTCAAATTTCCAACGTCTTTACACAGAAGGTTAAAAATATTGTATGTTTTGAAAAAATATTTCGGTAAGTACTTTTCAAAAAGAAAAGTGTAAAATACTGTAATAACTTTAACAAAGAAAGAAAGAAAGATATCAAAAACATCAATTCATTGCGAATGAATGTAACGTCTGCACCGAGCAAAATTTAATACATAAAACGTTTTTCAAATACGAAAAAACACGAAAAAAATCTTGCTTCTCAAACATAAATTAAAGTACTGGCAGGAAGGCGATAAAAAGTGAATAATGGTAGGTAGGTACACACAATTTACACACGTTTACGCAATCTGGCATATTTCGTTGTTTTTTGCATTGTATGTAATCGTGTTTATGATTTTATTACGGGTTGCATTAGAGATTTCATTAACATCAAAATATTTTGATATTTTGTGATGTTGCGTTTATGGCTTCATGTTGGTTGCAATGTTTGCGTTAAAATAAACAACTTGAACGATAAATGAATGCGTTTCTTAAGCGAGTTGCAAAGTGTACGCGCACCATAAATTACCATTGATGTGTACGACAATAGGAAGCGAAGCACATAATGATTTTAATCCAGATCGTTTTTTTTTTTCTTCTTTAGGATCACATTATTTTGAAATTTTATTCTGAATCACAAATCGTTGCATTCCTCAAGGCGCCACCACAAAACAAAGTTACGACACTTTAATGTTTATATTGTGAAATATGATAGGAGAAGGCGTTTAGTACATGATCAACCACATGAAGACACACATACATACATACATAGGAGTTCTCTAAATATACAAAATATAAAAAGTGATTCACAACTCTTCTTCTTTAAGTGTTTTATAAACATATATATATATATATATATATATATATATATATATATATATATATATATATATATATATATATATATGTTTATAAAACACTTAAAGAAGAAGAGTTGTGAATCACTTTTTATATTTTGTATATTTAGAGAACTCCTATGTATGTATGTATGTGTGTCTTCATGTGGTACATGTGCATGTGTACATTTATCTGTTCATTTTACATGTGAATATATTTTTAAGTGAGGATTTGATGTCAACATATTGATTGCCTACCACATACTTTTGAAATATACAAAATAATACAAATGTATGTATATGGAGAAAGTACTTGAATTGAGAGTAAAGTTAAATATAAAGTTAAAAATAAAGTTAAAATAAAAATTAATAGAATTGTTGTACAGTCGTATTGCCATCAAGTGTATTCGCCTACAGTTTGTTTACATGATGTGTATTTTTCATATAGAAAACTACATTATGATGTAAAAATGGACTGCATGAAAAAATCGGATAAAATAACAACTATAAAAATATGAAATGTCACCCAAATAAAACGGTCAATATAAAACGGATAAGAACTTCATCATAATCCATTCGAAATTTTTTTTTTAAGGCACACATCAAAATATACATACGAAACTGCAACAAATTGCGCAAATTTACTTAAATGCTGGAAAACCGCTTATTTATTGAGTCGTCAATATATTGAAGAGTCTGGGGCAGGTTCACGATGGGAATTTGATCGAAATGCTCTTTTTAAAAATGTTGATCATATTGGTCGGATAAGTCGAGATATTGCTTCTATTGGCCGAGTGTTTATACAATATGAAAATCTTTTTGGAAATCGATTAAAGGGTCTGATAACTGATCCTACGCTCGTTGATGTCCTCATGCGTAAAGTGTATCGTCTATTGGACGATATCTTGAAAAATGTTGACTACGATATATTTCATCCTGGTAATTGGGAAAACTGGGAACACACTCTCAGCACATTCAAGAAACAATTGGAAGCAGTTGAGTCCGAAGCGAAAAGAGTCATTGAAAAGGGCATAACGATCTTGCGATCATCCGATTTGGGTTTGTCGTTAATTCGAGATGTAAGACAATTGGATACACGCCCAGCCCTGACTGAATTTATTTCAACAAAACACGAGAATTTATTACGTTTCTTTGTGTCAGAAATTAATGCCGTCGAACATGAGTATCTTGTAAGTGCAAAGTTTTAAAAATATTCTTTATATAAAAAAAAATTTTATCATCAGATTTCTTATAATTTAAGAAATTTGTTTGACAACTAAAGTTAGATACAATCATTAAGTCAGATTACAAACTACCGTGCCACATTTGCGATACTGTGACTTTAAAAACCAACGCCATTCGAACGATAACGTTTATCGGAAAATTTAAAAAAATTATATTTAAGATAATCTAAAGTTAAGAAGCTTTTAATTTTAGTTTTTGGTTTATATGTTGAGCACCTCAAGTTTTACCTCAATCTTTAAAATTAATTAAAACTATATGTCGAAATTTCCAAGGAATAGTGAAAGTCACGAGAAAAAGTTTTATAAATATTATTTACGTCCAATTTACCTTTCGGTCTGTCTACTCGATTTCGAAAAGTTAAAACAGTTCGATGTTCATTTGCTATCATATCCTTTTTTTGTTGGAATTTTGAACAATATTATAAAAAATAAAATCGATATTAATTTGGCGTAAAACCGATTTAAAAACGATAATTATGTGTGTTGTTTTCGTCTTGTATCGATTTCATACTAAACCAATGTCAGTCGCTTTGGAATATTTGTTTCCTTTAGCATTTTTAACAACAATTTTCACAAATTATGAAATATTTAATTGTGATTTTTAATTTGTAGAATAAAAAAAAAGCTCCACCGATTGGAAAACATCAACCAGCCAAAATTGGCGCCATACAGTGGGCACGTTTATTGAGCGCCAAACTAAAAATATCTGTGCTTGCGTTTAAACGTGTAAGTAATCGGTTAATATCCTTACGTATGTATTCTGTATGTAGCGTGTAAGTAAGTATTTTGCATGTACATTCTTCGATTGAAGTTAATCGATTTTTTTTTTGTTTTATTTGTTGTTTTTCTTCTGTAGATATATTTTTTCGTTTAGATTTTTAACTTTCCACTATCATAAATAAATTACATAAACTATGGGAGGATATATTATTATGTGTATGATTACATCTGTATATGTGTGCACTACTAAATGGACACATATACAAATGCAATACAACAAATAAGCAAATGAAACAACAGCAGAAAGTTTTGCATGTTGGTCTGACTGACTGACCTCTTAAATGAATTTTATGGATGCATTTGATATGATAAAAAACGAGCTTTTTATGAACAAAAATTCAGACGTTTTTTGTACGGATTTTATTGCAACTGCTGCTGCTGTTAGTGATGTTGGCGGCGGTGGTTTTTGATGATGATATTTGCTTCATTTTCATCGTTGTTTGTTATTTGTTTTAAAACTTTGAATTTGGTATTTATTCATTCATTCATTGCGAATATTGCTGACGATGCTATTTCACCAGTTGTAATTGTAATAGTATTGTTATGTTTTGTTATGTTTTGTTTTGCTTTGTTTTGCTTTGTTTTTTCACTTTTCAAATTGTATCTTATTGTTACAATTTACACACTGGATACATTTACAAAAGCTAGCAAATACGCAAAAACACACATACACAGGCAAAACAAAATGCACAAAAACTCCCACGCACACACACATAATCTAGTGAGTGCAACAAACACTGTTTCGCCGGAAAAGCTTTTTAATTGAAATTGCAATTTTGTTATTTTTCGTTTATTTTTATTCTGGTTTTTTTTTTCACATTTTTGTTTGCAACAAGCGAGTACAAAATAACGAATATTATTTTCTGCCATGCCACTATACCGCCGATGTTATTGTGTCAGTGAAAGACTCTCTCACTAGTTGATGGACAAATAATTGGTTGGTCTGTCGTCAAGTCGCTGCACAACACTACACTACAGTACATTGTAATAACAATTTGCTTTTTATTAAAATTTGTTTAAAAAAATTATTTGAATGTAAGTATTTGAAACTGTTTCTCTGGTTTATTTTTCATTATACATATTTTTTTTTATATTTGCACTCCGATTCTTTGTTAAGCCAAATTCGAAACAATTATAATACTGGTGCAAAAAAAGAAGGCAATGGAATGAAAATACATATTCGTTTTTATTTCTTATATCTCTTTTTTATTTTTGTCTTCAGATAAATTATTTTAGAGTTTTTGCATTATTTTTATCTGTACATGTCATGAATTTTTTTTGCAGAGGGAAAACGAACCAAATCTTAAGAATAGTTATCTCATGCGCAGTGCATTTAAGTCATACTTTGAATTGGTAAATAAAATGTACGTGTACGAAAATAGTCTCTTCGAGAATTACTGTTCACAAGCAACTTATTTGGTAAATGTCGTTATGAAAAAAAATATCTTAACGATACAAATATTCAATAAGGACACATGTAAGCCGCAATTATTTTGATTCCCGTAAAAACTACTGAAATACTTTTTCTTTTAGTGTCATACATAGCGGCTGCCCTCGCAACTATTAAGCTGACGAAAGGAAAGTCTGTTGATGCAAGACCAAATGCTTCGACAAATGAACAATTTGCTCATGCTACTTCCACCGGTTTTATACGAAGGATAACCAAGTTTACAGTTATTGCAACAATGATTCAGTGGTTTGTTAGTAGAAAAACCTCTTCTGAAGCTCACATTGAAAAGGCAATAGAATATTTAAAGTTGATGAGATCAGGAAAGGTTAAACCAAATGAAAAGGATAAATTTTGCATGAAGCAATGCGAACGTAAGTTTTTCTACTGAAATAACTAGTTTGGTGACAGGCGTAACACAGATCCATTTTCAAGGGTGCAATGATACAATTACACAAAATCATAACTCGGTGGAAAAACCATTTAGTATTCTATAGCCAAAGGATATTTTAGACAATATTATTATTCAAATTTTATTATTAAACACACACACACAAACGTTTTCATTAAGAATAAAATAAACTTTTTTATTTGAATTTCTTTATAAAATAAAATAAAGTTGCATTATAAAAAAAATAGCTTTGATGCAACTGATTTTGTAGCATCTCCCTTAAAAGGCTTTTAAAGTTTTCTTAGCCTTAAGATTCAGAAAAATGTAAAAAAGTTATAACCCTTCAACGCAAAGGTGCAATAGCACAAAATTGTAAGAAACGGCTAACTTTTCAAAAGGTTTTTAGAAAAGAACAACACAATTCTCATATCTTTGAGAGATAATATCGAATATTCAAACATGCATGACTGGAACTTTTGTAGCGATGTATATTACAGTTACACTTTTTATGTTATTTGAACTGTAGAGTTCATTTTCAGCAACCTGTTCTAGTAATTAGAATTTTTAAAAAGCACATTTTATAAGAAAATTTTTTATATCGAGATGTAAATCAATCCCTGACCAAAATTGATATTCTTTTATCTTCATCCTCAGTGCTCATCTACTAAGTAATTGCTTTTTCTTATTTTATTACATCAAAATCCATTTATTCTAATACGCCCATCGGTTTTGAGTATTTCATTTTAGTGGCTCTCAATTTTTTTACAAAAATGATGAATTTTTATTTTTATAATTTTTTTTTTTCATTAATAGACAAAAATACTTTTTTTGTCTTGTAATGCTTCGCTATTGGAAGAGCTAAAAAAATCATGCTGTGATTGAAGAAATATTTAATGGAATTTATTAGTGTCAGTGAAGCATGTCCACTAGTGTAACCACCGGCCAAGAAACGAACAAACAAATAGAAAGGCTACTAGGCAAAGTAAATTTTCCATATCGTTCTTGTACGCCGCAAATCTATTGAAATATACTTTATAAACCAATCGAAAATATATTATATAATAATGCTTATTAATAACGTCCCATCTACTCAGCCATCCTTTTACATCGATTATTTTTTTTTTTCTATTGTTTTCTTCAGTTTATGACCTAAAACTTAATCATTTTTATTATTATATCTGTCTTCTTTTGCATCTACTTTTCTCGAGAAGTTAAAAGAAAGTAAAAAAAAGAACGTTTCCATTCACTGGAACACCCACCCACACACATAAATATTCAGATAGCGAAACACCCTAATCCCTGTTAAATAGGAAAACAATTTCATTAAAATTGCAAAAGGAACTGTAAAAGGGCAATAAAATTAATGATAAGGATTTTATTAAAGCCAAATAATGTTTAAAATACAAAAACAATCTAATCATCATGACAACAATAACAACAACACCAACAACAATTACAATAATAATAATAATAACAACCATGATCATCATTATTGAAGGAAGAAAATCGTTGTTTTTGTTTTTGTTTCTTATTTAAAAAAAATTTTACAGTATTGGTAAAAGCATCGACTCAAGAAGGACTACCGACATGGCGAGCACTAGTTGGCGAAAGTATATTAATTGAATTTCAAATGCAATTTTCTGTCAACTTAACAAGAGGTATGACTGACTACAAATGGAAATTTCCATTAGCACTTAGTATCGAGGAGTGTGAATTTTTTTATGAGAGGAGCAATAGTTGTATATAAACTGAAATTGCTTCTCTTAATTTGTAATTTTATATCAATTATTATAAAACGATTTCAATAAATATTGTAGATATTTTTGAGGTCATGTTTGAAGGACAACAATTTGAACATTTTGGTTTTCAATTGCCATCAGTACTGCGAACAGCAATAATGAGAAAAGAAATTTTATTTAACGATTTCGAAGCCGTTTCCGAGGTTATTGACAACTACAACGTTCTGCTAAATAACTTATCATTATCGGAGGTATAACATTTTAAGAAATCCAATCAATTAATATTTGATCAAGAGGTATAAACTTGAAAATTTCAGGTCAACTTTTTGCGAGACCATCTATATGAAACTGAAGTTGCTGTACAGGTTGGAGTCGGCCGATATACCTGGCAATCTTTTAACATTAAAAAATACTGTTCCAGTGTAAATACGCTGATGCGGAAACTTCAATCGATTGTTTCTCAGATCAACTACATTCGTGATGACGTACGAAATCGTATTGAACAAATAAAAACTTTTAATATATTTTCTATCGAAGACACTGAACGTAAATCTGAAGATTTCGCAATAGCCGACGATATAGATAAAATTGGTTTGGGCCTTGAAGAAACTCAATCCGAAAAAAAGGACCCAAAAGTATTGTTAATACGTATGCAAGAGTCTAAGGAGTCCATAGCAAGTAACAAAAAGAAATGTGGCACAGGCATATATCACTGTCAGGGATATATGGAACGTCTGGAACAAGCTAGAACTGAAAAATGTTTCCAAATGAAAAGAACGTACGATTCCTTGGGACCAGTTCTAATCAAATTGGAAAGTTTAGTTTTGGGAACGTTTACAGGACGCTCAGAAAAAATGAGAGATTATTACGTCTTTTGGGAAGAAGAGACGTACAAGTGTATTTTGGAGTAAGTTTTCTGCCCACCAACTCTAGTTCCTTCATAATACCCATGCCCATATCGCTATTATTCTCTTCAGCTTCACATACAGAAATCTGGAGTGTTATTTGAGTCGACTGATAGCTAAAGAACCAATGTTTGAGGTTAATGCCGTATTAGTTTTATCCGAGATTATGCTGGAACCGACTGCAAATGAAACGAAAAATATGATTGTACAAGCAGCCAAAGATTTTCTACAACGGTGATTATAAAATTTATTTTAAAATTTTTCTACATTGATTCACACACAGCCACGCGCATTAACGAGACATTTTCTTAGTTTAAAGATGTTTACCCGTTGGATGGATGGCACCTGTTTACCCTGCTCTCCCATAGATCATTTCGGTGGCACAAAATATACTTTTACATTCTACGAAGATGTCATTAAGGTTTGACTACAAATATTTTATTTTTTTTATGCAAATCCGCTAAAATGTTCTCTTTTCAAAGATAAAAAATGTTTGTGGTCTTCTTGTAAAAATTCAAGAGCTGGCAAATAGACTGATTGATGATGCAAATATTTGTGTTAAAAAGTAAGTTTAACAGCTTTTAACATACTTATTCTGGCTTAAAATGACAACAAAAACAAAAATTCTAATAACCATAAAAAAGTTTTAATTTAAATTTCTGTTGCACATCGGTGTGTAGTGAAATGCCACTATTGCCGCATGATAAAAACCAATTCAACAAACCAACTACTAACCAATATTTACAACATTGACACTTTTTTTTTTGAAAATTTGGCCACCGTATTTCTGTGTATGGAGAAGTATGTATGTATGTTCACACGTGTCTTTGAAAATTTAAAATAATATTCAAGTAAAAAAGAGCGGAACAAAATTTCTTTTATAATTTTGTACGAAAATATTTTTCTTAATTTTTTTTTTAATTTACACGAGATATAAATGAATGTATGAACATGTTTATTATTTTGCTATGGACGACATAAAAAATTCCAAAATACATTTTAGAATTTGATTTTATTTTAAAGTGTGACATTGAATTGTTTGTATATTGCATACACATGCAAAACAAATACATATAAACTTGTTTAAAACACAATCAAATGGTTAGTAAACCAACACAACCATGGACCTTTAAATAAAACGCAAACGTATTCGAAAGTCTGAGAGTATGTCAAGTCATAGGGTTATTTGTAACACTTAAAGTTTAACCTTAAAGAAGAAATTTCTTTTACATGCCACTTTAATATCAGGCTAATCAATTCACGCTTCCGTCTGTATTTCTCTCTTAAACACTGATCGTACAAAATCTAAGGTTTTACTTTGAAGAATTTGTCGGTTGGGACAAAAATAATCACTTGCAATTGTAAAATAAAAAATAAGGCAAAAGTGCAAAGTTTAACAAGTTTGTGGTTTCAACAAAACTCTAAATCAAGTTTACCAAAAAAATGAAACTACTCGTAATTTTATGACAGTTAGTTTTTGTGATTTGAAAGGTCGATGGATGTCAGAAATGACTTTAAAAGAAAGGTGTTACGAGAAGTAAACTCAACTTATAAGTCTCCCACTTCCCTTGTCTTGTTTGAGTCTAGCGATGATTGATCGTGAGTTTGATCATGTCTAAGAAAGTTTATTATTGAAATCCTATTTTTTTGTTATTAATTTAAAATTCCTAATTTTTTAACGTGAAAGAAACCGACTTAAGATGTTGATACTTCAAATGTCAAAGACAAATTTGTTTCACAATCAAGATGTTAAATGATACAGGAAATAGAAAGTTTTCTTTTTTAGTAAAATTATGAAATTTTAAGAAAATTAAGTAAATACATTTTCCTAAAATGTCTACTTAACCAAATTTATGAAATTTGTAGCGTAAATGTATTTTGGCTACCATTCGATACTTGCAACATCTATTGTAGTAATTTCTATTCAATTTAATTTTCTTAGTGTCACATTTGCATTTTCATTTTGCTTCTTACAGATTTAAAAAGTATTACAATCTGTGGGCATTTGATAAGGAAACAATTTGTGAAAAATATGTGAATCGTGGTGTGCCACTTGTGCAGCTTGATGAGAAATTTACATTTTATGCAAATATCATGGACGAGCTTCAGCAAATGCCAACATACTACGATGTCCAATGTGTACGCATAAATTTAAAACCATTACTGGACTCTATTTGCCAGCATGCAAAGCAATGGCGAACGATGTTGGGCGAGAAGTTGGCAGACAAAACAGTTGCCAATATGGATATAATGCGATTGGAAATCAAAGTATGTATGTATGTGTAATTGTATACATATTTCAGCATACACACATTCACACAATGGTGTTTGCACAATGTTTGAATGTGAGTGCGACTTTTTCCAGAGAACGGCACAAACGTTTTAAAAATGCAGTCTGAATTAGAAAAAAACTATGACAATTTCATATTTTTCTATTACTTACTGCTTTTAAGTATGACATGGTATTATTTTTAAATACGAAAAATATTGTCACATCTACCAAACACTCGTAAACATGTGAAATATTCGTACATAAATGAATTTGCAGCATGAGCTGTTTCAAGCGTCCAATTTGAATAAAATGATATTCAATTGTAGAATTTCCGATTCGGGAATTCAGGAAAAATAAGGAATTACATAAAATGTAATAAATATTTTAGTTAATATTACTCACATAATACCAACAATTGTAAATAACTATACTTATTTTCTTATTAATCGTGTGGGAAAATTTATTCAAACAGACTTTTTCAAATCAAAAATCTCTACTGAATGTACAAAATTGAAACGAATTCGAAAAAATTTAGTTTTGTTTGTTCCTCCTTGGCACAAAAATAGTATTTTTGAAAAGGGACGTTAAGGATAAACATTTTAATCTGCAGCTAACACTGTTAACAAAATTTTGACATTGAATAGCAAAAATCTCATTAACACAAAATTAATTTATCTGTTAAATTTAAATGAAAACTTTTTTTGGGTTTCCGTTCCGAACTGAAATAAAACATCGACATTTAAAAATAATAATTAATAAAATTATTTATTTGAAAATATTTTAATGTATTGAATCACAAAAGATTTATTAATATTTTTTATTGCTAAAGAAAATTATTAAAGAAAATTATAAAGTTAAAGTTTCGTTTCCGACAAACAGAGAGTTGAACACTGAACTTCTTGTTGTTGGTTGTAAGAAAATCACAGAGCCTTAATTAATACACAAGAGAGATATTATTATTCATATCCTTGCAGGACCGGATATAGCTTTATGTTTACGAAAACAACCCATTTTATAAAGATTCTTTAAAAAACTAAGGAGTAATAAGGTACATCTTGACCGTTCCCCCCCCTCCCCACTCCAATAGATGTGTGTTCACACTTTAAAATTTTTCACGCAGAAATTTTTTCATTTTATTCAAGAATGCATGTACT
This sequence comes from Lypha dubia, assembly GCA_947311025.1. Classification (NCBI taxonomy): domain Eukaryota; kingdom Metazoa; phylum Arthropoda; class Insecta; order Diptera; family Tachinidae; genus Lypha; species Lypha dubia. Next base: position 509,924 of record OX371260.1, on the reverse strand, counting down.
CGTATACATGGCATACAACTGGTCACTAAAAACTGTTCCGACAGCGATTGCTACTGTTCCAAGTGAATGTGCACAACATCGCCTGCCTTCATCGGTTAGCAGAACCGTCGGCGAAGTAAAACAATTAATAATTTGGGAAAAAATTCTTATTTTAAACTCTGACTTACAATATAAAATTTTTCCGAGTCGCAGCGTTCGGTTAGACAACATAAATTATACAAAAATCTGAGCTCGATTCTAATAATTATTTTGATGGTCTAGCAGCCTAACAATTTTAACTAAATATTATTTGTATTTTTATATTATTATTATTACGAATAAACGTAATTATTATTTGAACTTATATTGATTTACATATGAAAAGTAATATTATCAGGCTCAAGTTCAGTTTTATTGAATTAATGAAAATTCAAAATTACTAAGAGTTTTTTTTTTTTGTGTTGGAAAATATTATTATTTATATCCAATCAGTTTTTAGCAGAACGTATCAGTACTGATTTCAAGGCCGCTACACCTCTCATCAGCGTTCAATTGTCCATCTTTACAAATTTCGTAAAGTGGATACTAATTGAGAAGAATATCAACTATTTAACCAGTTTTCAACAGAAATAGAATATGAGAATTAATTTTTAATTCAATTTTTATTCTACAATGAAACAGTGCTGGTTAGTACGAAATTCCCTCATTACTGTTTGGAACTAATAATCAACACAAACTCATAGTCCGGTTTCATCAAAGTATTCTACTTTGTATTTTAACGTTTTTGTTGTTTTTACTCTATATTAGGGAAATTCACATATTACTGTGACCCCTGTTATTAGGGTATTTATAGCTCGTGCCCAAGCGGAATTAATATTTTTATATTATTATTATTACGAAAAAACGTAATTATTATTTGAACTTATATTGATTTACATATGAAAAGTAATATTATCAGGCTCAAGTTCAGTTTTATTGAATTAATGAAAATTCAAAATTACTAAGAGTTTTTTTTTGTGTTGGAAAATATTATTATTTATATCCAATCAGTTTTTAGCAGAACGTATCAGTACTGATTTCAAGGCCGCTACACCTCTCATCAGCGTTCAATTGTCCATCTTTACAAATTCGTACTAACCAGCACTGTTTCATTGTAGAATAAAAATTGAATTAAAAATTAATTCTCATATTCTATTTCTGTTGAAAACTGGTTAAATAGTTGATATTCTTCTCAATTAGTATCCACTTTACGAAATTTGTAAAGATGGACAATTGAACGCTGATGAGAGGTGTAGCGGCCTTGAAATCAGTACTGATACGTTCTGCTAAAAACTGATTGGATATAAATAATAATATTTTCCAACACAAAAAAAACTCTTAGTAATTTTGAATTTTCATTAATTCAATAAAACTGAACTTGAGCCTGATAATATTACTTTTCATATGTAAATATTATTTGAATAAAAATACTGATCTGATTAAAAACGACTTGAATAAAGTTAATAAAATTTTTTTAATATTCTTTTGATTTATTAACTTTTTCTAGAATCTTGTGAATTTTTAATTTTATATTTTTCCCAATAGTCTCTGAGTGAAAATCTTAATAAGGCTACAAAACAACTTGCAGATTTCAAATTAGTCATGCAAACTATTGCAACAATCCAATCTAAAACGCTTTCATATGAAATTGCAATTCGTGAAATCCAGGAGACGTACACAGTGTTAAGTGAGCACAACGTCAAGGTGAGTTTTGAAACAAAAGTTAATAAAGAAGAAATAGAAATCTTAAAACCAGTAACTACATATTATTTTTTAAATTATTTTTTGTTTCTTTTCTAATGACTTCTTTATTGGTTTATGCAGTCAAGGTCATGTTGTAGCATATTTTTAAGAATACAACTACATATGCATGTGTGTACTTAAGCGTATACATATATGTATGTTCGAGTATGTATGAATTTTTTTGTTTGTATAAAAAAGCATTTGTAAAACTTTAATGTAATGGGATCAAGAATTCCCACTACTTCCAAAGTACTCGTAACAAACACAGACACATTCACAAACTACTATCAAAGAAAGAAAGGAACATTTCAGAAATTTTTCTCATATTTAACTTTTAATTTTGATGTCATACTAAATCCCCGTTTTATATTTATGCATATACATGTACATATGTATATATTTTCTCATTCTGTTGTCAGATAAATCCATGTTGGAAACATTGGCTTTGAATGTCTTTTTTTTTTTTTGGAAAAAAAAATTTAGAGCTGAGTAAACTCTTTACCAAAGTTCTTAGTGCATTTAAGTTGGAATGTGATGATATTTTAAATAATATTTTTTTTATTCAAACTGCTGGTCGCCAGCAAAGCTCGAAATGAAAATGCAAAGAAAGCAAATGTAGCAGGCCAGCATTTACAAATGCAGGGGCACTGAATGAGAACGAAACATTTTATTTTCTATATAAGTATGTGTGTACGATACCATACTTTCAAAATATGTATGTGAATACATACATATGTATGTATGTACATATTAATGTATGTAAAATTTACATTGTAAATATTCCCTGTGCATACAAGAAGAGAAACTTGCATTTGAAACTTTAGAATCTAAAGTATAAAGCGACAACTATAACAACTGTCCACACCCGGTTTTAAAGGGATAAAGAGTTTTTGATTTTGTCGCTTTTCTAGTTACATTGTAAGTAATGCTTAGCACACAGCCATACACACGATACATAGTATATTTGCTTGTAAATGTGTGTGGCAAAGTACACAGCTGTTAGTGTTTGTAAATGTGTATTTTTATTTGTGGACACATTTACATTTTTAAATATCGTTAACTTTTTCATTCCACATTAGTTTGTGACTGATGTTTTTGTATTAAGCTTTTTTGTCTTTTTGCCATAAATTCATTTTAGTTTCTACAACAACTCTACATACTCGTACAGTATAAACGTATTTTAAATTTTTAAATATTGGGAAAAAGAAAAAGAGCTCCGAACTAAACTATACTGATCAATGGTCATTTAATTCGTTCCCGCACTCTGTGGGAAATGCACAAAAGTATTTAATTGAAATTGATTAAATTAAATTATTTATTTAAAACAAAGAATACAAATTTCATGTTATCTATTTTTAATAGTTTAACTTTGAAGATATGCTCATGGCACATCATTTGGAAAAACGATGGATTCGACTTTATCGTTCATCGCTGTATCGCACGGATAAGTTGCAACCGATAAAGCAAAAGTTTGCCGATATGACATCAGTTGAAATATCCAGCTTTTGGAAAGAGGTTTGTACATCTACTTGCAGACACACACGTGTAATATGATTTTAACACTATGAGAGTCTAGAAAATACAAATGTACTCGTAGTTGTAACAATCCTTTATAACGTTCACTTAGCAATTTTTAAATAAACAGTTAGTTAATCGTACATCCCATTGTAGTAGAATAATTCTCATTTAATTATTTACTTCTTTCGTCTTTTTTAGAATGTATCGTATGGAACTAGATTTTTCTTTTTCATCCTTTGTTTCCGTTCTGTAATTTTATTTTTCTACTTCAATACAATAGGAATTTAATTGGATTTTATTTTCAATAGTCAGCCAGACAAAGAGGTAGCGAATTTCTTCCTTCATCCTCGCCTGCAAACAAATTGTATTTAAAAAAATAAAAAAAATTAAAAATTCTTGGCGCGCTCTGACTCCCGCTTGCATCATTATTAATAATGTCAATTATATGAAAAAGCAATAATGTGGTTTCTGTAGTTCCTTTGTTATATTCCACCTACACGTTAACATGCAACTGATATCTTTCCATTGCATTTTCTAACTCTATAAGCCACCGCATCCTTATCCGTTTTTTGATAAACTTTTCATAAATGTAGTTCCATACAGAAGCAGAGTGCATTTATTGTTCTGTTGCCTCCTGCTTTTCCGTTATTTTTTTCTCTTTTTTCTCCTTCTTTCGCTTATTATCCTACCAGTTGTACAACAATTGTAAAAATAAAACAAAAATAAAATAAATTTAAAGAATAAAACTTTCTTTCCAATTGTTGATACGAAGAAAAACGAATTAACTTAAAGTGTTTATTATACGCATTAATATCGACAATCACATCTGCTACTTGTCAAGTTCGTTCTTTTTTTATTTTTCTTCTTTATTGTTTAAGTTGTTGCAGCATCAGGACGACTTACTCTCTGCCTCTCTATTTTTAAAGAAAATTCGTGCGTAGCAAATAGTAATTTTTTTGAATATATTTCCTCATCAGTGTTTTTGTTCTCTTTGTATTGTCTTGAAATATTTTTTATAGTTTAATTTATTTATATTTTACTATTGCATAAATCATTTATCGACATCAAATTGTGTGTAGCTTTCCTTAAATTGCATTATCTTTTCCATTAACAAAATCGTTGTGTGGCGTATAGTAAAGAAATATACATTTTTTTACATTTTAGTTGCAAGAGTTTATGGCTGATTTTGAAAGTAACGGACCTGGATCTGTTTGTGGCGATCTAGACAAAGGCTCAAAGCTAATGGAATCTTATGGTCAAAAAATAAATGCATTTGATTTCAAACGGCAAGAATTGGGTAAGCAGACCAGTATTTATGTAACAATAGTTGATGCAATTAAAATAAACTTCATTCTGATAAAAATTGAAGCAGTTTCCGCCGACAATACATTGCATTAAAAATTCTTTAAAATTTAAGATGTAAATTTGTCTAAATATTCAACAATCAAAGGCAGTAAAAAAAAATTCGGCCCCTGATTCGTATTTATAGAATGAATAACAATTCAAAAAAACTGTAGATACGATCTACATATATTGCCCACCTCTGAAAACGTACATTAAATCGAAAAATTGTCACAGGAAAAGCGGACTTAATGCTAAAAATCATTTTGAAATTCATATTAAAGTTGATTCGCTTGAAACTTTTGAGATCAAAACTGACCACTACAATTATTTTTAATTTAAAATGTTTGTGTGTGTGTGTGGGTTTGTGTACATTTAATGTACTCATAGAAGGAAGCAAAAACTTTTTTATTACTTTTAATTGTATTTACTCATTCTGTTTTTCTTTTGAATAATCTTATTTTTCCATTTCGTTTTTATTTTACGTTTTTTTTTCTATTTATTTTAGCCAATGCTGAGAAACTTTTTGATATGCCCATGCAAGATTACAATGATTTTTCACGTATAAAAGAAGACTACGAAGGCATGCAAATTGTAAGTTCACAACAACAACAGCAACAATAATAACTATGTAGTTTATTTGGCAGAACATCTTACACTAGACACTTGCTGTACGAGTACACACTAGCAATACATGCAAAAGGAAGGAATTTTTTGAATGGATTTTGGAAGAAGTGTGAGAAGAATGTTTTTAAGAATATTTCTTCTATTTGGCACACGGACAGATAAAGTTTAATTTTTCAATTATATTGTTTGTATTGCAGTTGAGCAAACTTCTTTTTCATCTCTTCCAACTACTCCTTGTTTGAGACAAGACAAAAGAAAACTATAGAATAAAAGTAACCTAAAGATGATTGAATGTCACCTTTTTCATTAGATTTGTTCCTTTTTAATTTAATTCAATTTTGGTTCAGCAGTTTTCTCTTCACCAATTTTTTTTTTATTTTTTTAAGGTGTACAAATTATACAAAAGCCAAAAGGCAGCTCGTGAGGGATGGTCGAAAACTTTGTGGGCCGACTTGGATCCTTCAGTATTGACAGAGGGTGTAGAGAGTTATTTGAAAGAATTTCGTAAATTATCTAAACAGGTAAGAAGAAGAGGTTACACTGAAAATTCACATTCCAACACTTGCATATTTCCATTGGTATGAGAAACAAACATAAATAAATGTTGATGCAGTTTAATAGTTTTTGATGCCAATAAAACTTTTTTAATTAGTTTATAAAAAGAAAATGGGTAATGTTTTAAGAAAATTTCGAAAAAAAACAACAAAGATTTCATGTAAACATTTATATTTTATTAATCAAAAGTAATTATTAAAATTTTATCAGATTCAATTACGAAATTGTGAATTAACAACAAAAAATAACAGCAATTTAAAAGATTTTATGACATGATTTGTATTTGAATATTTCGATCAGATGCAAATTAATAATAAATTTTGAAAGAACATTTGCTCGGTATTGTTAAAATTTTTGATTTCCACGACAATTCCCTGTAATTTCTTTTTGGAAATTAAAAGTAAAGCAAAATAAATGGTCAAAATGAATAAATAAAATGATTACTAATGCGGAGAGTGTTCAAAATTCAATACTGCGAAAAATATTTTTGATCAGTCTTGGCCAAAAAGAGAATCTAAGTAGTAGTAGTGTTTATTAGAATGTATTAATGAAAAGTACAGACATTGAATTTGTTTCTGGTTGTTTTGTACCTCAGACAAGTATTTTATCGCCAACAATATAAAACTGTCAAAACTTAAAAAACTCCAACGTTTAATGATTGGTATGGTCGCAGAAATTAAAAAAATATCATTGAACAAAAGAAAAAATTACTTTCCTCATTATTATGCATCGGGACATAAATCAGCTTGTGCAAAATCTGTATGCGTCCGAGTATATGTATGTGAGTGTGATGCAAACTACATATTTTAGATATAAAATTATCAAGTGTTGTAAATATATTGTATATAATTTAACATATGAAAATATGTTTGCCATTTTGTGTGTAACATGTTTGCCACTAATTAAAAATTATTCATAAAACTAATTTTACATGCGTAAAGATAAGATGATTTATAGTTTTATTCGATTAAAATACGTTTACTTTATAAACAAAATATTATTTTGATCGAATTCAATTGAAACCAATAGTGAAATTTTGTATGAGGACATTAATTTCGTAACTAATTGAAACAAATCGATGAAACGGAAACAAAATCTCAGCAAATTTATTATAACCATCAGTAAATAGGAAATGCAATCCAACATTCTCTTTTGAAATGAATTATAAAATAATATTAAACGAAATAAAGGCATAAGCAGCATTCACACAACAAGTATTTGTCATGCGGATTGCAACACATTTCTGATATCTCGTATTTATTTTCCCTTTAATTAGAACGTGAACTATTTAATTTATTTATAGAAAACGGGTAAAAGGATTATGATCGAGACCCAGTTAATAACAATTGTTTGAAAATGTTTAACTGCTTGCAGAATCATCAAAAAATAAATGATTTCTAAGTTGAATTGTTTATTTCTTTGTTGTTTACTTTTTCGAAAATCTAATTTTGCAGTATTTTTTTTTTTAGTTATTGCCAAAGAATCTAAATCCGTCTCATCTAAATATTTAAATATTTTCCACTAGTGTCAGAAAGTTTGTTCGATTTATAGCAGTTGCGTGTTTCCATCTGCATCTATATTATCGCTGTTTAATGTTAAAGGTTAAAAAAATGTCTATCGACTTGAGTTGACAAACTTTAAAATGCATCAAAAGCAAAACTTTAGACCATTGCAAATATTTCTTTGTGTACACATTTTCTTATTATCACTCTTGATTATATTTGGCAGGTACGACAACTACCAGTTGGCCAGATGCTGGAGCTGCAAATGAAACAATTCAAAAGTACCGTACCACTAATGGTGAGCTTAAAAAATGAAGCATTGCGGGAACGTCACTGGCTGCACTTAATGGAGAAAACTGGACAGGTTTTTGACATGACACCAGAACGATTTACTCTTGAGAATATGTTTGCGATGCAGTTGCATAAATATCAGGTACAAAAATGTGAAGGAATCCGACACCAAAAAAAAAAAAAACAATTTATTGTCTGATATGGTGCTAATGTTCAGCAACCAAACAAACTACAATTTAACGTGTGATCATCATGTGTCTAGTGCGTTTGTTGCACGTGTAAACTAAACAAAATAAGAAAAGAAAACTATTATTCAAAGTGATGCTGTTTGTAGCATTTATCCTTGCACGTTTCAAACAAACATTCAAAAGTCTTGACTACAATTGACACAAAGCTAAAAGCAACAGCTTGAAAATTAACTAAAAAAAAATTTAAAATTCTTACTATTTCAATCGTGTGCTTTTGCTTTTAATGGTCACATTCTGTTTGTGTATTTTGTTACTTGGTTGACTGCATTTTTTACCAACAGACGTGTCTTGTCTCCTCTTTACCAAAGTTTTATTTCATCCATTGAAATTATTGAAATGGTAGTCCGTGTGTCTGTGTGCAAGAATCTTTTATAATTCTCTACTGCCTTTCATTCCTTCAATAGGATATTGCAGAGCAAATTCTAAATAATGCCATCAAGGAATTGGCCATCGAGAAGGGCGTAAAGGCAGTTGAGGACACTTGGGCAGTCATGAGCTTTAAAGTGCACAAACATTACAAAGGCATTCAAGAGCGTGGTTATACATTGGGTGCGGTCGATGAAATAGTGCAGGTGCTTGATGATAATTCGATGAATCTTCAATCGATGGGTGCCTCGCAGTAAGTACACCATCATCTGCAACAACAACAACAGCAACTACGTCTGCATTAGTGTGACACAAACACATTTAGTATAAAAATCTCTAGCAAAAATACTACAAGCTGTGTTTTTGTCATCAATAGATTTATATCTATTAGAAAAGTACAGTGGTGAATTTTGCACTTTTCATAAACGTTTACGTCTCTCACTGTGTTCATTTTTACAATGTTTTTTTTTATTTAAAAAATTATTAATAGAAAAATTTTTATCTGTTATTTTGTTATGGCAGTAGGTGTGTAGTACATCACTCTCTATAATACATCAATCATTTTTCTTTTTCTGCCTGCATTTTCTGTGTCCTGCAGATTTATTGGTCCCTTTTTGGAGACAGTTAATCGGTGGGAACGTAATTTAGCTCTCATATCGGAAATCATTGATGAGTGGCTTGTTGTACAACGCAAATGGCTCTACTTAGAAGGCATATTTATAGGTGGCGATATTCGTTCTCAATTACCTGAAGAAGCTAAAAAATTTGACGACATTGATAAGGTGTATCGTAGGGTAAGCATGTGAATAAATTTTTAGAGCAAACTGTACCATTTGCAGTACAACTTGAGATGGAAAACAAGAAGAAACTTTATACTTTACATAAAAAGATGAGATTCAAAATAAATATTTAATTTGAAAAAATAATAACTTGTTATGCGTTCGCTAATCTATATGCGTTTTATTACTTGCTTAATACCATTTCATCAGTAAATCTTTACCACCATGCTCGAAAACTCATATATTTATACACAAACTCCCAAGTCAGAAATGAGAATTGCTAAAACCCAAGCACAATAGTCTAAAATATAGATTAGCTAGCACATAACAAATAAATATATTAATTTTTGAAAACAAAAATTCGTGAGAATTTGCTGATCAAATAAAATGATATATTTCATAGTCTATACAAATTTATAATTACAAAATCTTATCGTTTCGTACGAACTGAAACTAAAACATATATTCGTTATGGTAAAAATGTTTTAATAAACGGTTAAATAATTTATTAAATTTTAACTTTGTTAAATATTTAGAGACCAGAGATGATAAATTCAGTACAAATGTAATTTTTTTCAGCAGAATGCACACTGCATCATCATAAGTTTTGTAAACGAAAGATTGCAATTAGCTTTTGATATGACGCCATTCTCTTATATTTAATTTTGGATCTTTATATATAAAGTATTGATCTATTGACTATTTTCAATTCAATTTTCACCATAAAGGTCAAAACAGTAGAATTGTGTAGTTAATTAACTACAATTTTCGAAATCAAATTTACCATCCGATAAAATCGTGTACTCACGTTTAACTAATATTAGTTTATATTTATATTATGTGTGTGTATTAGAGAAAACAAAAAATTAATATATTTGGAACAATGGGATGTACACTATTCCCTTAAATGGACACCGACATGGATAAAAACCTGAAATTGCATTGAAATAAAACTTTTCCAAATTTAAAAAAATGTATTGTTATTGTCTTGATATTAACTTGCACAAAATATGACATCGGCATTAAGTTCTTCGAACTAAATGTAGTGAATTTTTAAAACTTCTGCAGATACAGATTTGCACAATGGAAGAAAGCATACTGTTCGATTTATTTATATGAATCTTTGGTTTGGCACTTGATTTCATTAGATTTGCAACATTTGCCGCAATGCTCAGAAAAACACACGCACACAATGTACATGTCTATTCATACATATGCAAATACACGTACAAACTCATATACCCAGCAAACAGGAATTATTAGTCAAAGAAAGATTAGGAAATATTCTCGAACCGACTCTTCATATTCCACTTCAGATAAATTTAAATGTATTAACGTTTTGAAGGAGACTAAAATTTCTGATACGAAAAGATCTAGAAGACACTCATATTATTTTTGTTTTTATTTATGACTGCTAGTTACGTATTAATTTAATTTATATTTCACTTGACGATATACCATTACTGTTGACAGTGACAATCTATTTGTCAGATTATATTCTTTTAGAAACACATACATATACATACTCGTATATACATATGTAAATGCTGAAGAGATGTGAAAATTGCAATTGAAATTGTTGTTGCAAGAATGGCTTAAAACGTATTTACACCTCACTTTAGTATAAATGTAATTTTAAATATAAAATCAAACAAAGAATGTTGTTTGATACAAAACGATCAAACGATTCGATTTGATTGTGTTTGTTGGGTATAAACAAACACATTAGTGATGACGATTGCTTTGATTTATTGTTTGCTCTTATTTGATTTTGTTTTCTTCTTTTGTTTTTCTTATTTTTATTATTATTTGCAATCGTGTTTATTTCTCTATTGCTAAATGTTTTTATTGGTAATATTTCTTTGTTGACTCTTTATTCGTGACACTTAGATAATGTTGGATTGTGCCAAGAATCCATTGGTGGTGCCGTTTTGCACCATACCCGGTAGATTGCCAGAGATGCAGGGGTTGAATATTGGTTTGGAAAACTGTCAGAAGTCATTAAATGAATACTTAGAATCCAAACGACGGATTTTTCCAAGATTTTATTTCATATCTACTGATGAATTGCTATCGATATTGGGAAGCTCAGAGCCATCTGCTGTACAAAATCATATAATCAAGGTAATGGCCAAGAGAATAATTCAAACACAAATAAATTTTATTAATATTGAAAATAAAAACGACAAATAAATGGAAGAAAACAAAAACACAACAAAAACAAATTAATGCCAATTACGAATAAAATACAGCCAATAAATTTTCACAAAATTACTGGAAAATTATAATTTTAAATATATTAGTTTTTACCGTTGAAAAAATTATTATTTCTAGAGACCAATAAAATTATAAACACATGTATGAAAGCAAGCAAGTGCTCATTGAGAGGGTTATTTTTTACAAACGTTTCCAAACCTTAAGCGATAAACTTTTACGACCACCAAATACCAAATCGTCATTTAAATTAAATTTTTTTAGATTTTATTAAAATTCCTGATAACTTAGTATTAATAAAAGATTTTTTTATAAATTTGCCGTTAATGTACATATACTACAAAATTTTAAAATAATATTAACAAAAACTTTTCGGAAAATTTTTGCATTTGTAAGTTTGCGATATTTAGTAAGAAGAAAATCCAATTTTCACTATGAGACCAAAGCCTACACTTGCAAAGAAAAGACATGATCGTTGAAGCAAATATGGTTGCATCAAACATTCTATAATCGTTAAAATATTTGATGCGACAATATAATAATCTTTCTGGGATCTCATAAAATATAATTGTATAAAAAAGATATTTTCGCTGCTATCTAACTAAAATGTCAAATTGTTTACATATGCCAGGAACAAATATAAAACATTTTCATAGCTACTATAATGCGCTCAGCATTTGCAGAGCATAGTATTGTTTATACAATGGGATTGTCAGAGGGAGACTTATGAGGAGTATATTATGTTCCTTAGATGACAAATGCAATATATAGTAGCATCAATCATTAATCTGCACAATAATGATAGTTTGCGATTATGATTCCATCCACCATGTTTTTTCTTTGCCTGCAGTTTCAAATAAAAAAAATCGGCCCGTAAATTGCGGAGCTCTAAGATAATCGACCAGTCAAGTGATCAAATTGCCCGTTTTTATTTCGAAAAAAAAACATCGAATTGAAGTCGGTAATTAATTATGGCAAAGTACAATATTTAGCACTCATACATCCTAAAAAATATGCATTTATGCGATTTATGACTAGATTTGCGTATTGTTGTTGAAGAGGCAAGCAAATAGCTCATACGCTGAGTATTACCTTTATACTCTAAAGGTACGGTCACAGCTGGCAAACATTTGCCCAAAAAGCGTAACCACTAAAAATTTTTCAATGGTATTTAGTGGTTACGCTTTTTTGGGCAAATATTTGCCAGGTGTGACCGTACCTTAAAAGACTAAGCAATAAAGTATGCAATACATTGCAACGCATATGATTTATTAAATTTCTCATACGCACCGTTGAAAAAAGCATTTATTAAAAAATGATAATAATGACAAAAATGCCAAAATGATAACACAAATCTGTAGAATTTAACATTTTGTTTAATAATTCATTTACGTCTTGATTTTATATTCATTTTATATTCATGTGAATTTTAAAATCTAATATACAAAATTTTCGTGTCACGATGTTTGTTATCGAACTCCTCCGAAACGGCTCGACCGATTTTAATGAAATTTTTTATGCATATTTGGTAGGTATGCAAATAGGTCCTAAGGTATATTTTAAATCGCTAGGGGCACAAGGAGGGGAGGGAGGGGGCAATTTCTGTATTTCCGAAACGGCTTGACCGACTCTTAAGAAATTTTTTATTCATATTCAGTAAGTCTAAGAATCGGCTACTATCTATTTTTCATACAGTTAGGGGCACGAGTAAGGGAGGGGGGGGGGGCAATTTCTGTATTTACTATACTATTAACCCAACAGATTGCGCTATGTCCGCCTCATAATTATTTTTGTTGTTGAATGACAGATGGCGCTATGTCCGCCTCATGCTGGAGAATCGTCGTCGTTCGTATTTCAAACAGAACAAAATTATTGTTTGGTATTTTTTTCATCGGCGGTCATCAATACATTCGCTATTTTTTATATAACACCCAAAATATGCACTCGAAATATTTTGTGTGTCAAAACAACGTTTGCCGGGATCATCTAGTAAATACATAAATATATTTATAAATTTTCATAAATACATGTGTAGACAATTGTATTTACGAGTATATATCGTCCCCTCAATATAACAATAGCGCATAATACGCTATTATATATAGCACATACGCTATTGTTATATTGAGGGGACGATATACATGTGTACAATCAAAATCAATTCTGTCAATACCTTTTTAAGCAAGCCCTATATCATTTAAGGTCAATTAACGCATAACTACAAGGCAGAATTTTTTAAACCGATTTCGTACTATTTGATAGAAAACCCTCGAATCTATTTGTACCGATAAAGTTAGAACCACTCCATTTTTTTTTTTTTTTCGGTTAGCTCACAATTTAAGCTTACAGGCACAAATCACAATTTCGTACAATAAAAAGTTATTTATACTTTCCCGACAACACTGAATTTATTCATAGTTCAGATATTTCTGATTAAGTGACTCCAATGGGATTAGGATGATTGGCGAATATAAAAAAAATAGGAGAAAATGGCTGTCAAAAATAGTAAATTTTCTGTGTAATAGTAAATTTGTTGTATTCTGCCCATATAATTTTCAAATCGATTAATGAATGAATCGATTAAAAGAAGTATTTAAAAAAATCTCAGCAATCTTACAAAAAGTTTGATGCTATTCGATTCCTTGATGATCGACTAATAAAAAAAATTTACCAAATTTACAACGGCCATAGTGGTATTCTTATACTTATTACATTTAGTCAATGATGTTGCTTGCACGGTGGCATTTGCCTCTAATTCTCGTAACAATTGTAATTCACTCCATTCCACAGGATTTATTAAAAATTAAATTTTTGACATTTAACATGTACATACGTGTATTTTAACTATTTCATGAATTAATTTTACAGATGTACGATAACGTAAAGTCGCTGCGTATAATCAAGGAAAGCTCCAGCGTGCATATTGTCAATGCAATGATCTCCAGTGAAGGCGAAGTATTGGATTTTCGTCAAAATGGTAAATTTATAAAATGCCTAATCACACAGCTTATAAAATTCAATGCGTCTGCTTAACACCAGAGACGCTGCAACACTGCTCCAAAAATTAACAAAAACGCGCAATAGCACAACAACACAGTTAACCACACTAAGAGGATAAAGAAAAGATAAAATATTCTGCATGAATCACAGTTAAAATTTGTTCTTTTCCAGCTTAAAAAAATCAGAATAAGTAGATGTTTAATATAGATTATTTTAAGTTGAAATTAAAATTTTCTTCTAATGATTTATTTAAAAATCAAAAAATTAATGATATTTAGGAATTGAATCGTTATCAAAATTAATAATTGATCCGCGTCATCAAATTGTTGTCGGCTTTTTTAATAAATTGAATTAATTTGAAAAGCAAAAAATAACTAAAAGCATCATTATTTCATAATTTAACATTTCGTCATCCTTCCACTTATTCTTTTAACAACCGCACTTGTGTCAAATCGTTATAGTAATAAACCATTAATTGGACAATTTAGGGAAAAAATAGAAAATTAAAGCAAGAAGAATCATTAAAATCAAACGTTTGACCAGTTACCAATTGGTAATTCTGAAACTTCCGGTTAATTTTACTCCTCAGTTTTTCTTGCTGATTTTTTATATTTTGTTTTAATTTTTTGTTAAGCAGACTGAAATCTTAAAAAAAAACAAATGAAACAAACGGATACAGGAAACAGAACAGCTGTTATAATGGCGAAATAAAAAAAAAGAAATTGAGTTTTATGTGTTCCTTTTCTTCTCCTGTTTTTTTATTTCTTTACTTCTTCATAAAAACCAATAAATAAAATAAGAAGACAAAATATTAATTGATTTTCATGTTTGTGGCTTTTTTGTTTTCATATCAATGAATGTATTTTCGGAGAATTTTGGTTGAAGTGTGTACGAATAAGTATGGAGGGCGAATATGTTCAACACACATTGAATACGATTTTTAATTCCATTATATTTTTCAATTGATCGGATCAGTTCATAGCGGTTCATTGTCGTTTGGTTTTAAAAAATAAATCCTAAATTTTCAATTTGGCTTACTGTTAAATAAGAACAGTTCAAGTAACCCTCAAGATGAGCGGCCTTTACGAACCTTTCAGCTGTCTTATTTAAGGAAAAGAAAGCTCCCGCTATCTAATTTCTGCGGAAAGGATTATAAACTTGATTATTATGTATTTCAAGCTGCTGTTAGCTGAAGTTGCTAACGAGTTAATCGCTGAGCTCTTGTGATCAAGGCTGGCTTTAGGCATGTCATCAGCAACATGATTTTTTCTAATTTTTCGTTAGTGTATAATTTTGTTAATTTTCTGTATGGTTGTCACAGAATATTAACGGCAGTGATTATGCTGAGACATAAATGTGCGCTATTGTACGTCAAAGTGCGCTTTTTCGTCGGTATTATAGCAGAATTGTCGGCGAAATAAAGTATGTAATAAAATAAAATGGCTACACATGCTGAAAATTTAGGCGTCACATTACCAAAGATCTTTCACACTCTTTCACCATCTCTGCTCTTTGCGCTATTTCTTTCCCAATGAAGACACAACATCTTATTAGTCAAAAAAAAATTACAGAAATAAAATTATAAAAACTATCGTGAATTATTTCAAAGAGCATTAGACAAGGACCTTCACATGGTGTACCGATGAACACCGAAGATTTTGGTAGCTGTGATTTTACTTCTTTTTGCCAAATATTTTAACGTGTTACTCAAATTTATTGTATTATATTATTTTTGTTTCTTAATTGTGTTGTTTTGTTGACTTTAGGTTTTATTCTTTGCAATTGTTGTTATTGTTTTACATATTTTAATCTTATTTAATGACACCTTTTATACTTCTGTACTTGTTTATTTACAGTTCTAGTTGTGGGTCGCGTTGAAAACTGGATGAACGATGTATTGGACGAAATGCGTCGTTCGAATCGTTATTTGTCAAAAAAAGCCATCTACGATTACGGAACTGACCTCGAAATTACAAGGTGGGAAGGATCAAGTTATTAAATTTCATACTTATACTCGAAATAATTATATGAATATTTATTGTTCCACACACATCCTTGCATGGATGAAGAATGTATGTGGCGACAACAAAAAATCAGATGTTGTCTGAATATTGTTGTACATATTTACTTATTATTATAAATGTTGTGTTCATGTATGTGAATGTGTGTGTGTGTTTGTGTGTGTGTGTATGCTTGTAAAATATGCTTTAACATTAAATGTGGTGGCGGCTGTTCTTGCTTTAGTAGTGGTAGTTGTTGTTGTTATTATTATTATTATCGGTATCAATGTTGCTATTGCCACGGCTGGTCCTGATATTGCAACAACAATTTTTTGTTTTTATGGCTTACAATGAATAATTTTGTCGTTATAAGCGATTTATCTTTTTATTGCCATCGATTAACCGCAAGACCAATATAACACTGTCGCTGGCAACAATAACCAACATGATGACTATGACGATGATGCATACAAACATGCATAAGAGTATATATATATATATATATATGTATACATGTATATATGTATATAAATATCTAGATCCTCAGATACTAACAAGGCTGTTATTGAGTACGTTGCTGGCCACCGCAGTGGTTTTTATTAACACTTTAAGCTGGAGTATGTGAATGTGCAATATTTTTGAACGGCAGTCAATATTTTTTATCATAAAATTTAATGAAATCACTTATGCAAACAAACCCACATACAAACAAACAGACATTTCATGCCATAAAATTGATTCATTTAATATTTATACGTTACAGTACCCGTAAACAGAATGAATGATGCATTTTATTTAATTTGATACTTTTATTTTGGCATAAACTTTAGACCTGATTGGCTGATGAAATATCAGAGCATGGTTGGCTTGGTGGCCAGTCAGGTGTGGTGGACAGCCGAAGTCGAAGAAGCATTTAATCAGGCGCAAAATTTTGGAAACTTAAGAGCCATGAAGGATTTTCTAAACAAACTTAACTACCAGATGGATGAAATTGTACTTAAGGTTCGATCAGATTTAAGTGCAAATGATCGAAAGAAATTTAAGTCAATCACAACAATAGATGTCCATGCCAGAGACATTGTTGAAGCTTTTGTACGAGATAATATTCTAGACGCTGGCGAATTTAGTTGGGAAAGCCAATTAAGATTTTATTGGATAAAATTTTACGATAATTTGTTTGTCATTCAGTGCTCTGGAAGATTCGATTATGGATATGAATATTTGGGTCTGATTTCCCGTTTAGTTATTACACCTCTTACAGATCGTATTTACTTGACCATAACTCAGGCCCTGCTTATGAATTTGGGAGGTGCACCTGCTGGCCCAGCTGGTACTGGTAAAACTGAAACAACAAAGGATCTGGCTAAAGCCATGGCTCTACTCTGTGTTGTAACCAACTGCGGCGAAGGAATGGATTTTCGTGCTGTAGGTACAATTTTATCTGGACTTTCGCAATGTGGAGCATGGGGATGTTTTGATGAATTCAATCGTATTGACATCTCAGTATTAAGTGTAATTTCTACACAGCTTCAAACAATTCGTAATGCTCTGTTACGAAAACTGCAAAGATTTATTGTGAGTATTTTAATTAGATCATGTGACACAATTAGTTAGAATTTTCCAATACGAATGTCAAATTTGAAATATCTTGAACGATATTAACACTGGCCTACACTAGAAGAATTTTTTTCAGAATCTCAAAGTTCTTGGCATTAATCCTCCGAGGATCTCTGTCAAAATTTAAAAAGAAATTCGTTAAAATTTGATTAATGAAAATTGCATCATATAATAAAATTGTCCAGGCTGGACAAATATATAAAAAAATAAATGTTTCCATTATATTTGCCAAAATTTTCACATACATAAACCTTATCGATATTTTCAAGTGGAATCATGTTAAATCGTTTAATGTATATGAGAAATGCAAAATATTAGTTGAAAATCTCGAAAATGGCGAAAATTCGCAAGATCTTTCTAACATCGCGGAAATGACAAATCGGAAACTAGTCTCGAAAAATCGAGAAAAATCGCTAATTATATGAAAGAAATCGCTTAACATGTAAAGAAAAACAAATATTTTGTTCTTTAATTTTGATCATGTAATAAAATCGCAGAGGACATTTTTGTGATGTTTTCTATTTACCAACGATTTTTTCACAAACAAAACTTACATACAAATTCGTAAGTATTAGATTACATATTGTCAAATTTATTTGAAATTTTTAAACGCCTCAACCTACATACATATCTATCATACGAAATTCGAAATATTGTATAGACACAAAAAACTCATTTGCTAAATCATCATTTGTTGGCATCCCACTAAAAATTTCCGTTAACAATTAATGAGTTAAAATGCCATTAAAATTACTTTTCACTACTTTTATTTCGGCATTTTAACTAATTACTTTAAACTGGCGACGTCAGATGACTTACAAATAACTACTTCAATATTTAGATGATATGAAATATTTGAAATGTAATAAAAATTTAAAAAAATCTGCTCAGTATTGAACACGCGCCGAGTGTGTTTTCTACCAAGTGTTACTTCTTTTTGCAAACTGGCACACAAATAAAAACAATTAATTAAATTTTTACGTTACTATTTTCTAAAAATTTTTAACATTCTCTTTCAAGTTTGAAGGCAGCGATATAAAAATTGATCACAAAGTTGGCATATTTGTAACAATGAATCCTGGATATGCTGGTCGTACAGAGCTACCAGAGTCTGTCAAAGCTTTATTTAGACCTGTTACCTGCATCAAACCCGATTTAGAGTTAATTTGTTTAATATCACTTTTTTCCGATGGATTTTTAACAGCAAAAGTAAGTATTCTTCTAAACAAGCTTACAAATGTTTAACTTATTTATTTATTTATTAAATTCATTATGTGGAGGGAAAGTTTCAAATTACACGCACAAAACAACACAATAGAAATATACTGTAACAAAACCTACCTGGCGAACATAACAAAACGTTTGCGAATAAAAGCAATTTTGTATAAAAATAAACTCAAGGGCTTTCACTTAACGTCTTAGAAAATTAAAATTTGCATACGGTATATTCATATGAAATGTTGATTTGAAAAATATTAAAAAAAATTATCGGTGAATTGTTAAATTATATCAGAAAACAGATTTTCATTATAATTATTTATGCAATTTAATTTTAATAGAAAGTTATTTTACTGCAAAAAAAACCAATAAAAATTCTTGCATATTTTTTTTAGGTTTTGGCCAAAAAGATGACAGTTTTATATGCACTTGCGCAAGAGCAACTCTCTAAGCAGTATCATTACGATTGGGGTCTACGTTCGCTTAATTCTGTATTACGTATGGCTGGAGTCATGAAACGGCAATCAAATGATTTGCCAGAAGCTGTTGTATTGATGCGTGTTTTACGTGACATGAATTTTCCAAAATTCATATTTGAAGATGTACCACTGTTTCTCGGGCTTATTAAGGTAAAAAATATTCTTATTGTCCTTAGAGTTTCATCCGTGCACACCAATCAGTTAAATTTTATATATGTTTATAAATTTAACGGTAAACAAGATACAATAAAATTCGCTGATTTCTTTTTTAGGACTTGTTTCCAGGAATCGATTGTCCCCGCGTTGGATATCCCGATTTTAATGCCGCGGTACGCCAAAGCCTTGTGAATGATGGATTCATTTTGTTGGCCGATCAGGTACAATTTCTTCTTCTAAAATTTTAATTCAATCATCCACTTAGGAAATTCTCTTTTAAGTACAAAATTTTTTTGTTATATGTACATTTAATGTTTTGTTATATTTTGTTGGTTTTTTTTTTTTTTTGTTTTCTTTAAATGGACAGCACAACTTTCATTTAAAGAACTTCAGTGACAAAATGAACATCAAACAGAAGCACCTACAACAACTACTTGCATCAATGTGACATAGAAAAACAAACATTGAAAACATATTTTTTAAATCTTTCCGGCATTGAAATGGAAATGTTCTTATATCTTTCTAAAATACTTTACATATTTTCTATCCATGTAAAAATCCTCGCACAGAGACATGTAGTGATAAGCAATCGACGCTGCAGATGTAGTTGTCGGTTGTCGGTTGTCGTGTTTTACTGTTGTTGCTGTTAACAACAATGTCATAATCTTGCCATTATTATCCCTGACATTTTACGATAAATTTAAAATAACAACAATATCAAGACTAATATAAAGTAAAAAATAAATAGCAAAAAAATGGAAATCCTTTTTGTGCATCACAGGCGTAGACACTTTGACACATTCTAAATTGTACTTTTAAAGCAAAAAAAATATATAAGTAAAAAAATTTTCAAAATGCATAGAATAGAACAACTGGGAAAGAAATTCAAAGGAGAAAATATGAATTGTTTATAATTTCATGTACAGAGTACATCATTTGAGAAAAAAAACTTCAAAAGTAAAGTGAAAATTTCTTCTTGTGAATAAACAAGTGCAACAATGACATCGTCATGACAAACACCTTAACAACAAAACAGAATAACACACATTCATACAAAATTCCAGATAAAACAATTTTATTTTGTAAATGTACTTGATCTTTAACATTTAAACACCATCCCACAATTCCCCCAGTGGTCGTTATGTATTTTTTATGTATTTTTTGTTTTTTTTTTTGTTTAACCAATCTCTTCTGTTGTGTGAGTTGCTGTTCCTTTGTGTTAATTGCTCCTGCTTTTAACACTTGCAATTGTGTGTCCATATTATTTTTTATTTTTTGTTTGCTTTTTTTCCAACAATTTCTACTTTTTCATCTTGTCTTGCAGGAAGACAAAGTGGTACAAATGTATGAAACAATGATGACCCGGCATTCCACTATGATTGTTGGACCAACAGGTGGTGGCAAAACTGTTGTCATAAATACACTAATTAAGGCCCAATCCTTTATGGGTCTGCCGACAAAATGTATAACACTTAACCCCAAAGTAAGTACAAAATCCAAGTTATAATATATCTTATGCTTTTATGGACATTTTAGCAACAAATTTTTAAAGCAAGAATAACACAAAGAAATATTCATTTTTACTAGCACGAAATTGCATACATACTCTTACACATGTTTTTCACTTGAAATATTTGTATGTATACCAAATTATTACTAAATAATTCCTCGAATAGTGTTGAGATGCACTTGCTATTCAGTTGCGATACACATTCATACATATTCTTATGTACGTATAAGATATATTTAAACATCTAACGGCATTTAATTAGATAAAATCACATGCTTATATGCTGGGAATGGTTTGAGTGCATGTTTGTATGAAGAATTGTGTTGTTGTATGTATTTTTTGACAACTTACAAGAACATTTTGATCTATGAATTGTATTTTAAAAACGAAATGCACTCAATCACCAAATAAAATCAAAATGAATTTGTTTTATAAGTATTTATAAAATTATTTAATTCAAAAACTGTTTGCCCCCCGTCAGATCCAAATATCTTCTTCTTCTTCTTATTTCCTTTAGCTCCCTGTGGAGCATAGGGCCTCAAAAGTATGCCAATATCATATTGCAGCAGTGTCATTCGTCAGTAATTTGAATACCTTTTTTTATTTGCAGGCATGTTCCGTTGTAGAGTTGTATGGTTTTCTTGATCCAGATACAAGAGACTGGGTTGATGGTTTATTTTCCAATATATTTCGAGAAATGAATAGACCTGTGGACCGTGAAGTATGTACATATTTAAAAAATATTATTCAATCCAGATTGTTTGTTTTTAGATCGTCCAAGACGAAATGTATATTTTGAGAAATATTTCTAACATAAAAAAGGCGTAATTCGATTCTGTTGACATCTTATGCAAATCCTGCAGTCCACTTACATTCCGTGCTTTTCGCCAGAAAAGTATAACTGCATTAAATTTAATATCCCTGATCAACCTTCACACACACATACATACACACTATACCATATATATGTTCATGAACACAACTTTTGGAGTCCGAGCTGCTACACTATTTTTAAATTTTAGCTTTTTTAACATTTCCTTTAAGCCAGAAAACTAAAAAATCTCTTTTCTTATCAAAAAAAAACTTTAACCCTTGCCTTCTTGTAAAAGTCAAACAATATATTTTTTTCAAGTGAAAGTTTAATGCTTCGTCAACATTAGCAGCAGGTACGGAAAACAAATGCCAACACTATTTCCTACATAAGGGAAACTCATCACACGGCTGATGTTTAAGTGTTGCCACAAACTTAGTTTAAACTGAAATTATTCGATTATTTCTCATTTTGTTGATTGTTGAAAAATAATTCTTTAATAAAACAAAAATTAAATGAGTTAACTAATTTGCTTAAAGATATTGTCATATTAGAAATTTAGTGATAACAAACAAGATTAGACATGACATGATAACACTGTTACGACACTATCAACTGAAAAATACTTACATATCTATTCATATATGCATGTAGTAGATATGTGTAATACACGATGCGTGATCCCTGAAGACATTTTTTCACTTCTCTTTATATAATTTCCAAGCTTACATAAGTTATAAAACCAATAGTGGAAACAGATTTAATCCCAATAGACATCAATGTGCAGCAGCAGGCAAAAAATAACATTGACACCAATTTCATCATTTTCTATTTTGATACGCATGCAACTGGCACCCCATCTAACCATCTGCAAATGAAGACACACACAAACACTAAGGTAGAATGATATTTGTATAAATTTGCTCACGATGCCAACATCACCGCCCCCTTTATTTACCAAGTCAAAATTCATCGCTATAATGAGTCTGATGCATAATCATAACTTTTTGAGTGCCTCATTTATGTCTGTATGTATGTATGTATGTGCACGGTATATATTCGCATGCAACCATACCAAAATTCCCAGTAAACATTATTGACAACAACAATCATCAGTCAACCGTGTGGAAAATTTCTTTAGATATTTATCACGTTCTCTGCCTTTTCTCACATTTTCTAATAAATACGATAAATGTCTACTCTAGTGACGTATTCGAACTTGACTATTCGCCTAATTCAAACGATTATTTCTCGCATAAAATAATATTTAAGAAAAGTGCATCAAATTTTAATAATTTTAATTTAAAGAAAACCCATTTACCTTTGACGCAAGATAGTAACCATTTTACAACAAAAAAAAATTAAATTATTTATTTTGCAACTCGCATTTAAAAATTAAAAAGTCTTATATGTTCATATCATGTTAAGTTAATAAATCAAACCGCAGTAGAGGAATGTTGAACTTCAAAAAAAAGAAGAACTAAAAGTTGCGAAAGTCCACCAATTTGGTGGCTGAGCCAAAATATATATATGAGTTTGTGTTGATTATTAGTTCCAAACAGTAATGAGGGAATTTCGTACTAACCAGCATTATTTCATTGTAGAATAAAAATTGAATTAAAAAATAATTCTCATATTCTATTTCTGTTGAAAACTGGTTAAATAGCTGATATTCTTCTCATTTAGTATCCACTTTACGAAAATTGTAAAGATGGACAATTGAACGGTGATGAGAGGTGTAGCGGCCTTGAAATCAGTACTGATACGTTCTGCTAAAAACTGATTGGATATAAATAATAATATTTTCCAACACAAAAAAACTCTTAGTAATTTTGAATTTTCATGAATTCAATAAAACTGAACTTGAGCCTGATAATATTACTTTTCATATCTAAATCAATATAAGTTCAAATAATAATTACGTTTATTCGTAATAATAATAATATAAAAATAAGAATTATTAATTTTTATTGTTGATAATCCAACAATTTTGTATACTTTAGAATACTTGTTACATGTGATTTTTTTTTTTTTTTTCATTTGTTCATGGAAAAATACTTCCGAGCCGAGCTCAATTTTTTGGCTTTAGTGTATTTCTAACTTATTCACCTGAGAGTGAAAAAACCCCATTCTTGAAATTTTTTTAACGTTTCATTCAAAACATAGCACGACTTCTAGGTACAACTAGGACAACAACTACAAACATCCAAAATAACAAATTTAAAAATTTTTTACGTATGCATTTCAAACTGAAAAAAAAAAATTTGTTAGATTAATTGACATTAATTATTCGATTTAATCGTTATTCGAAAATCGGCATATTAAAATTATTCGAACAAGAGTTTCGTTTTGTTTGATCGATTAATCGAATTATTCTTAATCGGTTGACAACTCTAATGTATGGTCTGCACATTGTTGATAATAAATACTTAAGGCCCAACCATAATATGCATAAGCTAGCTTAAGTCAGCTTAAGCAACTGTGCGAATAAATGTAAATCGTATGCGGCTAACTATAATAAACTTAAGGAAACTTTTCGTTAAGTTTCATGAAACGTCATTTGCTTAAGCAAAGTGCGAAACTGAACGCACATTCCGTACGGAATCAGCTTTTCTACAAATACATACATACATACATACAAACATACAAAATTTGATTTATTTTATAAATCATCACATAATACATATGTATGTTTGTACGTAAAAATAAATTAATTTTGAAAATGGAAACAGAAGGCGAGTTTACATATAAAATTGAATAGAAAATGTGGAAGAAAAGAAGTGTGACATTTCATATATTTTATTTAACATATTTTATTTCCACTGATGTATGTATATTCTAGTACTTTTGCCCTTAAATAAAATAAATACTACAAAGTACATAATTTCGGTTATAACTTTTCTTATTATTAGTAAAAATAATAATAAACGTATATTTTAGCATAATTTTTTTTTAATTACAATCGTTTTATATACATTTGTGAACAAGAATGAATTTATTTAGGGAAAATAAGAAGATACAAATTTTTCGCAAAATTATTTATGCTACATATGTGTGAAACTATGACTACTTAAATCTTAAGTCGCATAAGTACATTATAGCCACCTAAAAGTCTCTGCGAATTTGCTTAAGTATTTGACAGACTTTTCGTTCAATTTTGACATTAGCTTAAGCCAGCTTATCCATATTATGGTTGGGCCTTTATACTTTGAGACATTTTATTACATCTGATGCTACATGCTGATTTACGATTTAGTAATAATTTTGAATTTAAAGTACGAATAAATTTTTCGCGATGAAATTCCATAAGCGTAATAAATGCTTGATAAGAAAATATTTGAAAAATTTCTGAGCATTTTTTTGTAACTTTGGAAGCATCATTTTGAATTTTTGCTGCATACTTATTTAATGTTTATAAAATTTTAGAAAAACCTGGCCTGGCCGACGATGTCGAAAGTTATCGACAGATATGTTTGGAGTATTTCTCAGACATGTCTAACTATTTTTTAGATAATTCATTTTCGACTTCGGAAATAAGTTCGGAGGGTTGTTCAATTTTCTATCCGATTACGAAAGAAATACCCGGTTTTAAAGTACAAACTAATGTTAGGAAACAAAAACAATCTGACTTCCTTCCATTTTAACATTTGACAGCTAGTTAGCATACAAGAGTATATTAAAACATTTACTTGAAAATATTACATAAATATGAATGATATTTTATTTACTAATACATCATCTGTGGCAATAAAGAAAAAAAAACAAGCCAGCATCAAGAGGAATATAATGCAATCAGTTTAATGCATCCCCACAGGAACGCCGCTATGTCTGTTTTGATGGAGACGTTGATGCGCTTTGGATTGAAAACATGAACTCTGTTATGGATGATAATAAGCTGCTGACATTAGCAAATGGTGAACGAATTAGATTGGAAAACTACTGCGCCCTCCTTTTTGAGGTGAGTACGAATGCAAAAATAAAATGAATTTTTTCCTACGTTTTTTCAGCACAATAAATGCAGTTTTGAGCACAGCATTTTGGTTTATTCAACTGAATCCAATGTTTGGCGAAATGGCTATTTCATTTTATTAAATAGAATATCTTCTTTTTGTTGTTGCCATTTGCCAATATTATATACATACATACATATATACATACATAAATACATACATACATACATACATACATAAATAAAAAGCAAACTGCAAGGATATAAAGATATTTTAAAAGTTCTTTTGTAATTTGATTAAAATTAAATTGTGAAAATGTTTATGCATTTGATAAAGCTGCCTTGGCTTACAACAACATAAAACTTCTGTACACAATGTAATCGCTGCACAGTGGAGCGATTGTATATTCGATTACAATACGAGATATAAAAAATGTTAAGGGAATGACAAATACGTGATATGATCACCAACTTCAAGTTAATATTTTACTGTTAACACATCGCAACTTTAATCATTTGTTTGATTTTTTATTTATTTATAAACAAACTGAATAAAATTGTGTTACAATTGATCTCTTTAAAGTTCAAAGACTCTTCATCAGAATCGATTGAAAAAAAAAACTTTTCTACTTCATATTTCCATTAAATATTATATTCATTTAACTTTCGTAAAAACATCATTGATAATAGTAATTTGATACCATTAATTTGTTTATTTGTGCAAATATAAAAAGTTTTTTTCTTGCAACGAAATTAAAATCATTTCTAATTAAATTTTTTTTTTTAATAGTTTTCTAATTTTCTTTCCACCACAACAAAATGATTTTGTTGTCTAAAGCAACAACAACAAACTAAAGACTTTAACTGAAATTATTAAAATCCACAGGCATATTTTTTTTTTTTTTTGAGGCAAAATGGGATTATATTTGTGGTAGATTGTGAGCTGTCTAGAGTGTAAAAATATTTGAACTCATTTATTTTATACGTTTTTTTGACAAAAACCAAAAGTTAAGCCAAACAACAACCAGCCAACAAACAAACAAATCCATGTTAAATCATTAACAAAATAGTAGCTTTATTGGAAGGCAATAATCAAATAAAAACAAATGTACTCACTTTATCATCGTCGTTTAATATACAAAATGGATTTTAAGAAACATTTTAATTTCAAAGTTGTTTTATTTCATTTATTTTATTGACACACATGTACTAGACATTTATTATGCAGGGTGAAATGTGTTGGTCAGTGTCGAGTATTGTTACGTGGACAGTTATTTTGAAGCAAATAAATTAAAAGTGTTTTGATTTTTTGGTTACTGATCACTATTTTCATCTGAGAGTAATTTGTATAGCCTCTACCAATATGGTTTCTCATTCCCTTTTTAATTTCCATTATAATCTTAGAGATAGAAAAAAAAGATATGTTCATCTGTAGTTTTGTCGGTCTTTCTGAACGCGAAGTCGTTTTCGAAGACTTCAGAATATTTAAAGACTTGATTCTTATACTACAGAGCATAGCTTGGGAATAATGATTAGAAATCCTAATGATTAGCAATTGGATTAGAAATTTTAATTGTGCTGAAAAATTGATTAATTATGATTAGTTAGCTATTTTAGACGATTACTAATTGATTAGATTAGAAATAATCAAGAATCTAATCACAATTAGTGACGATTAGCATTTCTAATCAAATCTAATCAAAACTAATCAAAAAAATAATTGATTAGATTTCTTGATTATTTTTGATTAGATTTGATTACAAATGCTAATCGTCACTAATTGTGATTAGATTTTTGATGAATTATATATGTGCAGAATCAGCACACATGCACCGCACCGTATGCAATTTTTTGCAATATTAAAAAACTGTTACATTATGTAAATATAGCAACAAATGTGATAAATAAATATTTTCTTTTCACAAAAATAGTTAAAAATAGTGGATCTAATCAAATCTAATCAAAAATAATCAAGAAATCTAATCAATTATTTTTTGGATTAGTTTTGATTAGATTTGATTACAAATACTAATCGTCACTAATTGTGATTAGATTTTTGATTATTTCTAATCTAATTAATTAGTAATCTGAAATTTTTATCAAAATTCAATTCTAATGATTAGATTATTTTATTTCTCTAATCTAATGATTTCTAATTCTAATCGAAATTCCCAAGCTATGCTACAGAGTCATGATTTATTTTAAGACAATTCGTATTGCATGTCAGCAATAATAAAATATAATTTCTGACATTTGATTGAATATGCTTATAATAACTTTTCAAACCTCGAAGTGTCGCGTTAGCCGCTTAAAAAAATGAATTATCACATAGCTTTTATATCAAATAACAGATTTTTAAAGTAATTAAACAAAATAATTTTACTATAACTAAACAGAATAAACAGTTCTTCTGGATATCCAACATTATTTAAAAAAAATTCCTAAAATATATTTAAAATATCACAATTTAGTCATCATTATTTAAAAATTTTAAATTTAGTGAAGAATTTGTAGAATAATCTGTATACAGTATATGCGAATCTTTAGGGTTTTATAAAACATTAACGTTATTTATAGATAAATCAATATTATTCTATAGAATATAAAAGAATGTAATTAAGTACTTAATGGGCTCTTCCTTATTATGAATTAAAACTCTAAATAAATATTAAAATTTATTAAGCGTAACGTAAAACTTACCAACAGTTTGTTTTTTTTTTATTTTACGGTGAAGGAAATCATGGATCAGTTGTGCTGGTACCGCGATACAACCGCAATTTATTTGGTAGTAATAAAATTTATTCAATATTGTCTTTTAGTCTTTCTTATATAAATTAAAATAGGTACGAGTACAATTAATTTCCAAGAATGAAATTTGCTAGAAAACCGCATTTATAAGCGATTATGACAGTAGCAAATTAAAATTGAAATAAATAATAAAGCTACAACGAAAATTTCAACGTATTCGGAAAACTGATTGCTTTTCTCAGCAAAATAAAATTACCACTTTAAATCGTCGCAGGTGGTGGACTCCACGTCTCCCCGCATGCCGTAGCAAAATAATAGATCAATACGTACATAATTTAAAGGAAATTTTTTTAACAATTGATGGCAAATATTAATAATGTAATTAATGTATGTAGATAATAATTTTGTGGAGTTTTTTAATTTTATTACACATTTTTAAAACCACCGTCATTGTGTAAAAACTACTTTAAATTTGTTATTATTGGTACAGAAGTGCACAAAATCCATGTTCCCATCCCTTGATGTAAACAAAATCACTTTTATTTCCTTTAAAAACAACTAACATTGACTTTTGCTATCATTTTGCACTCTTAATAACTCAACACTGTGCTAATAAATTTTATTGTAGCTTTTATACATTTTTAGAAAAAGTGTTTCCAAAAATGAAATTTAAAATGC
This sequence comes from Lypha dubia, assembly GCA_947311025.1. Taxonomy (NCBI): domain Eukaryota; kingdom Metazoa; phylum Arthropoda; class Insecta; order Diptera; family Tachinidae; genus Lypha; species Lypha dubia. The sequence continues at coordinate 480,556 of OX371260.1, read as the reverse complement.
ATATTTTACTAAATTGAAAAAAAAAAATAACTAAAGGATTTGGATTTATTTTTTTCCATACAATGTATAAATATATTTCAAAGTGTTGAAAAACATGATATCTATTTACATGTGATTTTATTGTGAATTCTAAGTGAAGTATTTGATCTCTGTATTTTAAATAATGCTGTTTTTTAATAAGATTTGTTGATTTAAGAGTTCTTTTATGTTTTGCCGCTAATAAAAATATGTTTTGATGATAAAAAAAAGCGGTTTTTTCATTTGACGTTTTTATGACTATTTTAAAAACCTATATTGACGATAATAACGATTATTGCTCAAAACTATGACGATATTACCTCAAAATATCTGGCAGCTATGAAAGCCGAATGCACTTAACAGGTGCTGTTATTAACATCGTCGCTACTCTGTTTATCCCATATAATTATCCAAGACCGCTGGTATGTTTAACCATGGTATTTAACCGTGTATAGATATTTATTTAGGGTTGCCATTCGAGTTGAACTTTTTAAAAGAAAAATTTTTTTAATGAGATATTTCGCTATATTAAGTTGTTCCATGGTGAAAAATTCAAAAATTAAATATTTTGCTGCATATGTTATTCTAATTAATCATTTTTTTTTTATTTGAAATATCTTATATTATAAGAAATATTTTTTCCCTAACTAAGTATTGATTTCCTCCACACCTAAAATAGCAAGTTCACTATATATCATGCCAACTAATGTCAGAATAAAAACTCCAAGCAAACCACTAACGGCTCGTTTTGTATGAAAATATCTAGTTATATTTTGTTGCTCGATATATTTTCTTTGAGTCAAACAGTTCTTCCATAGTATTTATATATAATTTAATTATAAAATTTTTTTTTTTTTTGTACGAATTTGGGAATTCGTCTGAAGAGATAAGCAAAACGCTCTAAATGATCTGTGAAATTAACCGATCTTTCAAAGTTTAACCAGAATATTTGTGGTTTAAATGGTTTCGGAATTTTAGATAATTTTTTTGAATCTATAATTCAGTTTTTCATAAATATTTTTATTATAAATTTACTCCGATAGGAACTACTAACTCGCAGCAAATGACAAATTGAAATTATAATTTATTTAACAATTTTAGGTTGGCAACCTAAATTATGCATCGCCAGCTACAGTATCCCGAGCTGGTATGGTGTTTGTAGATCCCAAAAATCTGCGCTATAGTCCGTACTGGCAGCGATGGCTATTGGGTAGACCGGAAACTCAAAGAGAACTGCTGCAAGTAAGATAATCGATATACTAAATCACAAACGTTGAAATTCCATTCGATTTGTAACATAAAGTCTTCTATAAAAGTTTAAGCAAATTTCGTGATGAAGTTTTTAAATTAATTTTGCTAATTTAGTTCTATAGGAAGGTGAATTTGTTGATTGTGGAATTTCAACTTCTTTATTCAATTGGATAATATTGTTTTAAAAATATTTCACTTGAACTCTTTAGGACATGTTCGAAAGGATAATAACACAAGCGATTGCATTCATCCATGAGGGCTTAGATGGTACATCCCAAGGAAATCCGCTTAAAACTGTCATTATGCAGACCGAACTGAATATGATTGCACAATTCTGTAATATGTATGATGCTTTATTGCCACCATTTGATAAGAAAGAAGATGTGTCGTTTGAAGCACCCGCACCACTAGAGTACGATAATGATACACTTGAATGCTGTTTCATACAGTGCATTTATTTATCACTGGGTGCATGTTTGATTGAAACCGATCGAAATGTGTTTGATGAATTTTTGAAACGAATTTCTGGTCTTCCGTGTGTACAGGATTCTAAAGACAAACCAGCAACCGGAGGTCAACTGCCAACCCATAAACCAACAATTTATGATTATTTCTTTGCCCAACAAACTTCTTGTTGGATGGCTTGGGAATGGACTGTGCCATCATATGTACATGATGCAAGCATGAACTTTAGCGAGATTTTAGTACCAACTGTAGACAGTACGAGAACTGTTAGCATTTTAGCTCTAAACAGTTATGTAAGGGTTTTATTTTAAATTCCGTCTTATTTTATTTTAAATAAACTAAAATCCTATTTGAAGATAAAAAGACCTGTACTGTTGGTTGGCGAAGCTGGAACCTCAAAAACTGCAATTATATCTCAATATTTACGAAATCTGGACAAAGATATCCATGTAAGAAACACGCACCATCTCTCTCCTGAATTTGCTAAAACTTAAAAAGAAGTTTAAAAAATAAAATTATAAAGAAAATAAGATTGATTTTTCTTCTAACTTTGCATAAAAATTAATGAAAGCAAAGCAGAAAATGGAAGAAAATCATTTCAAATGCCTTCAAGACACATTTTATAAAAAATAAAAATAAATAATTTCCATCAGTAGATGCTTAAAATCGACTTCTTGTTGATTTGATTTCTGATTCTTTTATATAAATGCCTACTAATGTTTTTTTTTTCTTAGTTTTCTTTTTAAATTTCCATAGCAAGAATTTCAACATAAGATTTTTCATACTTTCTTTCACAGATTATTCTTAACATTAATTTTTCGTCGAGAACCTCTTCTATGGATGTGCAACGAACCATTGAGGCAGCTGTAGAAAAACGCACAAAAGACATCTACGGCCCACCAATGGGGAAGAAGATTGCATGCTTTATAGATGACATGAATATGCCTCAAGTTGATGAGTAAGTGAATGATGGAATTGTTTCCTTTCTTATACCATTGACCTGCGAATCCACATGAAACGACATTAAATTCTTACAAATTTGTTATTTTCCACTTATTTCAGATATGGAACACAACAACCAATTGCGTTATTAAAACTTTTCTTTGAACGTGGAGGCATGTACGATCGTGACAAGGACCTAAATTGGAAAAAATTTAAGGATTTGACATTCTACGGTGCCATGGGATGTGCAGGTGGTGGACGCAATGATGTTGATCCTCGTTTTATTTCTATGTTTTCCGTCTTTAACATTATCTTTCCCAATGATGAGTCACTTTCACAAATTTATGTATCAATATTTAAAGGACATCTCCAATATGGCGAAACATTTAATCAAAAACTTGTACCCATGGCTGATATTATCGTTCAAATGACTTTACGTCTTTTTAAGGTTTGTTTTTTATGAAAACATTTAATTTCATTGTTCTTTAACTAAAACACTTTAATGGTGGGGGAAGACGGGCACAGGGCTTAAGAACAAAGTATAAGTATGCGTATTATTTTGACATGTTTGTGTGTCATTGTCACATTTCAACTTTGACATATCGGTTTATTATTAAATAATACTGCTGCAAATGCCCCTTGTACTATTTTTAGTGTGAAAAAATGCAAAAGTCAAATATCGATAGAAAAAGTTAGCAATTGAAAAATAAGCAGTTTAAAAAATTCTTTCTACAGCCCACATATAATTATTCACTTTGAGTAATTTTATTATGATCATGTTGGAAATACATATTTTATATCTGCAAGACATGTGTCCTTCGAAAACAACGAATTGAGTAGAAAATTTGCATATGCAACTCGCATAAATTTTTCATAATCTTTATCAAATCGTTTATTTTACAATCGAAAATTATTCAAAGCCAAATAAAAATGAATACTTGTCCTCCTTATAGGAAATATGTACTTACATATACGAGTATAGCGTATAGAAATATTTTCAGAATTCAAAAATAAATTTCATCGAAATAAAATGAGAATCCATGTACACACAATTACGTATTAGGGTACTCAAGAAACGATATTCGAGTCGACCAAATAGCTTCGATTTTTCAAGTAATTTTTTGCTTCAAACATGTTCGAGTTAAATTTTAGTTCAATTCACAAATTCAACACTAATAATAAATCGCAGATGAAATTCATGAAAACTTTAATAACACCACTAGTAGACAAATCCATCAAAACACTCCAAGTTTGTAGAGATAAAAAAATATGGTATTCATATTTTGACCAACTAGATAAATATTATTACTATGTACTCGTATACCCTATATTATCACAAGGATATTTATATGAATAAATGTTCATATCAGAACACAGACGCACACACATAATCATTTTTTTATTCCTTTTGCTCGCTTAAGCACTCACACACACATTAAAACTCATTCATGCATTTGCGATAATAAATGTTTTATGCAAAACTATTAGACCGCCCCACATAAAGGTCGTTTTCTGACACCTCAACGTTTAAGTAGAGAAGTAAATTTTATAAAACCAAACAATTTTGTAATAAAAAAGTATTAACTTATAAAAATCGACGATGGACTTCCCAAGAAATTGTGGCATCTCAAGAAATAACAAATAAAATTCAAAAATAAGAAACAAAGATCGCTTTAATCAATTTATGCTCCAATGTGAAAATGCCAAGTGTTATGCCACTCTTGCACACACCGGCTCAAGCACTTTACCTTCACTAATAATTTTATATGTGGAATAGTGATGTTACGAAAATCAATTTTTAGTATTCGTGAATACGAATACGAATATTTAAAACAGTATTCGCCGAATACGAATACGAATACGAATACGAATATTTCTTTTGAGGTTTATATTTAAAATTTAATTGGAAAAAATCCCTGCCTTTGCGTTAGTAACTATAAATGAAAAAAAAAATTTAGTGATTTAACATTATTATTGCATTAAGATGCCGAATTTGAAAACCTCTACAGAACATTTTTTAATTATTTTACTTAAATACTTTCAGATTTCGTTTTTCTTACTCTGCGTGAAATACAATGGGTTTTTTTAATAAAAATTAATATATTTTTTTACATTTTATGTACTTTTTTTAAACTTTTGTATGATTTTTTTTTTGGAAAATGTATGGGAAAATTATTCGAAAAATATTCGCTTGAATTTGGCGAATACGAATACGAATATCTTAAAACAGGCGAATAGTCGAATAGTCGAATACGAATACGAGTATTCGTAACATCACTAATGTGGAACTCATTGTATATAATTCACACTTACACACGCAAATAAAGAATTGGAAAAAATACTCTTCGAAAGTGATTCAAGTTCTTCCTTAAAATATTCACTTGAACATTACGGTCGTTTGTTGGCTGACTGGTTACTGTGTGTCGGTTACAGAGAAATGCTATTTTTAACAATTGTTGACACTAAAATATAGTTGCACTTCGATGCACTTTCTTTATAGACAAAAAAAAACTAAACCAAAATACCATGCAAATATAAGTTTAAATGAATTATAGTTTTTCTTTTGCTTGTAGTTCAAATAAAAATTATGTATTTGGTTTGATTATGTGATTTTTAAAATCTTTTTATTTTATTTTCGAATACGAAATGAAAAATATTATATAATCGGTCCTGCTCTGTGTTTCATACGGAATGAAAATGAAATATTAACAACGATGCCATTAGAATTGACAGTAAATATTTTCATTTTCTATTTTTATATTATTATTATTACGAATAAACGTAATTATTATTTGAACTTATATTGATGTATATATGAAAAGTAATATTATCAGGCTCAAGTTCAGTTTTATTGAATTAATGAAAATTCAAAATTACTAAGAGTTTTTTTATGTTGGAAAATATTATTATTTATATCCAATCAGTTTTTAGCAGAACGTATCAGTACTGATTTCAAGGCTGCTACACCTTTACTCGTTTATTCCTAATAATAATAATATAAAAATATTAATTCCGCTTGGGCACGAGCTATAAATACCCTAATAACAAGGGTCACAGTAATATGTGAATTTCCCTAAATATAGAGTATAAATAACAAAAACGTTAGAATACAAAGTAGAATACTTTGATGATAACGGACTATGAGTTTGTGTTGATTATTAGTACTTTCCAAACAGTAATGAGGGAATTTCGTACTAACCAGCACTGTTTCAAGGTAGAATAAAACATGAATTAAAAATTAATTCTCATATTCTATTTCTCTTGAAAACTGGTTAAATAGTTGATATTCTTCTCAATTAGTATCCACTTTACGAAAATTGTAAAGATGGACAATTGAACGCTGATGCGAGGTGTAGCGGCCTTGAAATCAGTACTGATATGTTCTGCTAAAAACTGATTGGATATAAATAATAATATTTTCCAATATAAAAAAACTCTTAGTAATTTTGAATTTTCATTAATTCAATAAAACTGAACTTTTCATATATATAGCCATGTCACAGAGATCTATTCCGTTCGGAAACGGAATCCAATTTGTATTTTGGTTCTTCAAAAAGCGAATAACGGAAATGGTTTTCGGAATAAAAGCACTTTTGGATAAATAAAATTTTTCTGTTTGTAAATTTAAAAATGGTTTCATTTCGAAAAATCATTTCTATTAAATGTTTCTTTAAGAATCAAAATACGGATTGAATTCCGTTTCCGAACGGATTAGATCTCTGTGACATGGCTGATATTTTCATTTTCAAAATCTTACATTTATTTGAGCATGTACTCAATTATTTATGTTTTAAATTTTATTTTGTTTGTTGCGGGTTAGCAATATCTAGATATATATTTCGTTGGTAGCCATACCAATTCATCAGTAGATTTTTTACCCTTTATGTTCTAAAGCTCATCTATTTATACAAAAACTCACAAAAATATTTTTGTGAATTACAAAGCATAAAAATAGCTTTCAAAAATTTCTTAAACACACATAAAAAATAATTTTCCATTATGAATTTTTTAAACATAAAGGGTAAAAAATCTACTGATGAATTGGTATGGCTACCAACGAAATATATACATATCTAGATATTGGTAACCCGCAACAAATAAATAAAATTTTAAATATTTTGATTTTCAGTAAAATATTGAACAGCTTTTTACTTTTTGATAGAAAAAATCAATTTGCAAATGCAGGCGTTTTTAATGTCAACTTGTGTGTCTCAAAATCATATTTCTGTTTAATGCAGTTGTTAATATCAGACAAAGTTATACATACATACATACTTACATACAAACATACGTAGAAATATCTGTGAATATAGATTAATATTCAAAAATTAAAAATTTTTCTCATAAATTTATTTAATAGAAAAACTGAAGTGTACTTTTCTGCTAATCCCAATTTGTGAGACCATGTACTGCAACACTATAATCAGCATTTTATTCTAAATTTTAATAGATTGTCGTTGTGGAATTGCCCCCTACACCATCAAAATTTCATTACATATTTAATTTAAAAGATCTGTCACGGATTTTTGCTGGCATGCTACTTATTCACTCAAGTATATTTAAAACACTGCGAGATTTAATACGAGTTTGGCGAAATGAGTTCACGCGCATTATTTGTGATCGTTTGATTTCGGAAACGGTAAGTGAATATCAGCTAAAAATGGGTGAGTGGAGAAGAAAAATAAATTCAAGTATGTAAATGTGTCTGACTGACTAAGTCATTTATGCGATTTGATAACATTAGATTAAATTTTAAAAATCCTCTTCGATTTATTATGAAGAATGTGAGAATGCCACCATGGCCGCACTAGTTTTCCAATTTTAAAGTAAAAATTTTAAATCTCTAAAACGGCCAACTTATATAAAGTGCAGGAAATAAAAATTTAATATATTTTTGCTGGAATTTTTCTGAAATTAATTTAAATATAAAAAACTAAAACAGTGTATGTACGTGTGTTATATTATAAATGAATTTGTGTGACTTATTTCTTTTGATTGATTTACAATTGATGTACAAATTAATACTCACAAAATGCAGTTAAAATTTTCGCAAATAATTCGCAAATATTTTTTAAATTGCCATGTTTCTTCTTATGGCAGTGCAACAAACAAATATAAATGGAATTTGAAATACAAAAAAAAATATGTTTATGATTTACGTGATTTATTAACATAACAATTAATTACTTTTGAGATTAATAAAGTGAATAGATGTATGTACATGTATTTGTTGCTATTTTTATAAATATTTTCATATGAAATGATTTTCAAGAGTTGTGTAATAAACCAATCAAACCAATTTCCGTGTTAATTTCTATCGTCTGTGTTTCTTTAAAGGATTTACAATTGATGAGACGGCAGATAGAAAATGAAATAAACGAAAAGTTTACTCCAGACTTTGAAGTGGAAAATGGATTCGAATATCTTCAATCAGGTAAATTTAGAGTCTTAATTAAATATGTGTGAATGATGACTGGATTACACTAGTCTAATATTTAATGTACTATAATTAATGACAATTATATTATATATTTTATATTTCTCTTATTAACTTTCTTATTTCTCATAATAATTATTTATTTAATTATGCGCCACGTTGACTTAGAAGTTGAGAATATCACTTGATAACAATTTAATAAAATGTCCAATTCCAAATATATTCAAATCATTATCGACTTGAATGTAAATGCCAAATTCAAACGTCAGCATTGTTTTGAAAAAGTCTTGATATCAAAGTTATCGTATTTCAAAGGATTTACTTAATTTTTTGTTAAGTTTATAGTAATTATTTGAAAGCATTTTTACTAAGCTTCTTTATAAACATTTTCGTAAAAATATCAACAGAAACTGTCTCGGGCGACAGTTATTGAAATTAATTATCAATTATACTTATTGCCTGACGCTTCGCTTAAATCGGCGGTTGAATTGTTGCCGCAAAAACCAGTTATGTTAATTTTTCTTGTGTCAATGCTTTGGAATTTTTTCCAATTGTCTTGAAAACGAAAAATTTTGCCAGCCAAAATATAGACCTAATTAGGTGCTATAAATAAGTTGATTTCATTGTCAAATAATCGATCTTAAAAGCATAATTTGCTCAATATCAATCACGATGAAGTCAAAGTTCTTCAGTTTGTAACCTTTACACCAAGAGTAACGCTGACTGCAGCCGTAATATTTATTTTATTGTCCTGGTGTCCACACAAAATCTTAAAAATTAATTAAATAAAAAGTTAAAAAATTAAACTACGAGTATGTATACTACTTTCAAAATGATGTGCGTAATCAAGCGGAAAACTGGTGGCTCAAGAGCGGGCACTTTGTAACATTTCAATACAAAATACTAATATGTGAATATTTCCCGTGCGAAGCCGGGACAAGCAGCCAGTGTTTTATAAATGGGAAAAACCTTTCTCACATTTAAACTTTCAGTAAATAATGTCTGCGTTTAAAGATCCATAATAAGTTTTACAAGATGAAAATTTGTTTTATAGAGTCTCCTAATCTGGAACAATATGGAAGCAGTGAATTGCAGCTATATGAAAAAGAAGTTGTTACACTGCACGATCATGTCATGAGAGATCCATGTCTGTTTGGGGATTTTAGAAATGCCGCAAATGAGTCTGAACCCAGACATTACGAAGATCTTTTGGATTATGAAGCTGTATACCATTTATTTAACGAGGTTTTTCCTATAAATCTTCAAATTGTTGAGACCATAAGGATAACTTGAATTTCTTTCAGATTCTTGAGGAGTATCAAGATCGGAAAGGTAAAATGGAATTAGTGCTTTTTGAAGATTGTTTGGAGCATTTGACAAGAGTACATCGAACATTAAGGATGGATCGAGGTCATGTTTTGCTAGTTGGTGTTGGTGGAAGTGGCAAAAAATGTATAACTAGGTTGTCATCATTTACTGCCGAGTGCGAAGTGTTTGAAATAACAATTGCTAGAGGCTACAATGAACAATCTTTTCGAGATGATCTAAAAGTTCTCTTCACTATGGCTGGTGTAGAGCGTAAGAAAGTCGTATTCCTTTTTACATCCGCTCAGGTACAATGGAAAAAACAGTTTTACATAAATTCAACGAACCCCCGTTCCTTGAATTAAATTCTTTGAAATTCACCGTATTATACGTTGTTCCAATAAAATGTTCCTTGGAATTAAAAGTAAAATTTTATGTATTTATGAACTCAACGTTGAAACCTTTATTTGATTTTATTCGTTGAATTAAACAATGAACTAATTTTTTTATTTAACGTACTCGTATAATACGTTGAATTTAAGAATCTTGTTCATTTATTTAAACACAATATGAATAAATAGTTTGATTCAAAGAACCTGTTCCTTGACTTTAAGTAATACACGTTGATTTTGTTGTATGAACACGTTGGATCAAAGAATAAATTCTTAAAAATCAACGTACAGTTTCAACGTATGGTCTCTTAACTTCAACGAACTGGTACGTTGAATTCAACAAGCCAATGATTGCCATACGTCGAGTTAAAAGAACCTGTTCCTTGGGTAAAAAATAACGAATAATTCGTTGAATCAACGAATTTATTCCTTATTTTTCACCCAAGGTTTTGGTTGAGTGTAACCAACATCAGCACAGACAAAATTAGAATTATCAGTAATTGTTCTGTTTTAAAAGATCGTCGACGAAGGATTTTTGGAATTAATTAATAATATATTAACCGTGGGAATGGTACCAGCACTATTCAGTGATGAAGAAAAGGATGTCATTATCAGCGGATGTCGCATAGCAGCTGAAGAAAATGGATATTCAGCTTCAAGGTAATTTATTTGCGTCGTCTTTGGAAACACTAATTAATTGAAAAATCCTTATCTGTTTGAAAGGGATTCGGTCTGGTCTTATTATTTGTCAACGTGTGCTCAACACATGCACGTTGTGTTGTGCATGTCTCCTTCTGGCGATACTCTTCGTAATCGATGTCGTAACTTCCCTGGTCTCATCGGGAGCACATATATTGATTGGGTGTTTCCATGGCCGCAGCAGGCCTTATCTTCTGTAGCCAAATTGTATCTTACCGAACACGCTTTAGTAAATTTTGTTTCTACACAATTTAAATGAAAAATATAAAAAAAATTATTAAGCCCCTTGTTTGTCAATTACAGATTCCTTCAAAGCATCGTGACAATATAATGGAACACGTAGTCTATGTGCACAGTACAATGCACCACTATTCAAAGGACTATTTACAGAAACTAAGGCGTAACAATTATGTAACTCCTAAACACTATTTGGACTACATCAACACATATTTAAGACTTTTAGGTAAGACAACTTTTGTAATAATAGATGTGAACATTTTTTATTATTGAAATTTGAATTTCAAAGACGAGAAAAACGTTTTTGTTACAACGCAGCAAGATCGTCTTAACGAAGGTATACAGAAAATTGATGAAGCAGCAAAGGAAATTGATGAACTGCGTATTATTGTGACTGAACAAAAGCACAATGTGGCTAAAGCTGCACAGGAATGTGAGCAAATGTTGGTAGAAATCGAAGACGCTACGACTAAAGCAAACACCAAGAAAACGGAAGCTTCAGAAAAATCAGTTGAAGTTGAAATTAAAGGAAAACAAATTGCAATTGAAAAAGATGAAGCGGAAATAGTTTTGGCTGAAGCCTTGCCAGCTTTGGAAGAAGCTCGCAAAGCTTTATCGGAATTAGATAAAGCCCAAATAACAGAAATCAGATCTTTTACAACACCTCCGCCGCAAGTACAGGTTGTATGCGAGTGTGTTGCCATTTTAAAAGGAATTAAAGAAATCAGTTGGAAGTCGGCAAAAGGCATGATGTCAGACGTTCATTTTCTTAAAAGCCTTTTGGAAATGGATTGTGAGGCATTAAGCGGTAAACAGATTAATCACTGTCGAAATCACATGAAATCCCAAAATCTCGATGAAATGGGAAAGATTTCTGTTGCGGGCGCAGGACTTTTAAAGTTTGTAATGGCTGTCCTTGGATTCTATGAAGTTTATAAAGAAGTGAAACCTAAAAAGGAGCGTGTGGAATTTTTAGTTGAAGAGCAAGATCATCAAATAAAATTGTTACATCATTTAAATAATGAAATATCAAATCTTGAATCCCAATTAGATTCATTAAATCACCGTTATGCTGAGTCTATGAAGCAAATGAAGGCTTTGACTGAAATGATGCAACAAGCAGAAAGAAGATTGGTAATTATTTACATCTCTAATAATTCAAATTCACTCTCTTTGTTCATTTTATGGTAAAATGTTGCATAAGTAAAATTATACGTGACTACGGCAAAGCCAAAAAAAAAAAGAAAAATTATTCTGTGTTCAGCATAAACGTTTGTTTGTATGTTTGGTCCACTGTAAAGGTACGGTCACATCTGTCAAACATTTGCCCAAAAAAGCGTAACCACTAAATACGAATGGAAAACTTTTTGATTTATGCATTTATTTATTAAGTTTGCACATAAATAAAACGGTAGCTTTTCATGTAATAGAAACAAATACCTGGAATTGCGTAGCAAATATGCTTTTGCACAAAAAAAAAAAGAGTTTTTGCAATTCGGATTATAGAGCACACGATTTAATTAAAAACGATGTCCGGAATACCGAACAATCCGGATTAGCGAGTGTCCGTATTATCATTAGTAAAAATAAATCAATTTAAGAATGAAAAGCAATACTTCCTTTATAATAAACTTTACTTTAAGAGTTTAAAATCAGTAGAATATTGTCCTTATATTCATAAACGGATGATAAAGTTAAAGTACATTACACCAACACTAACTTTAATAATCATTTCTGAATATGATTGTTAAAGTATATTTTATCTACGTCTATGAGTCCATATGAGTCATAATCATATTAAAAGTCGATTTTTATAAATTTCTTATTTTTCAAACGACCTAACTTTTGCACTTCTTAATTTTTACACTCAACAGAAACTAACTAAAATTTGGTTGTCGTATGACGCTAATGCCGTTTTTACAATAATTCTGTAATATTTTCCTTAATTTTAGGAAATACAATTATAGTCTTTCTCGGGAAATTTACATAATCTTTAGAAAAAATTTACTAAGATGCTATTACATTTTCTATAAATTATGTAGGAAACTGTTTAACGTAATAAACAGGTATCTAAATCAAAAGTGTTTTCATTCGTATTTAGTGGTTACGCTTTTTTGGGCAAATGTTTGACAGATGTGACCGTACCTTAAGTAATGTTAAAAATGCTTATCCGATTTAGATGAGTAACATGTTAATCGAGCTGTGTGACCAGATATTCTCCATCTGGCATTTACTATTTTTTATTATTTTTTAATTAAAATTAACGGCCATTATTAGGAACCAAAAATTTAAAATCATTAAAAGTTATCGTGATGGTCTGTAGAGTAAAACACTGTCTATTCATGGTTACAGGATGTGTCTGTATGTAGTCCAGGCATGACAACAGTGTAGGGAAAAGTTGATAGTTGTCCTAGAAATTGGTATAAAACAAATATATTGCAATTGGATCTTCGCCATCCTTCAAAAGTTTCTATTTTTAAATTTCAATTCTTTTGCTTTTTATGAGAAAAAGTAAAAAATAAATTCATTTTTAGATTGCCTCCGATAAATTGATCAGTGGTTTGAGCTCAGAAAGGGTGCGGTGGAGTATTGATTTTGAAAAATATGGTCATCAATTGGTGGTAATGGTGGGACAATGCCTTTTGTGCGCTTCATTTTTAGCTTATACAGGACCATTTTCATGGGAATACCGGAAAACAATGATATTTGATGACTGGTTAGATGATATTATAAATAAGGATATTCCCATTCAAATTCCTTTTCGTCTTGATGAAAGTCTGACTACTGATGTAGAGATCTCTACTTGGACATCGGAGGGTCTCCCACCCGATGAGCTCTCCGTTCAAAATGGTATTTTGACTGTTAGATCGTCCCGATTTCCGCTGTGCATTGATCCGCAATTGCAAGCATGGACATGGATAAAGAGAAAAGAGCAAAAAAATAATTTAAAAATTTTATCATTTAACGATTCAGACTTTCTAAAACATCTTGAAATGTCGATTATGTACGGCGTTCCGGTGTTATTTGAAGATGTAGACGACTACATTGATCCAGTTATAGACAATGTCCTACAGAAGGATATAAAAACTGTGACAGGCCGAAAATTTGTTATACTGGGCGACAAAGAAGTGGACTATGATCCAAATTTTCGAGTGTATTTGACAACAAAGTTTTCTAACCCCAAATTTGATCCAGCTGTTTTTGCCAAGGCAGTGGTTATAAATTATACCGTTACCCAAACAGGACTAGAAGATCAACTGCTGAGTGTCGTTGTAAGAGCAGAAAGACCAGACTTAGAAGCCCAAAGAGAAACCTTAATTAATCAAACGAGTGAGAATAAGCAGCTATTGCAACAACTTGAAGATTCACTGCTCAGAGAACTAGCGACATCTACAGGTAATATGTTGGACAATGTCGAATTGGTGGAAACACTAGAGAATACCAAATCCAAAGCAGCAGTAGTTATGGAACAACTAAATCTTTCGGCTGAAACCCAAAAGGATATTGAAAAGTTACGAGATGGCTACAGACCAGCAGCCAAAAGAGGTGCTGTTCTTTTCTTTGCTCTTTCAGATATGTCAACGGTCAATGCCATGTATCAGTATGCTTTAGCTGCTTATTTAGATGTTTTTACATTCTCGTTGCGCAAATCTGTCCCAGATACTGTTCTGGTAAAACGGCTCAACAACATTATTAAAACCTTAACGGAAAATATATATTCTTACGGCTGTACCGGGATATTTGAAAAGCATAAGCTTTTATTTTCGTTTCAAATTGCCACGAAACTAGCTTTGCGAGATAAAGTGTTGAGTCAGGCTGAGTTGGAGTTTTTTATAAAAGGATCAATTTTGTTGACAAAAAGCGAACGAGCTTGTCCAGCGAAATGGCTATCGGAAAAAAATTGGGAAGATTTATTAAGATTGTCTGTAGACTTTCCAAACCCATTCGAGACTTTACCCGATCATTTTGCTAAATTTACAAAAGAATGGAAAGAGGTTAGTCGTGATTTACAATAATATTCAATTTAATATCAAATTCTTTATAAAAAAATTCAACAGTGGTACGATTTGGAAAATCCTGAAGAAATTCCTTGTCCGGGCGAATTTAACATTAATTGCAGTTCGTTTCAGGCAAGTTGATACAGATAATAAAATTTGTTTATGAAACTCTAATATTATAGAAAATTTACAATGCAGTGCAATTCCAGTTGATTATATTTGCAAATATTTAATTCGAAAAAATAAATTAAATCAGAATTTAAAACGTAAAAAATTTCATTTAATTTTTTCCCAAAAAGAAATTGATGTTTTTGCGTTGTTTCCGTGTTGATCGAATTTACCGTTCCATAAATCAATATATTGTCGACACCATGGACGAGTTCTTTATTATGCCACCCGTTGTAAGTTTTTCAGCCATCTACGAACAAACGACGTGCTACATTCCAGTCTGCTTTATATTGAGTGCTGGGTCAGATCCTACAAATGATTTGATGAAGTTAGCGGAACAAGTTGGTGGTGGTTTGAGTAACTTTTGTCATATATCATTGGGACAGGGGCAGGAAAAGGTAAATGATGTCCTTTTTATTTTCAGTTTTATTTTATGGAGAATCACCGCTTTGTATAAAAACTCATAAACATTCTCTCATACAACAACAACCAAACGTATATTTTAACATTTCTATTCGTAGATATTTGAAAATTTATTGGCACATAGACAAAGCACATCGCCCCATTGTGTCAATTTGCTGCTTCCAAAGCAAATAAACAAGATACAAACAAACAAAAATAAATACACATGTACGTACATTCATACAGCCATACATATATATATATATATATATATATATATGAATAAAGCTTTAAGGTATCAAACAGACAATTGAACAAAGGATTCGAACATATTTATGTACGTATGTACATACTTATGTTTTTATTATGTCAGCTGTAGAAGAAACAAACTTACCACCTTCGTTGTTGCAAACAAAATTTAACAACAAACAACAACAAATGATAATCAAGTAACAATTCAGTTACTAAATTGGTGCTCAATATTTTCACATTACACCGCAATGTGGGCGTGAATGCCTTTTTCACGCTAAGTGAACTTAAAATTAAAACTTTAAAATTTGTATTTGAAATATTTAAGGGTGTCTTTTAATATCAGCACATGTTTATTTCATTTCCAACGAAGTAATTTTCACAATAACAACTTTTTCCGTTTAAAATCTTCAGTTTCGATTTGACAAATTCATAGATCTTTTTTATATGAAAGTATTTTTTAAAAGACACTTCTTGATAGACCATACTTTTATTTCATACTTTTTTTCACAGAATTCTATTCTATTTAAATAAATCTCACTGTATTTTTGCAAAAAATAAAAATATTTTTATATTATTATTATTACGAATAAACGTAATTATTATTTGAACTTATATTGATTTACATATGGAAAGTAATATTATCAGGCTCAAGTTCAGTTTTATTGAATTAATGAAAATTCAAAATTACTAAGAGTTTTTTTGTGTTGGAAAATATTATTATTTATATCCAATCAGTTTTTTAGCAGAACCTATCAGTACTGATTTCAAGGCCGCTACACCTCTCATCAGCGTTCAATTGTCCATCTTTACAAATTTCGTAAAGTGGATACTAATTGAGAAGAATATCAACTATTTAACCAGTTTTCAACAGAAATAGAATATGAGAATTAATTTTTAATTCAATTTTTATTCTACAATGAAACAGTGCTGGTTAGTACGAAATTCCCTCATTACTGTTTGGAACTAATAATCAACACAAACTCATAGTCCGTTATCATCAAAGTATTCTACTTTGTATTTTAACGTTTTTGTTGTTTTTACTCTATATTAGGGAAATTCACATATTACTGTGACCCCTGGTATTAGGGTATTTATAGCTCGTGCCCAAGCGGAATTATTAGTTCCAAACAGTGATGAGGGAATTTCGTACTAACCAGCACTGTTTCATTGTAGAATAAAAATTGAATTAAAAATTAATTCTCATATTCTATTTCTGTTGAAAACTGGTTAAATAGTTGATATTCTTCTCAATTAGTATCCACTTTACGAAATTTGTAAAGATGGACAATTGAACGCTGATGAGAGGTGTAGCGGCCTTGAAATCAGTACTGATAGGTTCTGCTAAAAAACTGATTGGATATAAATAATAATATTTTCCAACAAAAAAAAACTCTTAGTAATTTTGAATTTTCATTAATTCAATAAAACTGAACTTGAGCCTGATAATATTACTTTCCATATGTAAAAAAATAAAAATGCTAAAGCTTCTCCAAGCAAAAGCAAGGATCACTCGGTCCTGAAACACGATGTCGACCAATCGATAGTCCTGAAATTGTCCATCCATTTTATTTATTTGTTTCCGTTTGTGCCAGTAAACAAATAATTGGTTAAATAAAATCGGTTATTAGTTAAACGCAAGTTAGTTCTTTTACGTGTAAAAGTCTAGCGAACAATATACATAGTTCGACATCGTGGATCAGGGGGCAAATTACGGCATCCGATATCGATCGAAATTTACATTTAAATTGTATTGAAATTTCGATCGATATCGAGTGCCGTAATTTGGGCCCAGGACTTTACATACTTGGTAAAATTATGCACGTCTCCAAATAACGTGTGATTTAATTAAATATTAAATATACTTTTCAGACAGCTATGAACTTGTTAGATAAATCAATACGACAAGGAATGTGGTTGATGCTGCAAAATGGCCATTTGTTAATTAGTTTTGTAAAGCAGCTGGAAAAATATTTAGAGAAAGTAGATGCACCACATCCCGACTTTCGTTTATGGATTACAACTGATGCCAGTGATAATTTTCCAATTGGAATATTGCAAAAATCTTTGAAAGGTAATTCTTTTATTTTCAAACATGTTTTTGTATGATAAACAAACAAACACACATTTCAAAACTCAAACACGGTGTTTACTTTACGTTTAATTTTTTTTTATTTTTTGATAATTATAGTTTATTTTCGTTTTATTCAATCTTTTACACAAAAAGGTTTTTCAACTTTTGTTGTTTGAATTACATATGGCACAAATGGTAGAAAAATCTTTAGTCAGGGAATCCCTGAGATCTTGGTAACTCCTTGGTATTCACATTAAAATATATTATGAAGAAAAATCCACAAAATTTCTATTTTCTTAGAAATGTAAATAAATAATACAAAACAAATGTTTATATTAAGGGGAAATCATTATCGACATACAAACATACATACACATGTACATATTGCATCTTTTTTGCAACATAAACGAATTTTAAATGAAAGCATGTTTCTTATGTAAAGTGAAGTTCTAACTAATAAAATTCTCAAGCTGGCCATAAAGGCTTACGTGTAAAAAGACATCAAAAAGATTTTTTCAAGTTTGAATATTTTTCTCTTTTCACAAGCTTTTAAAAATTGTATAATTTCGCTACGATTTGCCCCTTTTTACTTTTTAAGTATTCCTCTTATTCCGTAACTATTTCGTTACGTACTAATTCTGGACATCTGGAATTGACTACTGCTGACGGCTTGCAACACAACAAAAGACAGCTAAATGGGCTCAATTGGTGTCGGTCGACAACGACTAAGTAACAAATAGTTACAGAATAAGAGGAAGTCCCCAATAAGCGAATTGGAAAGCTGTTTTTGATATTTGCATTTATTTCTTATTAACACCATTTCCGCAATAAATACATAAGCTTTTCTTTTATGTGTGTATGCGTATACAGATGAAAATAATGTATTGGCTAGATGTGCACTTAATGAATATTTATCTAAAAACAAACACACCAATTTATGTGAATATATAAAACAATCGTACGTAATTAATCCAGACCAGTCCATCAAATGATGGATACTTTTGTTAATTCAATTTCATTTCATTTCATTTATTCATTTGAATACCAAATATTTTTTGTTTGTTTTATTTTAGTTGTAACTGAACCGCCAAATGGTTTAAAGTTAAATTTACGTTCAACATTTGTCAAAGTCCATCAGGAACGTTTGGAATCTTGTACGCATCGATCATATTTGCCACTTGTTTATGTATTGGCCTTCTTTCATGGTGTAGTTCAAGTAAGAATGTCTCGTCTGCCAATGATTCAGCTTATGATATTTTTTCAGTGCCCGAATGGTGTAAAACTTTATTATTTTATTGTGTAGGAGAGAAGAAAATACGATAAACTGGGTTGGAATATAAGTTACGATTTTAATGAATCTGATTTTAATGTATGCTTAGATATATTGCAAACCTATTTAAATAGAATTGTGGATGATAAAGTGCCATGGAACACTCTAAAGTACCTGATTGGAGAGGCAAGAATACTATAAGTATATTTTGGTTACATTTATTTATTATAATTTTTTTAGGTTATGTATGGTGGTCGTATTATTGATGACTTTGATCGTCGAATTACTCGGACTTACATGGACGAGTACATGGGGGATTTTTTATTTGATTCCTTTCAACCTTTTCATTTCTATGAAGATGCCAATACAGACTATTGTCTGCCCACCGAAGATGTGATACTAAAAGAAGATTTTATCGGTGCGTTTTACTAATTATGTAGACTATAATGATTTCCATATTTCGCTTCATTTACATTTTCAGCACACATTGATAAACTACCACTGGTCAATAAGCCAGATGTCTTTGGTTTACATCCAAATGCAGAAATTGGATATTACACTCAAGCCGCCAAAAGCATATGGAATTCTCTAATAGAATTGCAACCTCAAACAGGTAAACTTTTCCTAATAAAGATTCGTAAATATAATTTTATTAGAGTTTGTTTGGTAGTTCCTTCTTTTATTTTGCTTTTTCTTCCCTTCGCCCGACTATGCCAAGTTTAACCACATAAAATAAAATATCCTGCAAAAAAATAAAATTTTATTTCATTTTAAATATTCAGTTGTATTAAATTTAATTAATTAGTTGTGGTTTTGCAATTAACTTTATTGCACATTTTTACACCAACTCCAACACCACTATCAAATAAATACTTTTGATAGACCCACACACACACACACACACATGCATTCATACACAAACAGATAGATAAACAACATTTCCTTACATACTTGAACGCCAGTGCAATCTGATTTCATTTGTTCATCCTTTTTTATTCTTTGCCACCCTGTTGTATCATTCGCAGCGATAGTGGTAATAAAGGGAATTTCCTTTTTAAAAGTGTACCTATAATGTAATAACTTACGGCTGTTTTAGTGGGAAACAATTCGGCTAAAGTCTGTTGTGTCAGATTTCAAAAATCAGCTGAGACATGCCAAGATGGAATGATTATAATAAAATTAAATGACACGTGTAATTTAGTTCTACAATATCATTTGCATGATATGCGATACAATTAATCAAATTTCCTAATTTTTTAATATGTATATAAAGATAATTTTTAAATGCACAAAATATTCCTTGAAGATTTTTTAAAATTTTATATGTTAATCTTGCAACCCTGATTTTCACAGACACTACTATACAGATTTATATAGTAGGGAAAGTACCGAAATAATTTACAAACACATACTCATTTTTATCGCCCACATTTGAGACTTGAATGAAAAATTAATAAATAAAATACTTCACATTAATGCTCTGCAATGCCACACCACAAAAACTCACGTTTTTTACTTATTGGTTCCACAGACAGACACATTCATTATTCAATTGTTCGTCATGATAACGTACGTAATAAATTCACTATGATACAGATATATAGTATATACTTATGTATATAGAAGTATACAAAATAGTGTTTTCCATTACATACATACAGTAGGATTCATATAAAGACGATTAAGAATATCCTGTTAATTTAATATTATTAAAAAGATTTAAAGAATTCAACATTTAGGGACACCCTAACGTAGAATTAATCTCAGTAACTTTTGCAATATTTTCTGTTTCAAATAATCAATTGAATGAACAAACACTTACATAATTTTAATAGTTTATGTATCTACGAGTATATATATAAAAATTATTATTAAATTATTTAATTAATTTCTTATGTTTTTGTTTAGAATACAAATTTATTTATTTTAATTTTTATAATATACTAAAATTTTACAGAAATCGGCCCAGCCGTTCTCATTTTATGAGTTACTATACATTTTTTACACCATTTTTATATACTATATGTACAGATTTGTCTTCTTTTTTTTTTTTTTTTATACTTTCATTTTTATAATAGTATAAATTTTAAATTTATAATTTGTAATATATGTATTTATATAATTAAAAATAGTATTATTTATAAGATTTAGTTATAAATTTAGTATATACATATATATATATATATATCGTCTCAAATTTGAACAAAAACTAATTATTTAATTGTGAATGATCAAAAGCTGAAATTTCTATAGGAAATTCAAATACAAAAGCAAATAAAGGGACATTTAAATTATTTTACAACGAGAAAATTACATTTTTTTATTTTTAAATTGAGAATTATTACAATACCAATCGTAAATTGCAGAAATAATTTCCTTAAATATTCTTTTTTACATTTTTCGATATGATTTATGAATTATATGTCTTCATTATCATTTTTTTTTTATAATTAATTAACTTTTACATGCAAACACAATCTTAGCGGATATATGGACTCCACAAGCTAATGGTAAATTTTTTAACAATTAATTACAGAAGACTGAATACAACGAATAAAGGTCGCATTTTATTCTCAATCACATATCAGCTGTTCAATTCACAAAATACCTTGTATTGTTTTATTGGTAATGTCCTGCAATATCGTAAACTTGTTCCTCGTAATTTTTGCAATAGAGTACACAGCTTTCCTTATTTTATTTGAAAGAAATATATCTGCTAAATACTACTGTGCTAGTCGCAAAATTTCAAAGTTAGCGCTCCTATTCGCAATATACTGTATTGCTAACTTTTCGTCCTTTTCTTAAAATTTTATATTTTCTCATTTGATTTATGTTTAAGGTAAATTCTATATAAAAATTGATATTTCGCTACTCCTTTGTGTAGTTTCTTCAGGTCTAACAATTAACAAAAAGTGATTAACATTATCTATCAGCTAATTAATGGACCACAAAAAATGAAAAATGTATTATTGTGAAATATTGAAAAATTCCTGAAATTTATTATTAGTGAAATATCGATAAACACGAATTCGATAACGTTATTTTATAAAAAAAATTACTTAATTTATACTTTTGGAATAACAGCAATAAGAAATCGCGGTGATAAAATATTAAAAAATTTAATAAATTTATTTGCGATATTCTCCCAATTAATTCCTAAACTAAATCTTTATTTGAAATAGATGTGTCAGCTTACCAGTGGCCAGATCTTACCTTTTACAATTAAGCCTTATATATTTCAAACTCGTAAGCTTACATATATTTATGTATATACATACATACATATGTATTTATAATACTCTTCAGATAGTCGTAAGAGTTACAAAAATATACTTGCAACAAAATAAACATTCCACCATGAGTCTAGTTTTAAACCGACTATTTGAAAGGGTTAAGGATCCGCTTTTTGAAGTGTAAGCAAGTGTACGTTTTGTTTTCTCATTATTAACATTTGCCACGCCTACAAAATGTAAGTATGTATTCGTTTTCTTCTTCTCAGCCGATTAGTCATGTCACGTACTTCAGGCCGGCCCATTAGTAAAACACACATACCAAATTATTTAAAATTTGTGTTTTCAAGTTGCGTTTTAGCTTGCCGTCGATTCCTTGAAGATTTCTTTGGTAGCTGGGTAATGTAGTAAAGAAAGCAAAATGACTGAAAAACTTATTGAAAAATATATTATTTTATTCTCCTTTGTGCGAACATTAGTGCTACAAATATCTAAATAATTACAATTAATAAAAATGTCTACTTCAATTTATGCATTTAAAAGCTATAATTTTCTTCAACAGGAGACACTTCCGGAGGCATTAGCCGAGACGAATTTATTGACAATGCGGCATTCGATATATTGGAGAAATTGCCACCGGCTTTTGAAACATGGCGTGTGAAAAAGCAAATCCAAATGAGTTTAACACCAACAGGTGTTGTACTTCTTCAAGAGTTAGATCGTTTCAATTTGTTGGTTTTACGAATTAAACAAACACTGGAACTACTAAGAAAGGCAAGTAAAAACAAAAAATTTTAAATATTTTCAAGTTAATTGTTGCACTTTACAAGTACATAAATTACTTATTACAGATATATTAAAAAGTACAGTGTGTCCTTTTTAATTTGGATTTTCCTGTATTATGAAGGAAATTGAAATATTTTGGTTCAAAAAATAATTACTTTAGCATAAAAAAATTTTTTTTAAATACGTTGGTTGGTTTACGTGGCTGCCTGCTACGCGCAAGCATTCAAGTAGAATCAATGAGATTCCGTTTTGACAGACCACTCCACTCGTCAGTGTCAACCTGATTTAGGTCCGAATCCAGGCCTCAGATTCGGAGTAAGATTCTAGATCCATCCCGTCGAATTAAGGTATCTAATGAGGTCACCTAGACCTATCCCTGATACCTCCGAGAGATCGTCTATTATGCTGTTGCCTAGAAATTTGAGTCTCGAATGGTGTAAGGCCGGGCATTCGCAAAGAAAGTGGAAGACTGTTTCCTCTTTGCTTTGATCCCGGCAACTACGGCAGAACGCATTGTAGGAAAGGCCCATCCTGTTAGCGTGTCTCCCGATAACCCAGTGCCCCGTCAATACTGCGACGAGCCTCGAGATGTCCCTACGGTTTCTATTAGTTAGTTGTGTTGTGCGCTTAACGTTGTAGCAAGGCCACATTTTCTTAGCCACCTTGCACGTGCTCAACCTGCGCCACCTGTCTTCAGCTTTCTGCCTGAAATGGTTGAGAATGAGATTTCTAATACTGCCAAATGGCATGTCTACCGATTCAGCAGTGGAGACGTCCATGGCAGATCCAGCCCTGGCCAGTTCATCCGCCTGTTCGTTGCCTTGGAAGTTGCTATGTGCGGGAACCCAGATGAGGGTAACGTCAGTCTGACTACCTAGTCTGGATAACGCGTCCTTGCACTGGCTAACTAAGGTAGAAAAAGTAGTGTGTGACCTTAGAGACAGAAGTGCCGCTTGGCTATCGACAAAGATGCCGACTCTTCCTTGGACACCCCTGTCAATCAAAACCCTACACGCCTCCCTTATGGCCAATATTTCCGCCTGAAATACACTAGCTTCATCAGGAAGTCGGAATGAGAGTTTTATTCCAAGGTCACTCGAAAATACTCCAGAGCCCACACCGCAGATCATTCTTGATCCATCAGTATACGTCCTGAAGTTAAAGTCTTTTTCTATGTTTCCCCCCTTCCACTCCCGTCTGGATGGAATGAGAACTTTGAACGTACTGTCGAAGTCCAGATGAGGTACCATGTAATCGGTGGGTTTCCTCAGTGTCGGTGGTAGCTGATCTAGGATTTTGGCATGGCCATAGGTCCTTGATCTCCACCTCCCAGATGCCGCCAGTCTTGCCGCACTGCTTGAGGATGCCGCCAATACATGAAGGTCGATCGGAATCAGATTTAGCATAGCATTCAGAGCCTCTGAAGGACTAGTACGTAAACATCCAGTAATCCCGATGCAAGCAGATCTCTGTATTCTATACAGTTGGTCTACCACATATTTCTTATTTGTGGCGGGCCACCATACTACCGATCCGTAAGTTAATATGGGACGTACAATTGCCGTGTACATCCATTTAAGCATGTTAGGGGTTAGGCCCCATTTGGAGCCAAACATCCTCCGACAGGAGTAATAGGCAACTGTGGCCTTTTTGACCCTGTGTTGCACATTTTGTTTCCACAATAGTTTTGAGTCCAGGATGACTCCTAGATATTTTGCATTGTCCGATAGAGACAGTTCCAGATTATGTAGCCGAGGGAGTCTAAAGCTCTGGACTTTGGTCTTAGTAGTAAAAAGTACCAGCTCCGTCTTGCTAGGGTTCACACTTAGACCACAACCTGTAGCCCATTTGCTGAGTGTACCCAAGGCACTGGACATGATATCGCTTATCACGTCCGTGAACATCCCTGATACCATTATTACTACATCGTCCGCATAAGCCACAGCTTTCACTCCCGCAGTGTCCAGTCTGAGAAGAATTGTGTTAACAACGAGAAGCCATAGCAGTGGAGAGATCACCCCGCCCTGTGGTGTTCCTCAGCATGCCCATTTTGACCTCTCGCTGTTTAAATACGTACTACACAGAAAAAATTATCATAGGTTTTTTATTAATTAAAGCTAGTGATTGACATACTATGGGAATTCAATTCATTTTTTAATTAAATGAATGAATGTATTGATTAGTTCAATCAATTACTTATTTGATTCAATCACTTACTTGATTGAAAAAAATTTTATGAAAAAAGGTTTTTAAAATATTTGAAATTTTGTTTTTGCGCTCCATACTACAGTAACTTGCTGAAGTAGTTTACACAATTAGAGCCTTTAATATATTATATATTGGTTTATTTACATAATAAATTTCTTTTAATTATCAATTAGCCTGGTTAATTTAATCAATAAAAAATTTCTAAATTTTCAACATCTATCTTCTCTACCCTATCCCTCTCCCTGAGCTCCGGCACAATGCACTGCATAGGTAGTGGTCATCCCCTGAGTGCTGGTCCCAATTAAAAAAAAAAATAATGTAATTGATTCTGAGTATAAAGTCAGTTATTGAATTGTTCAATTCAATTATTGGAATAATTAATTTTCATTCTATTTTTAATTATGTACGATGACTCAATTAATGAGTGTGTTAATATTCAGTCAATTAATTTTGTGATTTATTTAATCAATCAATTGTTTTATTTTATTTATTTTTTTTAATTATTTACTTAATCAAAAATAAATTATTAATTAGAAAAAAATTACGTTTTTGCAATATTTACAATACCGATTGTTTTTATCATCATTTTGGTGATAGATGCAAAATTGAGCTTTTTTTTATTTTTTTCAACAATTTTAATAATTAAAACCATTTTCTACTTTTTTCTGCGTACATAAACGCATACATGTGCCAATGATTGTTCCTTACATGTATATTAACCTTTTTTTCGATAATGACATATTGGAAATTACTATTTTATTTTGTTGATTTCGATCGAAACCACTGAAAATGCTAGAAAATTGTCTGAATACACAGATTTTCATTGGAATCATCGTTCGTATAAAAAGATAGTTCTTTATGTCTACGAAAGTATAAACCCAGAAAAAAGATAAAGATTGGTTGGAAAACGGTTATGCCGAAAGAATATCGGTTCCATATAATCTCGCTTAGCTTCTTTTTTTTTAATTGCGACCAGCACTCACAGGATGACCCTTACGTATACAGCGCATTGTGCGGGAATTAGGAAAATAGGTTGTGTGAAGGAGGATAAAGCGAGTAGTGTTTGTGGAATCTGAATCCTCAATATTTATACCCTCCATATTTACAGATGGAGCAGCATGCCCGCTCCTACGTCTGTGCGTAAGCATAGCGCATTAAAATTTACCCTATTTGAAATTATCTCGATGTATACTGTTACACCACTTTTTCGAAAGGAAAGCTAGTAAGCCCCCCTTAGAACGCCCCTACGAAAACCATACTGCCGGTCGCTAAGTAAACTGTTGGGCTCTAAATATTTCACAAGATGGAAATTCAACATTGGAAAGCGCAGAAAAAAATTGCAATTAGGCGGTAATTTCCAGGGTTGTTGGCCTCCTCCTTTTTAGGGATCGGCGTTACATTGGCAACCTTCCAACACTTTGCAAATTCATCAGCATGGTACAAAGTGCTGAACAGGCGTGCCAATAGACGTGCTGTATACCATTGGAATACCATAATTCTATGATAGTTGATGCAACCGCCACAATTCGATTGGCAACAAATTCTGTTGTCACAACGAATGTGTTTTCTTTGTGTAGTTAGGCAAGTACAAACTTTTTTTCGTTTAGAGTGCGAATTAACGCTTTTTACGACATCAATAAACAGGATATTCGAGAGTATACCATTCATGTGAGGAAAGATGAAAATCTGAAATACACTCTTTCCCATTCATTCATTATTTATCAAATTTATTTGAATTTTTCTTTATTTTCAATTTTTTCTTTTATGTATTCGTACTACAGTTTTAATGAAACTTTTCTTATTAAAATTTGTAAACATTTGTCCCATGAAAAAAGGAAAATATGTATTTATAAACATAATTTATATTCTATAAGTGTAGAATGAGTTTGGTCTACAATTTTTCGTTTACATTGTAAATGGGTGAGTTTTATTTAAGAAATATTTGCTTAATTTGCAAAACGAAAGAAAGACAAAAACAACACATAAACAAAACTATTTCTCTTTCCACTTTGTTTACTTGATTTTTTTTATAAATAAAATTATATTTATTACAAACATTTTAGCAAACATGGGTATGGGAATAGTTACTATAGTCAGGGATATACCGATATATGTACCTCTTTGTTAAATTTCAAAATACCGCCTTAGCACAGTTTTTTTCGGATGCACCTCATCGTAACACGATCTTGTGTTTGTTTTTAGAAACTCTTTTTCAATGCAAATAATCAGAGTATCTAGATAAAAATCTGGAAAAATAGTTATTAAAAAAACATGAATTGATAAAAATAAAACAAAAAAAGAAAAGATAAAAGAGAAACGGTACACACAAAAAAAATGGTCCTGTATTTGTTTTTAAAATTATTTGTTTATTAGAGTATTTTGTAAAAAGCTGCGTAATATTCAGACAGTTCACCTTGGAAGAAAGTAAGGTAGTTATTTAACAGCATTTAGAACGAAAAACGGATTGCGAAATATCCAAATTTCCCAATAAAAACAAATCGACGGTGCATGATGAAAAGAAAATGGACTGATTGCAAACAAACATCGTGAAACCTGGCCCTCCAAGGATTACAATGACCAAAGAAGATTCTTCATCGGAAAAATTAACCAAGAGCATCAAAACAATAAGATGAACAAAGACCTCACTAATTAGTTACATACATAGATGTTATTAAAATTTTAAGTTAGCTAGGGCGTTTTGAGTTTTAGGTAACGATATGAAGTGATACATTGCTTTGTATGTATGTGGTGTGTGCAGATTAAACATCTTTATGATATCTTCTTAACAACGACTAAAGAACTTGAGTATTTTTTTTTAACATTATTATACATACATATATGTATGTATGAAAGTGCGAAACTATATAGGAATATTCTTTGCAGGCTATTGCAGGTGAAATCGGCATGGATAACATTTTGGATAATATTGGGAATTCTTTGTTTAATGGTTTACTACCAAACGACTGGCGAAAACTGGCCCCCGACACATGCAAACAATTAGGCGGTTGGATGGAACACTTACAGGTGCGTACAATTTTGTAATTTTTATTAAAAAAAAATACTTTTGTTCTTTATTTGTTTTATTCGCAGCGGCGTGCAACACAATTTAAATATTGGTCAATGTCTGGTGAGCCGTTGGTAATATGGCTCTCTGGCCTGCATATTCCCCAAAGTTACTTAACTGCTTTGATCCAAGTACGTTCTTTATAATAAATTTTCAAGAATATTAATTAAATTATCGGAAAAAACAACTCCAAGTACATAAAGTGGTCGGACATGGAATAAAATTTCTTGCTATTTCCATGTAATTAAAAAACTTACATAAATTATATGTACTCGCTGATCGGGCAGTATGACTAAAAAAGAATTATTTTTTTCAAAATATACGGTTTCCTCAAATAAAATGTTGATCATAACATGAAAATGATCAACACAAATTTTTTGTAAAACATTCAATAAACTTTCAGAAAGAATAATACAGAGACCACGGACTGTAGTCGTAATAAAAAAGACTGTTCGTATACAAGTATAGTTTAACGTTTAATATCATAGAAGTTAGTTTGTGGTCAATTTATGGCTCGATTATGGATATCAACCGAACTTCAGTTGCGTTGCCAGCCGCCAACCGCCAACTGAAACTTTGTCGTTGCCAGAAAAGCACTAAATAAATAGCAACTGAAAATGGGACCTCTAAGTTTCCAGTTGCCATCTGTAATACATACAATTTTCAGCACCTGACAACGCAACTGGAGTTCGATTGCCATCCATAATCGACCCATTAATCAAATATTATGTTTATATATTTTAAAATTTTAAAAATTGTGTATTAAAACTGTTTTTTTTTTCTTTTTTTGTCTTTACCTATACGTAATAATATTGCAGATGGCTTGTCGTAAAAATGGTTGGCCGTTGGATAAATCTGAAATGTATACGTGTGTTACTAAGTTCATAGATCCCGACGACATTGAAGAAAGACCATCTGCAGTAAGAATTAATCCTTATTTCGAACAGATCTAAATCAATTCATATTTTTTTATTTATATAAACTAAAAATTTTTAGGGCTGTTACATTAAGGGTCTCTATATAGAGGGAGCTCAATGGAACTTGAATCGTATGCAATTGGATCGTTCGCAGCCAAAAATTCTTGTGGAAGAGTTGCCAATAATATCTGTCGTACCCATAGAGTCGCACAGGCTAAAACTACAGGTACTACTTATGCGTAAAATATATTAAAACTGTAAAATCCTAATATGCGCACTCGTATATTGACTTTAGAACACTTTCCGTGCACCAGTTTACACAACTTCACTACGACGCAATGCTATGGGCGTAGGACTTGTATTCGAAGCTGATCTTGTCACTACAGCGGATTTGAGTCATTGGATTTTACAAGGAGTTTGTTTGACTTTAAATAAAGACTAAATTTTCCTTGAGATTTAATGATTTTTTCTATTTTTAAATAAAATACTTCAAATTTGTTAGTTTTTAACGGTGCTTCAGTTCTTTCAAAATGACAATCGCTTAGAGCCCTTTCACAAAATAGATTAAATTTTCATTGTGAGTCTGCAGTATATAACGGGAAATATCAGCGATAAAACAAATTATCAAACAATGGTATGTAGTCAAATTTCATTACATGTCAATTTAAAATCTCGCTGACTCGATTCATAAATAAATATTACGTTAACTACAATCCCCTTAAACCCCAAAAAATTAATTAGATTCCCTCCTTTGGGAAATATTTCAAAATTTTTATTTGCTAATGCGTCCTTAGTAATACATGGCAAGTAAAAATATCAGGTATCGGATTCTAACGGCTTTCAAGATAGTGCGGTTTAAAATTCCGAAACAATCATCGCTTTAAACAGGCATGAAATTTATACTTTGTAAGAAGATAGAGCTCATATTGTTTCAGGAAAATGTGAAGCAAAACGACTCTTGCAAATAATAATAGCGATGTTAACGTTTTCAAGTTACTTTTTTCTCTTTCGTACGGATTATGAAATTGAATTTCATAATTTTTTAAGAGTAACGAAAACTTTTTGTGAGCTTTTTCATTGTAAAATGTAGGCTGTGACAAATTTTTCATGTTGTATTAAATAAAATTACATTAAACAAGTTTCAAGTGTCTTCAAATCCAACGATCGTCATCAGTTCGTATCCCATTTGTTGCAAATACGCTTTAATACATATTTCTAGTCATACATAAATACATACATACTCGTACATAGCGAACGTTAGGAATGGTGCAATATTTTCTAATGTTTCGTAAGTTCCAAAATTAAACTCGCAATGAAAAACAAAAATCATATACATATGTATATCAGCAAGTGAACTAAGTAAAAAGTTAGATAATTTTGAGAATCAGGTGACGATATGTACCGTGCATGCATTGATTTATTCGTACAACCTGAGCTTAACAATTACATATTAACTAGAGGACTGAAAACATAAACATGTCGCTATATAATCCAGAAAGTTTCTTTTCACATGCGGTGATAACAATTCTAAGCTCTGAGAATCATTCGATTCCAAATCTGAATCGATGGTCATCTCTTGAATACTAAACGTATCAGAAAGTTCAGCTTGCCTTTTAGATCGTCCTTTATTATTCGTCTCTGGGAAAAATGAGATCTCTTCACAATCATCGCTTTAAACAGAAATAGTATAATAGGAAAAAAAACTATTAAAACTAAGAAAAGCTAATAAACGCATTTAAAAAAGTTGTATTACCTTTCAGATTTGTAGTCAACTAATGGTTTTTGTTCCAGATCGCCTGGTATGGAAAGCCTGTTAATTGGTATAAGTGTAGCAGACTGAGATTTTCTTTTCTAGAATAGCATAGAAATAAATAAATTTCATCATCGTAATGATGGATAACATTTTTAAAACCTGTACATTTGTCTCCTGATAATGACTGTAGTTCCGTTTCGCCCTCTCAACTTTGAGTTCCAATTTTCTTTGAAGGATTCTACATGTATTTGGAGGTTTCAATAAATCTTCCAGGTCGCTTCTAAAATTTATTGATGATGATGGCTCTGCTGCAGTTACAACTGAAGTTGCTGCTCTAAATGTTACTTCTAAATCTGCCATATGTTCTGCTGTGTCATTTCTCGATTTACATCTCTGTATGTATGTAAATAATAAAACTTAAGTTCCATGTACTCGTACTTATATTAGAACACCATTAAATAAATTGAATACCGATTCTTGTTCATCAGCAATTATAGATGATTTATCTTCACTTTCGATTCCACTGTCTTCTAAAGATGGCATTTTTGCATTCATAAAGTATAAATATTTTTTTTTTCAAATTTCAACTATTGCAATTGTGTAGTTCATAGAAAATATAATTAAGAGTAAATTTGTTACTTCTAGCGCGCATGTGCCAGTCAACGCAGCTGCTGTTTTCTTGAACGTAAAGGCGGTATTGAAAAATCGATAAATTTAAACCAGTGTTGCCGTACAATAAGTAATACACCGTTAAAATTTATTTATACTTTGGTTTTTATTTACAAAAAAATATTTAAATGCACAAATTTCGATCATTATTATTACAAATTATCATTATTATTTATTACTTTATTATTATATACTTTCTTTTTGTTTTTGTTTTCGGATAAATATTAATACTTTTTCGTAGCAGTGTTACCATTTATATTATTGACTCGGGCAATAAATAGGAACAAATTATTTACTAAAAATTCTTATTATTAATTTTAAAAAGCGGTTTCATTGTTTTTAACATTTATAGTTAAATCGTAGAATTGAACTGGTTTGGCTGTGTTTACTAAGATCTCATTAACATGTTTATAATTTCGCTCTTATTATCTTCATTAAAATATACTACACTTTACTTTTTTACACTTACATTGGCCTGAGAATTTTGTATACATACTTATGTACTTATATACAAACTATATTTGAAATCTTTGTGCAAAATCAGCTTAAACTAATTCAAAATTTGTGCTTTTTTTAACAAAAAAAAGGCCTCTTTTATACTCTTAGAGTTTAAAAATACGAAGTAATTCATAAAATTAGTTTTAAATTAAAGCTGACCGGCCAGTGCACATGATCTACAGCAAAATCTGGCATAGTATTTGTTTTTACAATAATGTCCTTTTACTATAAGTTTACAATTGGCGAAATGTTCATTATCTATACACTCGGGATTTAATGGAATTGTTGCTAAATTAGATGAAAAAAATAACAGTAACAAATATTTTTTGTTGTTAATTTGGTTATACTTACACTCGATGTTGACACTTTCCTCACTGATGCTGTAGCTAACGGCATTAGCAGCCTTGCAACCATATCTGCCGGAGTCAATTATACTCACATTTTTAATAATTAAACGATACGGTTCTCCTTTAAAAAAGGAAAAAACAAAAAATGCAATAACAAACAAATTTTAAAACTACAATGACGAATAAAATTTACACAAGCAACGACACAATTCTTCTTATTCTTTCACTATTTATCCGGAGAATATGAAAAATACTAGGTAAGTATGTAGTGTATGTGCTCGTTGTAGACAACAGCAATTTCGCTATTAGTCCGTAAGGATTATAACAATTGAATAAATTATAATAAATAGAAATTATCTACATACCAGCAAATATTTGAACTCGTTCAGTGGGCAGCAAGGGCAGACCATCTTTTGTCCAAGTAACGTTAGGTTTTGGATAGCCTTGCACAGAGCAGCCCAAAGCTATTGTAGAGCCGGGCGTGTAATTGTTATTTGGATCCATTCCGATAACTGCACTAACGGGAACTAATTCAATAAAAAGATAGCAATTAATAAACAGATAAATTTTGCAAAATCAGACAATAAGTAAATTATTTTACCCCGATATGTCATCATGCCACCAAGCGTGCATGCTTTTAAAATTTTTTAAACTGAACATTGTTTAACTTACTTGATGGTACATAAGGCGGTGGAACAGCTGGTGGTCTTGTAGGGCGATATGGGTAAGAAGGTCGATGGGTTGAGGGAGCTTTTGGTGGCTCTACAATGTATTGCAGATATTGTGCATCATCGTTGGTAACCGCCCGCGCTGGGCCAATGGCAACCAATGTTACCTTAATTGATGCTGGGCGTCTGCTTAAACGATTCCAGGCTTCACAAGTGTAAGGGCCCAAATCAGAAAGTTGAACCGAACGGAATGTTAACGAATAATCACGGGCTAACTCAAAACGTTGACTAACTAACGGCAAACGACTGCGATTACGCCACCAATGTACCATTGGTGCTGGATGACCACCAGCAGGACAACGAACAACGGCTGGTCTATTTAATGTGACTATTTGGGTATGATTTCTATTACCATATACATAAGCAGGCAAGTTAACAGGCTCTAAATTAGTTAGTTTAAAGAAACATTAAGCAAATACATGCACAAAACCACAATTTATGACAGGTGCCAACACCAATAACAAGTAATAACTAAATAAATAAATAAAAGAAAAAGTACTAACCTGTTACTTGCAATTCAATTTCTCTTCGCACAGGCTCTCCCAATCCATTACTGGCCACACAAACATAAGATCCACTATCAGTCTGCCTAACTTGGACAATAGTCAAGTCTCCACTCGATGTTAAAACGTAACGTCCTTGATTCGTATCAACCTATAAAAAATATTACAAACATAAAATTAATAGTAGTAGTAGTATGCTCGTAACGAAAAATCCAAACATATTCTGTCTTGGATTCTAAAAAAAATTGTTTTAATTTTAAAATTCTCCCTAATTAATTAAATTTAAATTAAATTAAATTTGACATTTGCTTTGGAACTTTTCAAACATAAATGGTAAACATCTACTGATGAGTTGCTATAGCAGCCAACGAAATACATTTAGTATTGCTAACCCGCAACAAATAAATAAAAGTTTAAAAATTTAAATTAAATAAGTAAAATTTTAATTTTATCCACTTTGATATACTTAAATTGACCGAGAAGCTAATCTTTAGCTTTTAACGCATAAACGTGCATTTGAAATTGCGACAAAACGCCACCAACAGTATCTCTTCTTTAGCCGTTAGCCGTGCTTCATTTGCAACATTTTTATTATTTTTGTTTTTTTTATAAATTCTCCTTTTTTTTACCTATTTTTGCATGGTTAACTGTCGAAAATAGTCGATCTTTTTTTGTGGTACGGCCATATTATTGAAAATATCTGGTCTGTTCTAGAATCCGAATTCACTCGAAAGTGGATTACTTTAGCATTTTTGGTGTTCTGCAATTCAGATCCACATATTTTTATTAATAAAAACATGTGGATGTGAATTGCAGAACACCAAAAATGCTAAAGTAATTCACTCGAAAGTGAATTCGGATTCTAGAACAGACCCGTATATATTTTTTTACAGTCTGTGTCAGGCAATTGCCGAGTTAAGGCCGTGCTTCACTATCCTACACAATCCTACGATTCATTCACAGGAAAATCTTGCAAAAATCTGACCGACTTTAAAAAATCGTTTCAAAATGGCGTTGTAGGTGCCACACTATCATACAAATCTGATGCCAAAACATCTGGTTGACAATAAATACTCCTCTGATCGCATGAAAACTATCATTTTATGAAAATTTTCATAAAATTTTACAAATCGCACGACTTGCCAAAAAATCTGCCACACAGTTGCATTTTTAGTCGACACTACCATACATTTTTAGCACACATGTCATATTTTGCAAATCGCGCGGCTGTGTAGGATAGTGCGGCACGGCCTTTAACAACATTTGTTTGTAGCATTGACTTTACAGTATAATATTCGATCATTTTTTAACTTAAATCGTTTTGCTTTTTTTCAATTTATTTTTCCGGATCGTTTATTTAATTTATTTTTGTGTATAAAATAATAAATTAGAGTGCAAGCAGTTTTAAATTTATAAACATGAACGGGGTTCATCCCCCGAACACCCACAACCGAGACCGGGAGAAATAAACACAACAAAAATAAGAGACCACGTCCTGAAGAATTTGTTCCTTTACCAGAACCATCGATCAATGAACAATACCGCCCACGTTACTTAGTAGCTTCAGCTAGATCATTAAATGACGACATAGAAACTCGTGGCCTATCCTCATACAATGTGTTTCAAGTAGAAAGAGGTCTAAATTATATTTCAAAAGAACGTTTGGAAGTAAATGAATTGAAAAGTGGGGATCTTTTAATCAAAGTTGCCGACAGCAAAACTGCTGACAAATTTTTAAAGGCTATATATATAGACAACATCCCAGTAAAAATAATACTTCATAAAACATTAAACTCAATACAATGCCGTATTTTTTCAAGAAAAATTATAGAAATTACAGAAGAAGAGTTGCTGGAATCTTTAAGAGATCAAAAGGTTGTAGAAATCCACAAAATCACACGCAAAGATGGCGACAAAATAATAGCTACAGGTGCTGCAATAGTAACCTTTGATCTCTACTATCGTCCAGAAATTTTAAAGCTTGGGAACACAAATCAGTTAATTACTTGCAAATTACAAAAAAA
The DNA here is from genome assembly GCA_947311025.1 of Lypha dubia. Taxonomy (NCBI): domain Eukaryota; kingdom Metazoa; phylum Arthropoda; class Insecta; order Diptera; family Tachinidae; genus Lypha; species Lypha dubia. Next base: position 444,922 of record OX371260.1, on the reverse strand, counting down.
TGCACCACTCGAGAAGCATGGGAAGCCTATAACGATAATCCAGATTTTCATACACTTAAACCTGCTCCAATAAAAAGACAACCATATGCTCAAATTTTAAATGGCGAGAAACCAACAACTACAATGCCGATATCTACTTCAACTCCTGAACAAACGATAACTAAAACTATCAGCGCTCACAACAAAAAAACAAAAGAATCTGTTGAAAATTCTACAAATGATCTAAATTTCAACAGCTATAACCATTCTGAACCAACAAACACATCAAAATCAACAACAAAGCAACAGCAACAATCAGTACCTTTTACTCAAGCAAAAACTCCTGTAACATCTTTAGTATACTCGTCTGCGAATAGCACAAGCACCGATATACAGTATACAAAAAAAGGCAGCTCTTTCTGTGAAGAAATTTTCATGGATAATGCACTTAACGATAATTCTGAAAAATATATGATATTAGATCAAAACATTACTCAGCAAATGATGATAGATGACATAAATGAAGGATTGGGTTTAAATAGCCCTCAAAGATCAATCACAAACAATTCAAGCAATGTAGATTCACCATGTACAAGACTCTACAACAATTTTCCCGAGTTAAATACAATAATAACAGCAAAAACTTTCAAAAAAACTATGCCTAAAGAGGCTAGCTAATTTAAAATTGTATTATGGATTTAGGCATAAACATTACCCTCCTTCAATGGAATATTCAAGGTTTCGTTAACAATAAGTATGCTTTAGAACAACTAGTAGCCAAGCATAAACCAAATATAATAGCTTTGCAAGAAACACACATTATTGATAAAAACTTACAGCTACTACACCTTCCTGGCTATAGAATATACCATCATAATAAAAACTATAGCTATGCAAAATCAGGAATTGCCCTACTAATTAGCAGAAACATAAATGTAATTCAACAGTTTACATCTACTGGAGACCTATTATTTCAGTCTATTGCGATTGATTGTTGTAAGCAATTGCAAATTACAAATATTTACATATAAAGAACATGATATTCGTTTGACGTACTCAATACTTAACAACATAACGCTCGCTAGTAACACGCATCAGCTTATAATAGGCGATTTTAATGCTCAAAATGTTTTGTGGGGTTCGGCTTCAAATTCTTCTGAGGGGAAAATCTGGGAGGACTTCGCTGATGATGGGAGTCTGATAACCTTGAATGATGGATCCCCAACATTGCTCACTACTAGGGGTAAGCTCACCGCTGTCGATGTTTCCATGTCCAGTGTGGCTCCGCAATTACTTTGGGATTGTTTGCCCATGCCTGAAGTTGGTGATCACTTTCCAATTAAGATTACAAATAAAGTGGAAAATATAAAGAAAATTTTTTTAGCGCGTTTTAAGGACAGCAAAGCAAACTGGGGCCTCTTCCAGCAAAAATCAGCTCCTGTGACTGAAGAATTTGAAAGTACAGAAAACATCAATAAAGAAGTATCACTTATTAAACGAATACTCAGAAAAACAGCTAATGAAACAATTGTACTTAGTCGTCAGCCTCCAAACAAAAATAACCCAGCATGGTTTAACGCTGAAATAGCAAAGCTCATACGCTTAAAACATCATGCTTGGAAGCTATTCAAGAGACATCGCAATGAAGTCAACTATCTGGAGTATAAAAGGGCATGTGCCAAAGTCAAAAGAAGTAGTAAAATTGGAAAAAGACAAACTTGGGATAATTTTCTCAATTCCTTGAATCCATTAATGGATGCTTCTTTTTTGTGGAAAAAAGTTTAAAATTTAAGATCTGAAAGAATTGGCAATTTTCCAACTATTTACACCAATAACGCTAGCATATCACATCCTAAGGAAATCGCTCAACACTTTGCCGTCTTTTGGAGTTCTCTCAGTTCAGATGAAGCCTTTGAAACTGATATTATAGATGCAAAAAAAAACTTAAAATTGAATCCTTGCCAAATCTTTGGCACCATTATACAGAAATGAGCAGCAAAATTTCTATTGATGAACTAAATGATATCATGCGGTCGTTGAAGGGTTCAACGCCTGCAAAGGACAAAATTACATATTTTATGGTAAAACACGCATCAGATTCACTAAAATTTCGACTATGTAAATTGTACAACAATATTTTGGAAGGCGGTGTATTCCCACATGATTGGAAAACCGCTATTTTAACACCGATACCAAAACCGGGAAAGAATAGAAAGGTACTGCCCTATATCACTGTTACCGGTTCTTTCGAAAATTTTTGAAAAGATTTTGGCAAAACGTTTCTGGAAATACACGATAAAAAATATATCTAAAACGCAGCACGCATTCTTGCCAAGACATGGAGTACACACCATATGCCACAACCTAGAGGTGACATTGCGCCATAACCTAAATAATAGAAAACACAGTCTGGTTCTCTCGGAGGACATTGAAAAGGCTTTCGATAGAGTGGTGTCAACGTACGTAATTCTCGAGCTTAATGAATGGGGCATCAACAAACAAATTTTGAATATCATATTGGCTTTTCTTGAAAATCGTAGAATCATAGTAAAGGTACATGGGTATCAGTCATCATCTCTACCGCTGGATAATGGAATTCCTCAGGGGTCCCCTTTGTCGGTGGTTATCTACACCATTTATGCCAACTCTTTAGCAAAGGCAGTTGAAAATCTGCCGGGGATAGACTATGTTGGTATTTATGCTGATAACATTTTCGCTGTTGCATCCGGTAAACCTGAAGTAGTCAGAACAAATCTGAGCAAGCTAGACTCCGTAGCTCACAATTGGGCGAAAATTAGGGAAGCAGTTATTCCTGCTGGAAAAACTGAGCTTCTACATGTTTGCAGAAAAAAAGATTGTATCCCTACAACACTTTGCATAAGAAATGTGAATCTACAGGTATCTAAGCAGTTGCGGATATTAGGCTTAATATTTACTAAAAACTTGCTTTGGAACAACCACGTTAAATATTTAGCGGCCAAATTAGCTAAGACTAATAATTTATTAAGACTTATTATCTGTTCGCGTAGTAAAGGTCCACATATTGAAACCGCTCTCAACATCTGCCGGTCTTTAACTTCCGGTGTACTTCAACATGGCATTACTATTTATGGATGGACATCAAAAAGAAATATTGCAAAAATTAACACTTCACTCAACAAGTGCTACCGATCTGCATCAGGCCTTCTACGTGCAACACCTATCAAATCTTTACATGCTGAAGCAAAATTTATTGACTTCCAGAAAATTTTGGAAAAAAAATCTGTAGGAATGGCCTCTAGATCAATTACCATACCTTTAGATGGACTTCATGGATTGTTTTGGTCACACTTAAGAAATCCCTCTGGTGTTTCAGGGTGTTCCATTATAGATATGATTTCTTTGTTAAGAAAAAACAATATTTCTGTACCAACTAAGCCGATAACCACTAACTGCTCTGGCGCATTGGTTTTGGTTGATGACAGCCTCAGAACGCATAACAAAAACGCTATTAATCCACAATATGTTTTAAAATGATGTTGGCTGAGAAAATTCATGTCTACTCACCAAACACAATTCTTTATACAGACGGATCTTATAGTAACGGGAGGACTTCGTACGCGATAGTTAAAGAAACATCTCCTTCAGTTTATGTAAATGTTCATCAAGCACGACTCCCAGATCATACCGGAATTTTCATTGCAGAGTTTGCAGCAATAAAGTATGCTATAAAATACTCGGTACAGCACGGAGGTAAGACTTTAATTTGTACAGACAGTCTTAGCGCCACAAGGGCCCTCAAAAATAATAGAAATGGTTCTTATAATCAAATGCTTTATCACAATGGATTTAGTAATATTATATTACGCTGGATTCCATCACATATCGGGATTCAGCGGAATGAATATGCAGACAAGGCAGCAAAGAATGCACTAAGCTTGCATGATTTCAATGAAACAGCATGTTTTCCGAAAGCTATATCTAACCCTTTTAACGCAATTTTAATTCAACAAAACCCACCACCAAGTAGACCCAGATACAATGCAAATTTTAGCAGAAGTCAATGTATTATGCTAGCTAGGTTGAGAGTAGGCAAAGCCGTTTTTAATACCTAGCATTATTACGAAAGGAAAGATCCACCAAGATGCGACTTATGTGGTGTTAATTTCACCATTCGCCACATATTGGTTGAATGTCCAATTTCAAGAGCTAACGAATCTTTGGAGAAGATTCTAGACTGTGAGGTCACCAAAAACTTATCCAAAATTCAGAAAAGTTTCAAAAGTTTTCAAAAGATCCAGGACATTTAGGCCAAATCTCATAACTAATAAATAACATTAGTTTAATATTTAAAAAAAAATCTAAAACTATTGTAAACATTCATATGTAATTTTTGTTGTTATTATTATTCCTTAATTTCTTTGCGAGCGCACATGGTCTAGTAACCCGGCGCCTTATTAAATATATTTTGCAAAATTACTTTGTAAAGTATAGTATATATAAATAAATAAATAAATATTTTTTTACAAGGAACAAACAAACATTTTTAAGGGTCACCATATTCCTCACTTGAGCTAAACTTACTTACTATCGCGTACATTAAAGTAGAATTATAATAATGACTCTTACTAATATTCTTGCTAATTCCATTTACCGTCCATAAATGCCTATCAGTGAATTATTTTGTTCATAATATGATGAAACTTGTGTGAAGTTTATAATGTGAATAAAATCGTGTGTTTAAATAATTCATAACGAAGTAAACACACTTAAGTCGTCATTACTGGAAATTATTGGAGCATATCCTATCTTTCACCCGTGATTTCGTTCACGTTACATGTTAATGAAAGCATGAAATGTCTGTATACCAAATTTATCAAGAGAAAACAAAAAGTTCCAAAAGCAAATAATGCCAATTTATCCCAAATTTTTCCACCAAACTTCACAAAAGTACAATAACCGATTTTCGAGTTATAGTGGGACAAACATCTAAATATTCAAACTTTCACATTTATAACGGCGTACATACATCGTGTATGTTCGCCGTTTCGTGAGCGACTTTTCAGTCCCTAAGCATAAACTTTTCTAATAAACTTACTATTACATTATTGCGAGACCAGGTAACATTAGGTGCGGGGTTTCCAGTAGCAAAACATCTTAGAACAGCAATACCACCCATTGGGGTTTGAACATCTAACTCGGGTTTCTGTTTTGGGGATAAAGATGCTCTAACTTCTCCAGGATAAACAACAACCGGAGCTGCAGTTGAAGGCGGCGTCGTTTTCATGGTGGGTGGAGTAGGGCGAACGCATACAAAACCACATCCATTGCTACAACATTTGTTATCAGTTCTACAATCAGCATCTGTGTAACATTCGCGTCCGCATACACCATCATCAGCGCTCAATTGAGGACATATTCCAGGCTTATTAATAAGTCTACAAACAGGAACAAATTGTCCAGCCACTTCGGCTGACACGTCAATAGCGCACTGTTGACCTTCGTTACATTGATGGTCAGCACATGGGTTCTTACATTCACAGCGTTGACATTCTTCATTAACAGGAAGACGTCGAACTCCATAAGGACAAGACAATGTGCTGCACTCATTTTCATACGATTCGCAACGATTTGGTAAAACTTCATTTGTTATATCTGGTTCTGTAGAAAAATAAATGTTTAATCATTAAAGTCGAATCTTATGATTTTTCTAGAACAATGAAGATACATATTATCATCAATTTATGAATGATTGTTTGTGGCATTACAGTAACTAAAAACTACACCATAATCAGATATAAATTTAAGTTGCAACTAAACCACTATCCGTGCTTTAATTTTACATATTATCTACTACTGAATGAACGTGCAGGGAGTCTGAGGCTTAGAAATGGCATACAGGGTATTGAATATTGTGCAAAAGCTGTGATGTGTAGGAAAAATATGTGTGTGTAAGCTATTGAAATATATATGTTTGTGAGTGTTCTATATAGTGCTACATGTGCTATTGAACTCTTAACCAGCCCATACAGGCAAAATGGGCTTACTTGAACAATAATTATAACAAGATTCATAAGATCGGAAATTATTTTGATTGCCCGCACAACCCGAAAAGATAAATGAAATACAATTGCCACGAGCGTCGTCATAATACCATCGACGTTCAGTCACCGAAGGACCACTACAACGGCCAACATCCACTTGTTGTTTACAGACATCTGTACTCGTAATAAAATTATTAGATTTTTAAGATTGATGTTCCTTTTTTACGTTATATATGTATGTATTGTGTTTTGTACCTTTATTATGTTCGAAGGTAGGTTCTTGACCAATTATGCACACTGATTCACATTCACCGCGATTTTCAAATCGATTTCCAGTACCTTGGCATCCACCATATGTGAACGGCTCACAGGTACGAGTATTTTTATTGAAGTAGTAACGTGTTTGCCATTGGCGACATGGTCCGATAGCTATTTCTTCATTACAGACGTCTAGGCGAAGCTCAATAATGTTACTTACCGCTTTTGAAAATTACATTTTATATATATACTGGGGTTATAACTTACCTACTCCTTTGAATTCCCCACACTGACGTTCACATTGTTCCCGAGACTGGAAGCGATTACCATTTCCGCCACAACCGGTATATGTGAATGCCACGCAAATCATGTTTTCGTTGTCATAGTGCCATGCGGTAGTACTGTTATCGCACTCACCTGCCTCCAAAGGCTGATCACAGACGGAATATGTCTACGTTAAAAAATTGTATGGCATTAGCTAACTCTTAAAAAACTGAAAACTTAAAGCTGTGAAACTTACAGGTGCAGGAGGTTCACCACTACCACAGCGTGACATACATTCCACTTCGGTTACGAAATTATTTCTATTACCACGACAACCGGTAAATTCGAATTCACTGCAACTTCCGGTTTCTTGATTAAAATGCCATCTGATCAAACTTTCATTGCAGTTCCCTTTCAGTGGTGGTAGTACACAAGTCTCCTGGACGGGGAAGCATTCGTTTTCACACTCATCTTCAGATTCAAAATTGTTGGCATTGCCATCGCAGCCCGTATAGACAAATTGATCACAAACGCCATCTGCACTATTGTAGTGCCAACGAACATTATAGCCCAAGCAGTTACCAGTTGCAACGGGTAACAAACATTTACGGGTATCGTCCGTTTCCGAATCTGGTTCAAATCTAGTTTGGAATCCAGGTTCTGCACCGCAACGATTAAGGCACTCGTCTTCTGAATCAAAACGATTGTCATTGCCTCCACAGCCTCCATAGTAGAACATGGAGCATCTAGAATTTGAAGAGTCGAAATACCAAGCTTGTGTGTAGTTCGCACAGTCACCTGTAACTGCAGATAATAAGCATACATTCTCAGGGTGGTCAGGTTCAATAGAAGCGGTAACTGGTGAGAACTTTGCTTCGGGCTCTCTAAGGCAGTGCTGTTCACAAGCTGCTTGGCTACTAAACCTATTACCGTTGCCTCCACATCCTCCATAATAAAATTGACGGCAGACGGAATGTTCCTTGTCAAAGTGCCACCACATAGAGAAATCGTCACAGCCTCCTTGATCTGGTTTCTCCTCACACACATTGATTCCACCAGAAGGTGCGACGGATTCAGGTACTACTTCCCGTTCAGGTTCAGGTTTTTTTTCGCATCGTTGCATACAAGCGTCTTCCGAAGTAAACTTGTTCTCATTGCCGCCACAACCGCCATAATAAAATTGACGACATCGTTGATCTTTAGTATCATAATACCACATGGGTTCATAATTGGTGCATTTTCCGACTTCAGCTGGAATTTCGCATATATCCTTTGCTAAATAATACGTATACATAAAAAGGAAATATTTAACAAAAAAAATTTAATTTTTTCATAAGCGCGAACATCGATTTTCAAGTTAAAACATTGACCGCATTATTTCAAATGATGGATTAATGTACGGATGGATGTGTAAAAAACCTTACCAACTTGTTTTGGACAGTGATCCTCGCATGATTCCAAAGATGGGAAATTGTTTTTATTTCCTTGACAACCACTGTAGTAAAAAGGCATGCATTTTTTATCTGCTTCGGAATAATGCCAACGTGCATGTCTTTCCCCACAATCACCAACTTTCTTAGGAAGTGAGCAATAATCTATGATTCATTTTAACATGCAGATTTAGATCGAAGATGAAAGATGTGTAAAATAATATCAGGCAAAATAGCAAGCAAGCAAAGTGCGTAAGGAATATAAAATAAATAGTAACAGTAAATAAAAACAAAATATATGCATTCCATCACCAAATAAAAATATAAGTAAATAAAAAATGAATGTTTCAGCCACCACCATATTAGACTTAGACTTATGGTAGACAGAGCTGTACATATTTCATACAATAATTATACATTTATTTTTGGCGAAAATCAAACCTTTGTGTACTCCAGGTTGACGACAATGGTAGCTGCAAGAATGTTCGGTTGGGTAGTTATTTTTGTTACCCTTGCATCCACCATATGTAAATGGACGGCATACGTCGGTTGCATTGTCATAGAACCATCGTTCGAAGCTACCCTCACATGGACCTTGATCCACTGGCTGTTCACAAGGAGCTACAATTGGATCATTAATAAAATGTTGGCTTATAACCATACGTTCATGTACTTACGAATACTCTCATTGACACTGCACAAAGACTGACACTCTTCCAGACTGTCGAAGCGATTATTTGTGCCATAGCACCCACCATACTTGAATTCTTCACAACGACCACGTTCAGCATCAAAGTACCATTTCGTAATGTATCCTGTACAGGGTCCCTGACTTTTTGGCAACAGGCATGCATCCTTACCCTTAAAGTCTTGACAAGTTTCCTTACATTCACCTTCTGAATCAAATCTGTTTCCGTTGCCTTCGCACCCACCATACCAGAATTTTGCACAAGCGCCGTACGAAGTGTCAAAGAAGAACTTAATAGAAAAGTTGCCACATGAACCTGTTTCCTTGGGTAACTTACAAGACAGCTGTGGTGATTCCTTAACGTTCTCGCATCCTTCAAATTTATCACCATTAGCAGACGCTATGCCATCTGGACAACAGCCATATTTGTTCTCCAAGCAAGTGCAACCCTCATTGTTAGGTCCCTTTGCCGGTGTTTTTTCATCTGGACAACATTTAAATTCTGTTTGAGAACAGTGACAGCCATAGTGATGGGGTCCTTGAGCAATAGTAATACCGTCGGGACAACAACCAAATTGTAGAGTATTGCAAGGACAGCCTTCAAATTTAGGACCATGTGCAGGTGTAAGTTTATCAGGACAGCATCCAAATTCTGAAGATTCACAGCTACATCCCTCACTGTTAGGACCACGTGCAGCTGATTTTTTATCGGGACAACAACCATATGGTGCGTATTGACAATCGCAATCTTCAAAGTTGGGACCACGTGCACTGTTAATATTATCTGGGCAGCAACCATATATTGAATTCAAGCAGCAGCCTTCGCCCAGTGAGCCATGAGCTGGAGTTTCGTTATCGGGACAGCAACCATAAGGCTCAGAAGCGCAAGCTGGGCATCCTTCATTATCAGGTCCAGTTGCCGATGTTCTCCCGTCACTGCAACAGCCATATAGAGAATTTCTGCAGTCTCTTGGATCAACCACATTTTCGCATCCAGCAAAGTTCTTGCCAGTAGCGGCAGTTTTGCCGTCCGGACAACAACCGATCTCGCTAAAGGAACAAGATTGTACAATACCTTCTGTTGTATCTGGCATACCGGTTGTATCGGGAATATCTGTTGTTTCAGCCATACCTTTTTTAGAGCTTTTAGCTTGCGGTGTTTCAGCTTCCTGCATCTCAGTAGTTGTAGTTGGTGGTAATGTTGTTGGTTCCGGGCATCCTTCGTTGTCCTCTCCTTCAGCTGCTGTAAATTTATCTTGACAGCATCCGAATAGAGATTCTGAACATTGCGATTTGGGACAACCCTTAAAGTTTTTACCATCTGCCGGAGATACGCCATCATGACAACAGCCGTATTCGGTTTCTGCACAGGTCTTAGCAAATGGACAACCTTTGTCGAATGGTCCCTTTGCAATATGTTTGCCATCAGGACAACAGCCAAACTCAGTAGTTTTACAATCTCTAACCTTCCTAGCTTCGCACTTTTTAGGCTTAGATTCTTTCGTAATAGCTGCTTCCAGTGTATTTGGTGTGCTCTTTTCAAAGTCCTCTTCTGTTGTCCATATATCAACAGTTGTAAATTCATCAGTTGAAAAGGACAAGTCCTTTGAAGTATCAGTTGTTGAATCTATAATGTCCGATAAACTTGTTAACTCCGTCTGGATATCTGTAGAAACATCTGTAGTTTCACCTGTAGAATTCTGTTCAGTTGTTTCATCGGTGGTTTGTGTAACGTCCGTACTTCCAATTTCTATGGTAAAAACTGTTGAGAAATCTGTAGTTTCGGTTGTATCCGAATTAGCTGATGTTTCAATAGTACCTGTATTTGCAGTTGAAGTAGTAAAATCTGTCGATATTTCCGTATATTCAGAAGTATCAGCAGTTTCAGAGCTATCTGTTAGATCTGTAGATGATTGCGTTGAATCTGATGCAGTGGAGCTATCAGTAGATAAAGTGTTATCGGTGGATGTATCCAGATTTGTGGATGTGGAAGATGTTATATCACTTTGTTCAGTTGTTTGCGAAGAATCGGTTGAACTTGGGAATGATGTAGAACCATCCGTTGAACTAAATATCATTTTTTCAGTTGTTTCTGAATAATCTGTGGATTTTGAGTTATCTGTAGATGACGTAAATGTAGTTGAGTCAAAACTTTCAGTAGACTCTATGGAAATATCTGTTGTATATGATGATTGTGTTGTCGAATCGGTTAAAGTTGTTAAATCAGTTGAATCTGACGTAGATGATTCTGTTGATTCGGTAGATTCAGATGACGCTGTAGAAGCATCTGTAGATACTGACATATCTGTGGTACTCGTTATCTCTGTTGATGACGAAGACTCACTTGAACCATCCGTTGATGAAGACCCGACAGTAGATTCATCAATCAAAGTCGAAATATCTTCAGAAACAGTAGTAGCAGACTCCTCAGTAGAGCTTGATTCCATATTATCTGTGGAACTAGAAGATTCAGTAGAAGTACCATCATAAACATCAGTTGCAGATGATTCAGTTGATTGATTGGTAGACGATGATTCGGTAGATATATCTGTCGCCTTCGAACTATTAGTAGTATCTGAACTGGCGATAGTTGAGGAATCAGTTGACATATCTGTGTAAATAGACGTGTCGGTAACGTCAGATGTTTCAGAAATATTTGTAGTTTCGGAACTATCAGTAGCAAAGAAACTTTCAGTTACATCAAAGCATGCTGTACTTCCATCCTCAGTTACCGATCCTGTAGACTCGGAGACATCTGTAGAGGAAGCTAAAGTTGACGTTGTTTCCATATCTCCACTACCCTCGGTAATAATGTTAGTCATATCAGTACTCTCAGATTGATCCCCTGAGCCATCGGTGGTAGTAAGAGATGTATCGGTTGAGCTATCCTCGCCAGTTGTTTCAATTGCAGGAGTGCTGTCACTAAGCATAAGATCATCAGTCAATAACGATGACATTGTAGATTCTTCGTCTAAGTCGATGCCATCGGATATCTTCAGATCTTCAGTCATTTTATCAGTTACAAACTTAATGTCATCGTCATCATCATCTTCCTCACAATCTTCTTCATATTCGTCATCGGCAATGGGCTTATCTGTACTTTCGATAGGCATGACTTCGTCTTCAGTGCAAGCCTGAGAATTGCATTTTTCAGATAAAGACTCGATTTTGGATTCATCACAGTTATTGGATTTTGTACCATTTGCCAAACATAATACTTCCCTTTGCTTTTCGCCTCCCCCACAGGGCTGAGTACACGGTTCCCATGGACCAGTAAACCACTGACCGGGACATTCCTTGACTTCTCCTTCACATTCCTGCTCAGCCTCTGGTTTGGAAGCAGCATCACATTGGGAATCGTCAGCTACTTTGGTAATTGTCTTACCGTCAAATTCTCCACAAAGAACAACACGGGATTGAATACCTTTGCCACAAGGTGAAGAGCACTTGCTCCATTCAGATGTAAACCACAATGTTTCACATTTTTTGGATTTACATGGTCTTGTCAGCAATGGTGTTTCAGGAGCACAAAACTTATCATCATAAACCTTTCCAGATTTTGAGGCGCAAAGTGCAGTACGCGTTTCTGTCGTTTGTCCACAGGCATCACACTGATAACAAATTCGTTAGACATACGAGATTTTCGTAAAAAAAACATTAATTAACATGCTTAACTTACACCACTCCACTGTGACAATATCCAATCCACACCTTCACAAGGAGTCAACATACACATCTTTTCAGTTTCTGGTTTTTCTTCTATACATTCATCATCATTAAGAACTTTTTTTCTACCATTTTCTTCAATGTAGCATGTAACTTTTCGCTTTTGCTTGCCTTCGCCGCAAAGTTTATCACACTAGAAATATATTTTAAATTAATTTTATTAAATTAGAACAGTTGAAGAATTTTCAAAATTATTTTACCGGTGACCAAGGACCTAAATGATATTTTGGACAATTTTTAATATCACGATTGCATTCTTGTTGATTGGCAGGCTTATTTCCAACTTGCTGCAAACAAACTACATCTAATTCAATTGTATGATCTCCTGTTGGAGAAATACGCTGACAAGTGACGGTACGATTTTGAATGCCATCAGAGCCACAACCTTTAGAACATTTTCCCCAGTCACTACTGACCCAATGTGGTGCACATGGTTCCATTCCACATTCTTGGCTCTCCGCTGGCTTTGCATTTTCATCGCAAAAGCTTTCGTTAACTCTTTCCAAATTAAGACGATTATTGCATGTGACGGCACGTGTCTGAGTTCCACCTCCACAAGATGTACTACATGGTTCGTACTCCATGTGCGTCCATGTATAAACATCAGGTGTTTTCGAATTCACCGATTCTGGAATGCTGTATTCATAATCTATGCTGACGTTCTTGTCCTGAACCAACATAACAATATAAACCGATTCAGTTATGGGGCCGCGACAACTTAACTGATCTGGTGCTGCAAAGCCTGTTGGTTTCCGCTGATAGTTCCACCAAGAACCAGCAAATAACATTGGTCTGGGAAAATCAATGCGCCAATTACCATTCAAAAAGTAATGACTACTCAAGTTACGGCAAGCCAAATAGTTATTTGATGGTGCTGTTTCCTGTATACGAATATTGGTGGCTCCACTTGGTACCAACAACAGATCGTTGTAGCCTGCAGCAAGATTATTTGTTGTAAATTTGTCAGCAATAGTACGACATGTCGTTCCATCGCCACCACATTTGCGACAATTGTCTTCTTTCGCATCTGAACCCAGCATCATATCACATCCAACTGGTTGACATTGACCATCCACACACACATCTAAATCTTGATCATTGCATCGCGTTCCATCAATAACTTTCGCCTTGTGTCTATAATAAAAACGTTCTCCTTTGGGCATGCAATTTAATTCACAAGGGTTCGGAGCATTTGTATAAGGAACCCATTCATAGAATATTCCATCGAAGGCTTGATGATTGAAACGTGAACACTGTTGTGACCTAAAATCTGGTTCCTCCTCTGGGCAGTCTTGTGTATTGCAAGAGAAATATTTTCGATTTCCACCCGTACACATGGGCGCACCGTTTGGCCTAAATAAAGTCTTAAATAATATAATATTTTCAATAAGTATATCGAAACACTAACGCTGTTCTTAAACATTCTCTTGTTTGAAAAGAAACACCACCTCCACAAGATCTAGAACATTCCGAAGGCGAACTCCAGTCGGTCCATTCACTGGAGTCATCACCCTCGCCTCCCGGTATTATTGAGCTAGCAGATAGATACATATGGGCGCCATTTTGTCTTTTTAGTCGCTCGCCAAACTTAAACAGAGATAAATTTATTGAAATAATTAACACGCCTTCATTATTTATACTTACAAATCTTGAATCTGTCGTTTCGATACAAAATAATATTGTGATGAATATTATCAAGGGCGGCAATCTATGAATAAATAAATTGTAATTGTAAATCAATATAAGTATGTACAACGAAGTGTCTGTCTAAATGCATTATTTGTTGAGTATAACATTTATTTGTATCATAATTATCACACAAAAGAGAATTATTATTTAATGAAAAGTTTAAAATATTAAAGTAAAAATAAAACAAAGAAAAATACAAGTCAAGTTATGATCTGGTGAACCACGCAGATCGAAATTTATTGTTTATTTTTTGGTAATTTCTTAAAATTTCTATGAACAGTGGACGTCCAATAGTACGATTTATATACTCGTAATTTCAGGCCTTTTCGTAATGTTGAAAAATTCGTACTATTGGACCAAATTTTTTTTTCTCAATTTTTTAAAATAATATATAAACAGACAGTTTAATTTATGTTGTTTTTTTACTTAAAACAAAACAAAATAAAAAACTTAAAAATATATTCAAATTCAGGTCAAATCAATAAGCGTACTATTGGACGTCCACTGTATTTTCTTTAAAAAGCATCACTAGTTAAAATATAATATTTTAAAATATATGAAATGAAAAAACTTAATTAACTGAAATAATATGTAATTCGTCCGATTTTTAAATAAAAATTTTATTGTTTGAAATGACACATACATATTTCATTTAAATTTACCTAGATAATATTTTGAGTGTACGGATGTTTCTGAATCAAGTATAGAAAGATTGATTCAAGTACGTATTATTAAAGCCATAAATATTTAATTTTACGTTTATTAAGCCCTAGGAATGGGTTTCTAATGTAGTTCCATTACTGGATTACATATTTTAATTACATTTTAGTGATATTCGTACTCGTAATCGAAGGAAATAGAATAAAGTACGACCTCTTTTGCGTGTGTGTGTATATGTGTGTGTAATTTAGTTACATTCAAATTAATATAATAAATAAATTTGTATCTATATATAACATTTATCTGAGTAAATCACTAAATTTAAATAAATATGTACTGTAGTGATATATATGTATGTGTGTGTGTGTATGTATGCGTGCAGATGCATTAAGTAGACAGCCGTAGACTGCCTGCTGAGGACAAGGCGTCAAAGCGTAATGTTATGCATCAGCAATACTACATATTTATTTCATTGTTATGCCAGGTTATTCTATTGGCGTTTATGGTCGCGTGCCACTTGCAGTGACAAAATAAAGTTGGCAGATTACCAAAAAACTACCCAACACCCAGTATTTCATAACATTCAATGACGTACGTATGTTTACAACTGGTAGGTATTGCAGTGCTCAACTATATGGAAGTGCCTCCAAATATATTTGCAACAGTGTATGTATTTAAACAAAATAGTAGCGGTCGGATTCCTGGAGTTTAGATATTTTTATAAGCTAGTCAGGCGTCTGTATGTCTACTATTATAACCATATTATGTATTAAACATACATACATACATCTGTACATATGTATGTATGTATGTATGTAGATGTGTATTTAGAATGTATACATGAATATCTTTTGCTGTTTGTTGTTCTTTTTTCTTTATTACATACTAGTGATGTTACTAATATTAATTTTTAGTATTCGCGAATACGAATACGAATACGAATATTTAAAACCGTATTCGCCGAATACGAATACGAATATTTCTTTTGAGGTTTATATTTAAAATTTATGCTGGGAACACAACTGGGACGAACGCCGAATTTCGTCTAGCACGACGGATTCGTTGGAAAAAGTTCGTTGCGTAAATTCGTCGTGTGGCGCACAACTAGGACGAACAAACAACTGCTGTCATAATAATCCAAAAAATTGTGTGTATTTTTTATTACAAATTTGTTTTTATATACATACAAACATAACAACGATAGTGTTACCGTATAAAGAAAATAATTCCTTTATAAAATTAAACATTACAAAAAACTATTAAAAACAAATTTCATCATTAATAATTATGTATATTTAACTAAAATGCTCTATATCATAAAAAGAAGAACTTATTAAAGTAAAAATTAACATTATTTACTAATATATTTTAAAACTAAAAAAACATGGTAACGCTGTACTGATTTCTTCGTCGTTCGTCGGCGTATGAAATAGAAATAAATATATCAGAGAATTCGTCGTACGACGAATTTCGTCGACGTCGGTGCTGTGTTCACTTTCATATGAATGCATGTGTTCTATTTTTGACGACGAATATTCGCAACGAAAAATTCGTCGTTCGTCCCAATTATGTTCCCAGCATTAATTGGAAAAAATCCCTGCCTTTGCGTTAGTAACTATAAATGGAAAAAAAAAATTTAGTGATTTAACATTATTATTGCATTAAGATGCCGAATTTGAAAACCTCTACAGAACATTTTTTAATTATTTTACTTACAGATTTCAGATTTCGTTTTTCTTACTCTGCGTGAAATACAATGGTTTTTTTTTAATAAAAATTAATATATTTTTTTACATTTTATGTACTTATTTTAAACTTTTGTATGATTTTTTTTGAAAATGTATGGGAAAATTATTCGAAAAATATTCGCTTGAATTTGGCGAATACGAATACGAATATCTTAAAACAGGCGAATAGTCGAATACGAATACGAGTATTCGTAACATCACTATTACATACCTATGTACATATATTTTTTTAGTTCTCAGTTCAAATGACGACAGTTTGTCGGTTGCTATTCTATGCCTAAAATATGGATCGTTAATTCTCATTATTTTTATTTTTTTAAGCAATTTTGTATATGTTTCTTTTTGTTTATTTTTTCCGCTTAATTTTTTTATATGTATGTATGTATGAATTCTTTATTATTGTTGATCTTGGTTATTTTTAATTATTTATATACGAGTATGGTTGGCACTGCTACCATCAGAATAAACAAATTAGTTGAGGCATAATATTTAATCAACACCACTTGACCTACAGCATTGCACTTGATGCAACAGCAAAATCTAAAGAAGCCTAATAATACAAATTAATCTGAATGCAATGGATTGTTCATCACATACGAAGGAAGCACTTGCATTATTTATGAAGCCATAATAAAAAGGTTTGATATGTGAAAAGTATTGCACACAATGTACTCACATGTGCATCATTCATGCAAAAATTAAGTGTCAACAAAAAGCCGCAACAATTAAAGGAAAGCAAACACATACATACATACATATACTTATCTATATATATATATATATATATATAAATATATATGTGTATGTATGTATATATGTATATTTATAAAAGAAAAAGTTTCTTTTTAAATCTCTTGATTTGTTAGCGTTGTAGCATTAAGCAGTTACAAAGAAAGAAAAATTTTAATCTGCATTGCTAACTTAGCGCGTTTCCTAATAATTTCAGCGTTTTTTCTTTTTGCCTACATATTTTTATTAAGAAATTTTTTAATTGTCGCATATTTTGACTTTTGCAAATTTACAAATGAATAATACCGAGCTAAGTAATCATACAAACTTAACCCACAAACCGATTAGCTTGTCTGCCGAAAACACCCAGAATCTCTGGCCGGAATCGAACCGATAACTTCCGGACGACTAAGCTTGCATTGCTACCTAATACACAAAAACGTGACTAAACTTTTCAGTTGTCAACAAAAAATTACTAATCCAATTGGGCTGATAATGCCAACATAACAAACAAAAATTTCGATAATCGAATGCACACAGCCCGCGAAAATTCAAAATTCACCTTTTCTTTTGTACAAACCTCGTACATCTGTATGTATTTTGGTAAATATTTACCTTACGTGTGACTTTCTAATCTCTCACTTGATATCTACCGCATAGAAACATATTAACATATTGTGAAGATTAATATCGGTCCATCGAAGGCGCTTCTATTACTCTCAGCAAAAAAAATTTCATGTATGTTTAATACATAATATGCTCTTATATAGTACGAATAAATAAATACATACATACGACTATGTAAGTATATATGTAGGTACTTTATGTATTTAAAATTTCGGAAAAGAAATTTTCAAAGTATGTACATATTGAAACTTTAAAAAATATTAAACAATCAGTCATTCTTACATTGAATTTTTTAATTTTTTTTTTTTTCTGTGATTAACAACGAAAATAATACCGAATTTGGAAGAAAATATTCTTTGGGCTAATGTGTTACGCGGTCAATGAGTCAAATATTTTTCTTAAGACACACTCAATGCTGCATATGATGTTGCTACTTCTTTCCACTGGGTCCCCCATAAATCAAAATATGTATTTAGTGTTTTTTTTTTCTTGTTTTTTCGCGTTTGTTTATAAGATGCTGTGCAAATAAAGTTATTTTTAATATACCTACGACATGATGCACAAGATACGAACAAGCATGAGATTAAAGACTTTGAAACTAAACGCGGAAACAAACAAAAATTTAGGTCTCTTTGTCTGAATGAATGTGCGTTTGAAACTTTAAATATACATATGTATGTATAATGCAACATGACTTTTTTTCTTTTGGAATTTTTTTTTTTAATTTTAAAATCTATTGGTCTGCTAGTTTGCAACGCAGATTGTGCATTTCAGTTTGTACAGTCGAGCAAAAGAAAAAACTTGGAACTAGGAAAAACAACAAAGGTATTCGCAGTTTATTAATAGGACAAAATTATTTAATTTATTAAATGGTTGTGGAAAAGAATATACATATACATTCTTAGCAATCTCTTTGTTTTTCTGACTAGAAATGCTAAGCTTTCTTTAAGCCAGAAAATTAAAAAGTTCGAAGTCGTAAGAAAGCAACCTTTCAGGAGATGAAATAAAACCAAAAATATGTATGTACTTCCAAACTATTCTACCGCAACCAATAATAAATTTATATATGAAAATAGTGGCTATGGATCACCTGAAACGTGCAATCTCTTTTTTAAGAAATGTATCTTGACAACAATACCATCTTATCTTAAGTTGGCCCATAAAAATCACAAATACCTACTTTCTAAATTTCTTTGAAAATTAGCATAATTATGCACACGGACAGACACGTGATTTCTACACATACATAAATATGGACAAGACATTTTAATAAGGTCTACGAGTAAATTAGTTTTCAAAACACACAAGGAAGGGATTAGTGTAGGGTGACTTAACTGCTGCATATTAAAGAAAACAAGTGTTGCTTCTTCTTATGATTAAAATAATTTCAAACGATTGAAAGACAAATTCAATTGTGGATCATCATCATTATGCGTTAAGAAATGCATGGCAGACACACGTTACTCTAAGTTCCCTTTTTAATTTTTAAAAATATAGATGCATGTGTATTAGGGTGGATTCATTTGCTTGGTCACTTTTAACGCAACAAATTTTTTTAAGAAATCATTTTTGACATTTAGAATTTAAAAATGTGTTTCGATAAATAGTTTCCACTTACTGCTTTCTAATTTTTTGCATATTTGCAAACTAATATTTCGTTACAGCTTATCAGGAAAATTTTTTCAAAAAATTTTAATACAATTTGATCTTTAAAAAACATGAAGATCCCCTAATTCCCTTGGGTATGTATGTAGATGTGTATGTGCAAGCAATAATAATATAAAAGTACTAGCCTATTACGGTGTGCTTCGCTACCCCCCCCCCCCCCCCTTGTTATAAAATAAAATTAAAAGTATTTATATATCCTATTGTGAAAATTTAATGACGATCGGTCCAGTAGTTAAGACTATATTACGATTTTTAATTTTCCTAAAAAGGGGCGTGGTCCCACCCACTTTTCTCCTGGTACGTATTCCAAATTATACCAATACCATATGTACCAAATATCATCGACGTAGGTCAAAAAATGCCCAAAATATGGCGATTTAAATTTTTGGGTTATATGGGCGGTGCCACGCCTCTTTGTCCAATAAAAACTTCTTATAGCCTATTATTCCTTCCAGAGTCACAGTAACATACTGTGAAAATTTCAGGAGGATCGGTCCAAGGGTTTGGTTTTCCTAAAAAAGGGGCGTGGTTCCACCATATTTTCTCCTGTTACGTATTCCAAACTATGCCAATACCATATGTACCAAATATCATCGACGTAGGTAAAAAAATGCCCAAAATATGGCAAAGTTATTTGATTATTGTGGCGGACCATTTGCAACGCCCTACCGCCCCCCTCCCCACCCCCCCCCGTTCGACCCAACAAAACAAAAAATATTCTGGACCTTTTCCATATGCAAAAAGAATTTTGAAAATTGGCTCAAAAATGTCGAAGTTATTTGATAAACAATTATTGTGGCGGGCCATTTGCGACACCCTGCCCCTACCCACAATTTTCAAAAACAAAAAAATTTAATGCACCTTTTCCATATGCTGAAAGAATTTTGAAAATTGATCCACAAATGACGAAGTTATGCTCACTTTACATTATAAAATCTTTTAAAAATTACGTGGTAGGAGTAACATAATTTAAAAAAGTGGGTGTGGTTAAAAAAGAAGTAGCCTATAGTTCATCCGAGAGTTCTAGTTAAATACTGTGAAAATTTCAGAAGATCGGTCCAAGGGTTTGGCCTCCTATAAGGAACAAACAAACAAACAAATAAACAGACACACATTCGGTTTTATATTGTAGTGTATTTTATGATATATGATATATTATTTACCAATAATTAGATCTACCCTCGTAGAATACTGTATGTAAATTCTTTTATAAATTCCTTAGAAATAATTATGTACAATAAATATTATTATTATTGGAATTATTATTGGAAACTTTTGGAAGTTTTTGTAGTTTTAAGACACAGTTATGTTAGTATTTAAGGACGTAATTTTAGGAAAATAAACTCACTCTTAACTCAGCCTCAAATCGGCTCATATTTTATTTAAAATACAGGCAATTAATCTGCCTTGGATAAACACCAGCCAGTGGCGTTCATAAGCGCCAGCTACTCTACTTTCATTTTCACAAACACTACACACATCTTTTCACAACATGGCGATCCTGCCAGGATAGATAGATGTACTGGAATCTTGCAACTGCCGTACAAGAGAAGCCAAAGATTTTTAAAATATCAAGCATTGATGTGTTTTGTTGAAGGTGAACTCAAGGAAAACTAAACATAAATATGTATGTATACACATTAGAGGAATAACATTCTGATGTAATTTTTTTAATGCAACATTGCTCAACAATAGTTGGAAAAGCGTTATACTCGTATGTATGGAGTCTGTACATATGAGGAAAGAAAATTACGTACACGTGAGTCAATATTGCACCCACAAATCTTTATACATATTTTTGTTGTGATATCTCTTATTCCAAGAAGGAGAAGGACCTACAAGAAACCGTAGTAGATGATAAACGTCTCTTAAAATTATCCAAATTAAGAAGTAAATTATCACCGAAATACCTATGACTGAAAAGGCCTTTCGCATATCAAACTTTTCATCAAACTTTTCTATCCCTTTAATCTTTACGGAAGGCCATAATGTTTTTCTCCATAATAAACTCCACGTTTGACATCTGAGATGATATTTCAGCACGAAGGGTATATTTTATTTATTTATTAAACTAATTTTTTTGAAACTAATCGTATTTTGATATAGAAATTCACAGGAATCGAGAAGAAGACACCTCTTATCTTTTTTTACAAAAATTAAGTGCTACAAAATAATTTCTACCATTGATCTTAACTTCGCAGTGCAGTTGCCATCTAAAGGGATGTTTAGATATTAAATTGTTCCATTGTTTCTCGAAACTTTACGAACTTTAGCCTGTAGAAATATTAACATATATTAACAATAATAAAGCAGTTCGTAGTAATTTAAAAATTACAATTAATATACATGTACCTGTTTAGTTAGAAAGGGGACGAAGTGAAGTGTTGGCGGTCTTAAAAATTAAAATTTCTTTGCTTCATACAGTGGATTTTATCCAGGGCGTAATCAATGCCCAACAAATTAAGTGCCTCTTTTATTTCATTTCTGCACAGTGCAAGCCATCAGCGAATAAATACGTACATACAAACATACATATTAATTCATACATACTTCAAATACTCGTATGTACATACGATCAAATATAAATAACTTTAGACCCCACTAGATTTTTCTTTTTATAATTTTCACCAGAAAGTATTGAATGTGGAATCTTCTTTGATGCAGACTTATTTTGTGCATACAAAGCCATGTATGATAAAAAACTTATTTATGTATGTATGTATGTAGAAGTACATAAATATGTATGTACATTGGAGCATGAACATAAATTCATGAAGACTAGATGCTAATAAAACTTATACTCATTTTATAGGCCTTTTTTAAAAAGACTTTAATGCAACAAACAACAGTCACATCTGCTGAACGCGAAATGTATTCTTTTATTGCTGCTGTTGTATACTCAGTTAACAAGATATGAATTTGCGGGTTAATCAAGTGGCATGAGAAAATAGATGAAGAAATACTTGTCGCATCTTTAGCACTCATACGATTACGCTAAGAAAGTGTAAAAAATATTATAACAAAATCAATAGAAAACTATCCAGTTCTGCATATCCATACATTCATGCATACATATGCACTCGTACAGATACACACACATAAAGATACATATTTACATGTTTTTTTTTCATTTCACATATTTTTTTTGAAATTGGAAATTAATTTACAATTTAAAAATTGTAAAAAACACGTGTTCTCATCAACATACATCAGTCAATCTTATATAAGAGTGCAAACTATGTGTGTATTTTCTTCATACTTTAATATATAATAGATTTTATTTATTATTTAATGGATTTTATTCTCATTTTTTCACTCTGACTTTGATCAAATTACAGTACAACGTCCCTAATCCGGACACTCGCTAATTCGGACTATCCAGTAATCCGGACATTTAAATTTTTCGGACAGTTTAAGGAATCTATAAAATTGTCTTAAATTGTATTTTTGAAAGTATTTAAAAAAGACACTAATAAAATTTATCGATTAAGCAAAAGAACAATTGAGTAATTTTGAAATTCACAGATAAAATTTTGGTAACCAATAAATTCTTATATTTCAAAATTAATATTTTTTGTCACTTTTAGTATTTTTCTTTACGTTTCCTGCAAATTATATGCAAATGAATTCTTATGTTTACTTATATTTCTGTGCGGTAATAAAAACAAATTATATGCGTTTAAAAATTTATTTTAAATGTAAGAAAGAAATTCAAGTAGTGCTTATTAAAAATAAGCAGACGGAGATAAAGTTAGCAGTTTTATATTCAACGGCATCAAGGACAGCCAAAATAAATTTAATTTATGGACGTCTATTAAAATGATAATTTGTGACACTACAAGTGTGAATACTGCCGTAAAAAATTGAGTTGTGACTTTGCTTCAAAGCCATTTCATACATATGGGATTGCCTCCACCACAATATATTAAGTGCCAGCACCATGTCCTCGATTTGATATTAAGGCATGTAATGGATGAGTCTTTGGGTGGAAGAACTTCATCTACAAACATTGCATACCCGTTCATTTTAAATCATCTATAATAAATATATAAATATGTATATGTATTCACATATGTAAGTATGTGCATATGTACCGCGAGTTGGTAAATGTTCGCACTCAAAGCATAAAACAAAAATAAAAGTCAAAATTATGAAAACTCAAGTATTTTAAATTTTATTTTTTTTTTTTTATTTTAATAGAAAATTTATTTTTAATCAATTGTTAGCAAATTAGAAACTTTGTGAGAATCATACACATATGTACATACATATGTAGGTATATATGTACTACATACGAGTATTTTGCATTGTTTAATAATCAGTTTTGATATACAAAAGCTGACGCAAATTTCAATATGCAAACATTTTCCATCCAAACAAACGATATTTGAAATATTCGTTTAAAAATTATTATTTGATACATTAATCTTTTGAGCTAAAAAGTACAATAATTATGTGTTGAAATGTAAAACGTATTCATTATTTTCCGGAAAAAGTTTTTATTGAAATTTCCATGATTATTTTCGTACAATGTAGAAAGAAAATAAATAGTGTTTCTGTGTTTTCCACTACAATAAATTTGAAGATTAGAGTTTAAACAAATGTATGCGAAAAAACATTATATGAGTTTGTGGGTGGGTGTTGCTTTCTTTTTTTTTTTTTTTTTTTTTTTTTTGCATCTACAAAACAATTTAATGCTTTACTAACATCATCATGATCGTCGGTCGAATCTATGTACATCAATGCCGACTGTAATAAAAAGTAAAATAAAAACTCAGAAGCTGTGCACATGTTATTTATAAAAAATGTTCTTGAAAAAAATTTGCCAAATTAAATTCCTGGAAATAAACATATGAACATATTCCAAAAAACCAAAGCATTGGATGAAGAAAAAATTAAGCGTCATCGCCATCATCATCATCATCATCATCATTAACCGTCATTATCGACATCATTGCGACTAACAGCTAAAACAATTGTAGTTCTCCCACTTTAGACAGGCATATGCAGTCTGCATTCTGTATGTACTCTTATGTATGTATGTACATATTTATTTTAAAAGATGCAGTTTATTAAATAATTAATTTCGTGTGTACGAAAGACAATTTTGTTTAGTTTAGACCATGATCAAGGTGTTGTTCCATTAACTTCATTCATCACTTCAGCACAATGGATATGAAGTGAAGATATCAAGCAAAACTTAATAAATCCACAAGTGTTTCTAATTAAATGAGTGCTAATTTCCTACAACATTATATTCTTTTAAGCTCTTCGTTACTACTGATTATGTACATTCATATGTACATACATCTGTATATGTGCCTAAATCTAATGAATGTGTGCGATTAGCTGTATAGCAGAGTTCTGTTTTAAGAAATATCCATTACAATGAGTCCACCAGCTATTGTCTAGTTTCGTTAGAAACAATCAAAATTGTTTCCTACTGGATTCCTATAAAGGACTTATTCAAAAGTAACAATAAATATCTGGATATGATACGATTTATAGGTTGTATGTATGTACAGCTAAACATCATTATTACAAGCTATACTGAAGTAATATGAGAAGTAGATATGTACGTATGAGATCTTAAATAATTAAGTAGAGCACGAATCTGGCCAAGTTCGGCCACACAGTGTGTATAGTTCTTGATAGGTACAATTCCATCTCATTTCTAGGCAACCCATAATCTTGGCAATATTTTTTTGCCTTTCTAATGTGGGAAAGAATTCTTGGAAAAATTTTGCCAAGCTTATAGGTTGCCTAGAAATGAGATGGAATTGTACCTATTAAGAACTTGGTTTTTATTTTGATCTCAGTAATTTTTACGGCCGAAATTTTTTGGATAGGAACTTGGCCTTATTTTCACATTTATGTTTTTGTGCGGATGTATGTTTAAATTTTAAAATTGTTTGTTTTAATTTTCATGCTACACAGCTGTACATGTACAATGTACATGTACAGTAGACCGTATCACAAAAAAAAGTTCGCCGTACGCACCCTAATATGAAGTATTTTTGCAAGATGATTGGAAAAAATTTTTTTTTTTTTTTTTTGCCGAACGTAGGGTCTCCATTTTACAATTTTCATTATAACTCCGGCATTTACTGTCGGATCTTAAAGTTTGATACGTCGATGTTTTTATCTCGAGGAGATCAATGTTTTGTGTAAAGAAGAATTTACGCCAAGTAACCCGTTCTAGTATTAACTCACTATATCTCAGTTCCTACCACCCTAATGTGCCACCCTAATGCCAAAAAATTAAAGCTCGCAAAAAAGCATTAAACTTTTGCAAAGAAAGTTTTTCTCTAATTCCAGCAGAACTATTTATGTTTAATTGTTTTAGTTTTTTTTGTTGCCGAACGTAGGGTGGTTTTTTGAAGCGTTGAAATAGTTCAAAACAAAAACATTACATTTTTCTTCTAAGAACATTGTTTTGTATAAAGGTTAATTTCTTCAATCAAATTTACACGTTTTTTGTTATTGTTTCAAAATAAAATAATAACAGTAAACAAAAACAAACTTATCTTCAACTCGAATAATCTTGCTCGCATCATAGAATTTAAGGTTTTTAACGTTTTCGTAAAATTTTTCTTATTATATTTTTTCTTATAATATTTTTCTTATTATATTTCTTATTATATTTTTTTCTTATTATATCGCGATTATAATTAATTGTGTTATATTTATTTTAATTACAGAACAATAACAAAATGTCTTTTACTATAAGTGAACTAAATAATACTAAATTACCGACGAAGTGCGATGTTATCAATTTCTTCTTGTTTCTTCGCCATAATACTGATCGAAATCGAAAGTTGGAAGCTTTTAAACAAGAAGTGTTGAGAAGTATTAGCATTTTGTGGAAGCGCGCAGGCATTGAAATTTTATCGGTAACAACTATTCGTAAACATTTGGATAGGCTTTTGAGTGATTACTACAAAATAGTTAAATACCAATTGCAATATAATGTAAGTGACTGGAATAAATTGTTCGTGATTTCACGTTGTAAGTGCGGCATTGAAAGGAATATTATATGCAATTGCAGCACCTCTGATAAAATGTCAGATGCTGCGAAATATTTCTTCATCGATCAGTGTGGTTTACGATTGATGTCTTTAAATGATGTTGCTTATGCGAAGTCGGTAATAAGTGTTAATGATGTAGAAATGTCGTCGATTGTTGCAACATCGAATGCAGTGCATACCGTTGGGTATGAACCAGACAGCGATGAAGATCAAGAATTTGAAGAAAATGTTAGCGATTTCTCACAGACGTTAAAAAACGAATTTAAAGTGGCGGACATTTCATTGCGTAATTTTAGTTCAGCTTTGGATCGCAGCGACACCTCAGTTCGCTACGGTGCCTTGCTTGCGACCATGTTAATTAAAGATTTGAAACTGTCGATTACCTCAAAAACCGAAAAAGAATTATCTGCAGAAACAGCCGCAAATATATGCCAGTTCTTTGACGGGCTCATTATAGACAAAAACAAAATATTTAGAGAACGAGTGAAATTTCGAAAAGAAGCAATGGTCGCGGCAAGAAATAATGAATTGTTAACATGTATCTCTTTTGATGGAAAGAAAGAGTCAACTTTGAAACGAGTAACGGAGGCAAGTGTGACCCGAAATGTTATTATGAAGGAGGAACATATCACCATTGTGAAAGAACCGGATTCCAAATTCATTGGCTATGCTACGCCCACTGATGGCACTGCTTTTGCAATCCAAAAGAGCATCATTGATTATTTGAGTTATGAGAAGTTCAGTTTGGATCACTTAGTAGCTATCAGTTGCGATGGGACTCCTACCAACACTGGGTACAAAAATGGAGTCGTTGCGAGAATGGAACGTCATTTACAGAGACCTTTGCAATGGTTAGTGTGCCTTTTTCATTTTAACGAGTTACCATTAAATGCACTATTGAGATCATTGCTTGGTAAGCAGAAGGGACCTGGTATCTGGCCAGGAAGTATCGGAGAAGGCATTCAGAATTGCATGCACTATTCTGTAAGTTCAATATATTAATAATGTTTTATTGTATTTCGTATATTATGCTAAACTTCAATGTAGTTGTATAAATTATTTCGTTCGGTTAGGTCAATAAAGATTTCGAACACATTCCAATGGGAGAAATGCCAGTGAACGTAGATGGCTGGAATCTAAGAGGTGACCAGCTTTATTTGTATCGTATGGTTGTAGCCGTTCATACTGGAGAATGCGATGATAGATTAGCCGTCCAGAAGCCTGGTGAAATCAGCACAGCGCGCTGGCTAACAACAGCCTCTTGAATCCTCCGCTATTATGTAACGTGTACGCAACCCTCGATGATATTAAAAAATCTGGTTCAGTTCATAGTGAAAATTTATGCGCCATTCTGGTTTCTTATAAAAAGCCAACCGCTTGCAATACATGGAAGTAGAAACGTTTTTAAATACATATCTTGGATTCGTCAGCTTCCGGAAGACGTTCAAAAGGTCCTTCGTCCGGTCATCGAAAACAATCCATACTTTTTTCACCCCGAAAATATTTTGTTGTCGATGATAACAGACCAGGATCCACTTGTACGTTCAGATGGCTTTGCCAAAGTGTTATTAGCCCGAACTGAAGCAACAGGATGCATTCGCCAAATGTTCGGTCCACAAGTTGATAAGTTTATTAACTTCGAAAGTGAGTGTTACGTCGATATAATCAATTGGAGCATCTTTGAACTGACGGAGCCGCCATGCTTGCAGTTCTATACGCAAGACCAGCTGGAACAATTACAATTTTCAGATGATATAATACAATTACCAGGTTGGCATTAGGAAAACAATTCAATTTTATAGTTTTTTTTATTAACTTAGAATTTTTTCAGGTTATCCATGTCATTTTTTTCTATTCTAAATTATGAAAGTTATTATTAAATCAATCAATTTGTAGTCTTATTATTGTGACTGAAATACGGAATAAATATATTTGGTTTATGTAAATCACATAACAAAATTTTACATTTATTCGAGCATGTACTCAAGTAGGTATTTATGTTTTAAATATTTTTTTATTTGTTGCTATTTTTATGCTTTGTAATTCACAAAAATATATTTGTGAGCTTTTGTATAAATAGATGAGCTTTAGAATTTTTTAAACATAAAGGATAAAACATATACTGATGAGTTGGTATGGCTACCAACGAAATATATATCTAGATACTGCTGACCCGCAACAAATAAAATTTAAATCACATAACTTTATTATTTATTAAAGGATTATTTCAAAATCTAAATTTTAACTAAAAATGTAACTGTTTTGAAAGGCAAGCAAAACTTTTTTGCTCTGCCCTGGCAACACTGAGTCCAATAAACAATTATTCATACACTATATGAAAATAATGCATCTAACTTTAAATTTTGATTATTCCATTAAGATTTTTCCATCGTTAAATTTATCGATAGAGCACAAAATACATTTTACAATTACATATGTTTAAAACTTCAATGCGAAATAATAAAATGTGTCAACATTTAACTGCGCAAATGCAACTTATCTGAAACTGATGTCAAATTGTTTCTAAATTTGAAAGTTAAGGTTTGTGGCATGTGTGCCTTTAATGTGACATTCTTTGATTTGAAACTCTTTCGCGTTCATTTTGAAATATGTACATACTTACACATACATACATGAATATACATATGTATGTGGGTATATGTATAGACTCGTTCATAACACGGTAACAATGAAAGAAGATAATTTGCCACAAAAATTTCAAATTATAAAATTCTCTTCATCTTTACTTTTGGTAAGTAGGTATTTTGTGTTTTAAGTTCGTTTAATATCAGACAGTCACTTGAGTCAACAAACAGCACGAGTGGCTGGAAATCGTACAAGGTCATCAACCTTGTTCCCCCTTTTTAGACTTTTTCTTGAGTTCTTCCTTTGGCTCTTATTATTTATAAGAAACTACTTGAATTGATTGAAGACATACACAAACGGTCTAACATACGAGTACAACAATCTGTTGCGTTGCTCTGTGGCTGATACTCGTACAAAACAACATTAATTCATCCGATTTAGATCACATGACATACATACATAATACAGGCACTTTTTAATGAACATTTTGACCTATAAATAACCTTAAAGGACTTTAATTCTTTTTTTATTTTATGTGAAAAATTGAGAAATCGTGGAAAGTTAATAAAATATAAATTTGGTTTTTTGTCATACATGTGTATCACATGTTGAATTATGTTAAATAAAGAAGTTCCTTTCATTATGGCATTTTCGTTTGATTTAACTTGTCACTTCATTTGAAGAAAACAAGTAGAATTAAATTCAGTCATTCCCACAACGATCTCTTTTCTCATTCTTTATCTGGCACATTTGCGCATTTAGAAAACTTTACAAAAATTAATGATGTGAATGACAATAATTAAACGCTTGATTTAAGAGACTGAAAATGTAAGTGTGTATGCATTCAATTTACTGTAGTCGTACTGCTTTCAAATTTATTCAAACTTTTAACAAAACTCATTGATTCAAAACTAAATTTAAGGAAAACTCTTCAGATGTACGTACTTGCGTGTATGCATGCAGCTCAAAATATTTATCTTGTCTTTTATTCAAAATCATTTCTTAAAAATATTTTCCTTCTATTAAGGGTTATGACTACATATGTACATACTACATACGTTGGAACAATGTGTGGCACCAACTGATTTACTTGATAAACATTAAGTAGGCAACTGCTATGACAAAATCAACACCTTTGTATGTCTATTAGCCGCAAGGCCAGTCGAATGTATGTAAGGATTGGAAAAATGTAATATTGTTATCCATCTCAAATTAAAGTTTATTTGGTTTAATGATTACTGCCAAAAAAATTCTGGGATTCCAAATATTAGTAGGTATTCATCGAATTTAATATCACCTACGAACGGATTTTTATTCCATCATCTTTTACGATGTTCTCATTTTGAGCAAACAATTTTTTTGTTATTACAAATTTGTATTTCGTCATACCTTGGTATAGTGTTTTTGTCTGAATGAGATCCCGTAAAAACAATTATTTTATTAGGCTGCGTATTTTAACCAAATTTTGCCACAGCTTCTTCTCGAAATCTATTGCACCGGAACTTATTAAGTTCCAATACGATTAAAAATTTGAACTGTACCACGCGCATATCAACTAAATATGTATGTATGTTGTTTTAGAAACGTCTGTCTAACAAACAACAACAAACTGTGCACAAACGTTAAGTTGACATGATAATAAAACCCGCCGTTCAAAAATGTGGGTAAAAGCAATCCCACGATTACATTCAAAGAATTTCTGTTGAGATAATTGTGAAAAATATTTAAAAAAAAGGCAATTTCGATGAATTAATTTTTTTTTTGTTGTGGGTCATTTGATTACTATACTAAACGATTCACATGTACAAATTAAAAGAATTAAATCCCAATAAAAAATATTTATACAGGAAAATTTACTGTATCTCAAAATGTTGTTAAAAGAAAATTATTGAATAAATAACAATAAACAGATCATATTTATTTTCTATAGATGTTTGATTGATAACAATAGAAAGGAAATCACAAATATTTTGGTTAAAGAATTCAACTGAATTTCCAAAATTCAAAATGAGTGATCGATTCAGGTGAAAAACAAACACAAGCAAAATACCTCTGTATATGAAAATTAAAAATTAAATTTTTAAGATTTTTTGAAAATGATCCAAATTAAATATGAATCTGATGGAGGCAAACTCTTAACAGATTTTGTTTCTATTAACCTGTCGACAGTGTATTCAGAAATACTTGAGTACGTACTTCGCATAGAGGATAAAATATAAATAATTTTATCAATAACAACACATACACACATCCATGGTTGCATGTGTTTAATAAATTTGTAAAATATATAAGTATGCATGTATGTAGAGCGATTGGCCAACTTTAAATAGACAAACAAGCAGAATATTATCTAAACAGTTCTTCAACCTGACCATTTCCTGCATTGCCAGACATCCATCACAACTTAGCCAAATTTATTAAGAGAGTCAAGGTCATGCATCTTGATGTTGTTTTTGTAAACGTTTTATTCTCACTCTGGAAGCTATGGGTTCCTTTTCTACCAAATCATACATACATATACATAAAAATTAATTGGTAGTCGTATGATGTGATTCACAATAAATAGCGGCTACGATAACTTCGATCTAAGTGATCGTCGATATGTAGTAAGAATGAGCTTGAAAGTACAATTTATGAAATGGGATACGCTATATTCGAGTACGAACACAAATACATACATGCATACGAGCATATTTACTACTTTTGTTAAAAATATCGAAAAAATTATTTCGTTTTAAGAATAATTTCCATAAAATTTTGGTCAGTTGCTTTTCGTGTGTTTGTCATGATTGCTAATTAGCAATTCAACTCTTTTTTTTATGATTGTACATACATACATATGTACATACTTACGTCTATATGTATTTAGTTTTTAGCAATTGTATTTGCTTAAAACTTGGAAATTAAAAACAAAAACACACATTCAAAAATCAAAAGTAATTAAATTGTTTAACTTTTTAACTCTTTGCAATACAAACTTATAATATAAATATTTATTTTATCTTCTAAATTTAAGCGAGCAACAATAACAAAAATCAGGTTAATAATTTTGTATAGTTGCTACGTTAAGTACACGCACTGCTTACTTACTGCCTGACTCATTTTTATTCTAAAAAAAAAACACTTTTTCACTTTGAATTGATTATGCCTAAATAATTTTTAGGTGGTGCGAATAAAATAACTCTGAAAAAGAGGGATTGGATGATTTGGCTAAAAGAAATGTTTTAATCGGATAAAGAAGCAACCACTAAAGCATTAAAAGAACTTTGTTGTTTATTTAAAATATATTCTATAAACATTGACTGGCATCATTATGAATAAATAAGAAAACAAAATATGAATTGAATTTTATTTTATTTTACCACAAAACTTAAGTCCATCCATCATTTAGCCGGAGAGTTTTTAAGCGATTTTTCTATTTACATTTACGTATTTATTTTAGTACATATTCTGTGAGAATCTGTATATTGTACTTTAACTTAATTTTAAACTTACAGTAACAACAAATGATAAATTTTGATATATTTTTAAAATGATCTAATATGGGAACATTCTCATAAAGAATTAATTTTTTTTTAAATTTATTTTGAAAGCTTTTCGTAAGACGAATAGATAAGTTTTCAAATATAATTTGGACTGGGTATCAATCAAAAAGAACACGTTTAGGGCAGCTTAAGGAGCCTGGAAAATATTAAAATTTAATAAATCTAATCAACTTTCATGTTTAAAGAAAATTTAATTGTGAAAAGTTTAATTAGAATCGATTGATTAGATCGAGAAATATCAGTGCCAAAATTATTTTTAAAAAAAAGTGTCGACATCTTCAGATTAAGTGAAAAAAATTGATTTATTAATTCAAAAATTTATTAGTTTTGAACCACTTTAAGATTGAATTTAGTGTCCTGTACCTGAAGGTCAACCGTACACCATTTACTTATTTTTTTTTATTAAAAACAGCAAAAGTGTGTAAATACGTTTATTGCAATTTCTATTATACATTTATGTATCAATCCAACAATATTCATACATACATAAATAAATATGTACATGTACGTATGTACACATGTTGAGAACATAATTTGTACATGTAAATTTTTCAATAAATTTTTAAAAGACATTTATTTTTACCATATTGGCAACTGTTAGAAACTTAAAAAAATAAGCAAAAACAAGCAGAGACAGACACTTGAACACTGCGAATCTAAACAAAATTAAACTTCTAACAATTTCAATTTGCGTATTCATTCATTTGTGTGATCGTGGCGATATATGTGGTCAACACATGACTTCTGGTTTCCATAAAAAGCACCGGCCAAATAATACAAAAATAAAAGAATGAAATAAATTATAGAATGGAAATTCTTTTTCAAACTTTTATATTTATTGTATTATTTTTTCCTGCAAAGTGTACATACTAGAGTTGTCAATTCTTCGCCTTTCAACTTTGTTCGAATAATTCAAATAATAGTTTTTGTTCGTTCGATCAAACGATTAAAGCTAAAAATTTATTCGATTAATCGATGAGAATAACGAATAAAAAATTGCTTAAAAATAATTTATTGACAAAAAATACATGTTTGTCATTAACACAAAAATGCATAAGTAAATAATCAAAATAAATTAAAAATTAAATAGTTAATATTTTTATTAACTTTTATCAAAATACTCATCAGTAGATGTTTTACCCTTTATGTTTAAAAAATTTTAAAGCTGATCATTTTATACGAAAACTCACAAATAAATTTGTGAATTAAAAAGCTTTAAATTTTTTTTTTTAAATAAAGGGTAAAACATCTACTGATGAGTTGGTATGGCTACCAACGAAATATATATCTAGATATTGCTAACCCGCAACAAATAAATAAAATTTAAAACATAAATACTTGAGTACATGCTCAAATAAGATGCTGTGCACATATTTCGTAACGGTCCAGGGGGGAGGGGGGAGGGGGGGAGGTTAAAGATTTGTTACGGATTAGAAATTTTGCACTAAAAAATTAGAAAAAAGCGTTACGAAGGGGGGGGGGGGGATATAAAATCTCTGAAAACAGCGTTACGTAATATGTGAACAGCCCCTAAATGTAAAATTTTATTCTTATCAACAAAAAAATATACATAAAATTAATCATACATAAAAAAATTTAAAAATGTAATAACTGAGATTACTTCGATTTTAATACTTCAAACACACATGTTTTATTCAGTCAAAATATCTCAAATGATTTTTTTTTTTTGTTAAATTAGACAATTTAGGATGTTCTTAAGAAATAATCTTCTAAAAACAATTTTTTTGTTTTTAAACGATTTTTGGTTTTGGTTTTTGTTTTTATTAAATTAGATTTTGAAAAAACTCTCGCTATTTGTCGAGGTAGGTGATGTAGTGAGAAAAGCATGAAATAGTTTAAATATCTAATTTTTCTGCTCTTTTTTAGATTTTTCCGAATATACTATATTGTCTAATATATCGCTGAATTCTTTTTTATTATCTGAATTTTAATACTTTGAATAGAATTATTTAATTCACATAAAAGATTGTTACTTTCATTAATAATAACTTCTTCTATATCCTTACTTTATTATTATATTATTGTGGTTACTTTCAACATAAAATAATCTTTTAATTAGCATATTCTTTAGTTTAAATTTTTAAAGAATATTTGAAAAACTTTCATTGCACGGAAAATTTCCAGAATTTAAAAAATATTATTAACATATTTTAAAGTTTTATACGTCTCTTATTTATTTTGTATACTTTAGGACACTTGTTACATGTGATTTTGTTTTTTTTTTCATTTTTGTTCTTGGTAAAATATGTATGTACTTCCAACCCGAGTTCAATTTTTTGGCTTTAGTGTATTTCTAACTTATTCACCTGACAGTAAAAAAAACCCCATTCTTGAAAATTGTTTAACGTTTCATTTAAAACATAGCACGACTACTAGGTATGCGCAGTTCTACAACAACTACAAACATCCAAAATAACATGTATTGGTTGATATAAAGTACTCGCTTTGTTTCAAATCATACAAACAAATTTAATACATTTTTTACGTATGCAAAAATATGTTCGATTAATTGACATAAATTAATCGATTTATTCGTTATTCGAAATTCGGCATTTTAAAATTATTCGAACAAGAATTTAGTTTTGTTTGATCGATTAATCGAATTATTCTTAATCGGTTGACAACTCTAGTACATACCAACATACATATGTACGTAATATATATGATTGTAGAACTTTATACCTTACACGTGAAGTCGTTGTCATGTTCTTTCAGTTCGTTAACTTAGGTCAAGTAATTGCAGATTTAAAAAAAAACAATTAATTAACATCTACGAGTTGATTACAGAGTATGAAAGAAGGAAAACAGTAAGAGTCAATAAACCACTTTTTTATTACACCAGTTTTTAAACATTTATTTTTTTTAACCACTTTATATGTATGTAGTTGTCTCAAGCAGAGGTGGGCGTGCGCCTCTTGCAGTGTATCCCGCGTGAGTCGATATTAAACGATCGTGAACAAATGACCAAATCAATATGCTGAAGTGCCGTGAGCCGGTTACAGTATTATTGTTCGCTTTTAACACGGAGACTACGTTCATGTCAAGCATGTTATTGTTTTACAATAAATTTATTTATTTATTTATTACAATTCTATACACAAGACTAATGGCTTCGTTAGTCAAATCGTATCGTCTTACTTTTGAAGATGTCGTATCGTTTAAGTTCGGATATTAGTTAGTAAAAACGTACGGCTACCAATAAATGTGTCATGTGTGTGTGTATGTATGCCAGCCAAAATTTGACGTTAGGCACGTAAAAATCTATTTTCTGTAGATTTTTACGTAGCAAACGTTGCCAATACATTTTTAATAAGCATGAACATGTTTATTAAATGTTACGGATTTTGTCAGCTGATACGCAACTCCACGATACGATTTGACTAACGGAGCCATAAGAGTCTCTTGTTGCAGTACAGAATGCTTAGTTACAATAAAATTTAACAATTTAATAAAAGTTGAATTCATATACATAATATATAATAATTTACATAGAGAAAAATATATATATATGTATATATGTATATAAAATCAGAAATTAAAAATTAATCTATATATATAAAATACAAAAAATGTTTGTACCCATGTTCGCTATAGACTCGGAAACTATCCAACCGATTTGACCCAAACTGGTGTCATTCAAAAGGGAATTTATAGAGGATGGTTTTAGGCTTTTAATATTTCAAGTGGGCGTAGCCCCTCCCACATAAATTGAATAACATCATATATCTTGACTATTGTGATAGCAAGAGTTTTGAAACATTGCAATAGTTCATATGTTACTAATGTGAGTAATCAGGACAAAAATGGTCGTTATCGGACAAGTGGGCGTGGCAGCTCCCATATAACCCAAAAATTGAAATCGCCATATTTTGGGCATTTTTTGACCTACGCCGATGATATTTGGTACATATAGTATTGACATAATTAGGAATACGTACTAGGAGAAAAGTGAGTGGGACCACGCCCCTTTATAGGAAAATAAAAAATCTTAATATAGTCTTAACTATTGGACCGATGGTCATTAAATTTTCACAATAGGATATATAAATACTTTTAATTTTATTTTATAACGAGGGGGTAGGGAAGTACACCGGGATCAGCTAGTTAATAATATAGTAAATATGTGTTGTTTTCAACGGAAAAAAAATTATCTTGAAAGAAAAAATTTAAATATTTCCTTCTTAAATGTAATTCCGGTACTTTCCAGTTGCACATAAAAAAAATTATTCATTGAAAATTATTAAATATTTTATTTAGTAATCTGATTTTGTTTTGGTTTTTTTGCCCACCGTAGCTAAAATACGTTTTGCATGGATCATATATCATTGAATCCAAAAATTGCGGTGTCGTGATTATGCACTAAGAACGTATCAACATGATGATGATCTTATTTCTATTTTTTCAGTACATAGAGGTTTTGTAAAAATAAAGTTAAAATGACAAGAGAAAAATATAGAAAGATCTTTTGAGAATTAAAGTTACTACCACCAAACCAGCATAAGGTTAGTGCTGGCCCATCTCAGAAAATATCTTCATTATGCCAATTGACATTATTAGTTACGAACAGGGAACCTGAGATATTATTTCTTAACTATTTTTTGTTCTAGGCCTGAACGTTATCGACACATATTATCCTTAAATGCCAACATTTGTTAACTTCAAAATCTTTTGAAAAAAATAATTTCTATTGTGTAATTTTCACATTTCTTTGGCAAATTGAAATAACTGCTTAAATCGACTTAACACAAAATAGTATTTCAAAGAGTTTTAACGCTAAGAATAGTTATGGATGTGGCAAGTTTGATTCGACAAGAACAATCTTATTTTTTTAAATGATTAATTTATGATAAACTAACAAATTTATTATTAACAATCATACAAATTGCAACATGGTTGTATTTAGTAACATAATATTGTTATAAATATTCTGACTACAATTATAGTGTGTTTAAAAATGCAACGATACCATCATAATCTTCAACAATAAAATATTATTTTAAATCAGCAGATTCTAAGATATTCATTAAGTAGTATTTACGCTACAACTAGCTCAAGTCGACATAAGCGGTTATTATACATATATGTACATATAAGTATGTGTGTATAAAGAAATAGATTGAAATTATAGGATTTTTGTTCTAAGAGAAACTTTTAACAATAATTAATACGAGTAATATAGTTTTAATTTAATTGTCTCTTACGTAAAAGTTTATTACAATTTCATTAGAAAAGAATTTCAATACAAAAAAATTTATCAAAAGGTAATTATTATTCATTACGAAACTTTTTCAATATGAAATGTTTGTTGTTCAATTTACATTTACATTTACATTTTTTAAGACAAATTGTGTACAAAATACTTAATAACTTTTAGATGCGAAATATTATTTTCTCGATACGAGAATTTCTTTCAATACAATTCAAATAACATTCAAAAATGTCTAGATTTATTTAAAAGAATTAAAATGTTTACTTCCAATATGCAGAGAATGTCACCAATTATCGTTTCATCTCTTCGTAATTTCGATTTCCTGTGCTTTTAATAGGAAGACCGGAAATAGCTTTTTAAACTGATCACTTAATCGTTGTATATCGCACTGGTTCCTCTAAAGAGAGTCAACTCAAAATTTTTTAATTTTCACTTTTTGCAATAAGTCGATCTATAGTGGTCATATCTAGCGACTTACATCGATTTCTTCACTCTTTCGCAAAAAAATACAGTTTTATTCCCCTCCTTTTGTATGCATATTATCCTGTATTTTAAAGTAAATTTATTCTTTCTTAAAATTGATTTTTCACGATGCTTTTCACAGAAATCAATAATTAAGTTAAGTTTAAATTTATTTTGAAAAAAAGTATTTAAATATGTAAATAAATATTTAACTATTTTGCTATAATAGCTCTCGCATAATGTCTTCACTACACTTCCATAATTTATTTAAACCGATTATGAAGTAGGATTCAACAACTCATCTATACATATACTTTTTTTACCAAAAAAACTTTTTTTAAAACAGTTTAATGTCTGTTTATTATTAATGTTATATTTTTATATCAATTATGAGTCTTTTTTCGCATTAATTTATTTTTATTTTTTTTTAAGCAATTTTTTTCAGCAGAATAATTGCGAATTTCACATTCCACAATTTTGTTAAAATTTTACAATAAAACGTATAAAAGAGTATCCTTACCGAGACCGCCTTGATAAATCCATTGCTCTTATTAGTTATTTATGTATGTTGCGTATCCGATTTAAATATGACACTATATTCTTTTTGATAGAATATATAGAACTTATTTATAATTTGACTGAAATTTTTGGTCCGTTTTAAAAGTTTTTATTTATAACATTAATTGTTAAATATGATTTTATTGTTAAATATCCTTTTCGCAGGACCCCGATTTTTGTTATTAATTTTTTAAAACAATATATTTTTTAATTAATGGTTTCATACAGAAAGAAGAGCGAACACAACCTTTGGAAAAGAGCGCCAGTCAGCAACTGACCCTAGATGCCAATGCGCTGTGTAAAAGAAGCTCGCGATCGCTTCTAAAAGGCATCATTCAACATGATCACACCAGTAATGTAGAACGAAAACCACAATCTTTGGTTGTGTGTTACAAGTGTATGAGCATTGAAGTGTAGACGAGTGTGTATGCATATGTTTGTATGTTAGATATACCGAAAGTGCTCAAACGTCTGGCCAACTTTGTTTTTGTACTCATGCATACATGCACAAATATGTATATGTATGTGAGTTATGATTGCTTCCGCTTTATATATTTTTATTTCGTTTATTTGGTCGTGTTGAGTTGTGATTTGGGTCCTATGACTTTATAAACGAAGCAATTTTTAGTAGGAAAGCATGATATTGTTAAACGAGAAGATTGTTTGATGTATTGAAATTAGTATGAAATTTCAGCGAACGGATATCCATACACACACATAAGACGAAAGCTTATCACAGTTCTAACCCTGTAGTTTTTTCGTGACAATTTACCTCAAAACTGGCAGTACTATGCAATGTGGACTGGTTATAAAGCTATCCACATTGATCCTATACTCTGAAGATTGGTTATAAAACTATCCACATTGATCCTATACTCGAAAGACTGGTTATAAAACTATCCACATTGATCCTATACTCGGAAGACTGGTTCTAAAACTGTGGAAAATTTTACTGTCACTTTGTGCAGTCACTTAGCTGTCTTTTTGTGTCGCAGATGGTGGATAGTAAAAAATTTATGTCATTAAGCACACATAGCTTAAGTAGTACAATTTTTTTTTTTTTTTTAATTAGGACCAGCACTCAGGGGATGACCCCTACGTATGCAGTGCATTGTGCCGGAACTCAGAGAGAGGGATAGAGTAGAGAAGATAGATGTTGAAAATGTAGAAGGCTTAACTCTTTTACAACTCTGCTTTGCGCGTTATGTTAATTTTTATAGCAGTGTTGAGGCGTCTCCGGTGTTAGGTAGACGCATTAACTTTGTTAAGCTGTATTGGCAGGCATTTTATTAATTGTTTTACTTCGCCGATGTTTCTGCTAACCGACGAAGGAGGGCGATGTTGTGTACATTAGCTTGAAACATCATCAATCGCTGTCGGAACAGTTTTTTAGTGACCAGTGCTATGCCTTCATCACTTAAATAGTCCGACAACAATTTATACAATGTCTCACTAATGTACATTAGAGAAATTAATGATGTTGATTTGCTTGCTCAGGCCAGGGTTTGAACCCAGGCCCCACGTCATTGTTTGCTTAGTAGTCAACGCGCTAACCACTTCAGCCAACACCCACCACAATGTACAAGTACCAGTGAGTGTAGCTGAGTGGGTTGAGATGTTGATTAGCAGTATGAAGGTTGCTAGTTCAATTCTCAATACAGTCAAAATACATTTACAAAAATAGTGCAATGTTACGCATCCTTACTAAGTTACAAGTGGGCGGTAGGAACATTATTGTACTGCAGTGGGAATAACCAGGATGAAAGATGACTCGGATGAAGATAAATAAAATAATAAGAATAATCATAAAAAAAAATAGCTGAAAGCAAAATTTAATTATTATATTAAATAATTATTATTATCTTTTTAATTAATAAATGAATTTGTTGTTTTTTTTTTTTTGACGAAATAATTTTTTTTTTTAAGTTAAATAAATTATAAAGTGACTTTTATTTCATAAAAAATAGGGAATGATTTGGGGTTTGTGAGGGAGTGGTTTGGCAGGTATAAGGAGACAGTTTAGGGTAAGCCAAGAAGAACCGGCATATGAACTGTATTTTTGTGGCCTCTTGGTGACAATTAACCCCATCGTAGGACATCCCCTTGTTAAAGTGGCCAGTCATATGGCTAGCATTCGGACTGGTTGTGTCATAAAGGGGCTAGTATTATAACCAGCTCGGAGACAGCCACTTGAACTACAGGGAACTATTAGATACATATACATATGTATGTAGTTGAGTATGAGTTTCTGCATACATATTGTTACATTTGTACTGTAGAGCATTAACTATTAAGGTCTTACTTTCGTTCACAATAAAATTTATATCTTTTATAAAACTACTGCGTGGAATTTATTGAATTGTAACATTTAACATTTTACTATCTCGAAATAATTGTAAGTTTTACATAATTCAGATTTGCATGAATAATAATCAAATTCAGAATTTTTCTTTTTATTGATGGGTTAACAGAGAAAAATAGCATTTCGACTTTTTATTAAAAAAAATTTGATACAGCAAAAGAAAAATATCGTGTTGAGAGCCATTCATGGAGTATCACATTTTGCTTATGGGGCATCGACGATAGATCTACTCGAACGGATCTAAATCGGAATTTCAAGTAGATAGATGCGTCTATATTCCTCGATTCCAGGAGGGAATTATCAGCATGATCAATGCATACGGGCTGAAATATCAGCAGTTTTTCTTTAACATTGGTAATAACAATCCAGTCTGCACACTCAAAGTCAAAATATTTCAAGCCTTTGAAAATATGCATGTAGTTCATATTGTTACTCCAAAAAAATCATACTTTCAAGGAAATGTTTAATTAATATGAGAGTGTATTTTTTAAAATTAACTGCCTATTTCACTATGTCGAAAGAATTTTTCCATATGTTTTCATTCGTATAATTACATTTGAAGCAAAAACAATTTCTAAAATTTTGTTTTTGTATCAAATGTATTTGTACGAATGAAAATAAAAATCAAAATTCTTTCGACATTGTGAAATCGGCAGTAAGAATTTTTTTACAAACTTTGTTATACTAATAAAATTATTTTATTTTAGCCTTAAAAAATCATACTCCTGAATAGTTCATAAAAATTTTGCATACATAAAATCGGAAAACGGTTGTCTTCAATTTAAGTTCAGAATTGGAAAATTTTTATATAATTACAGGAAAAATTTTATGAATTATTTTTGGTTCATGTTTTAAGGTCGAGGCACATAGAATCTGTCGTACGTTATACATCGACATTTTCAACCGACACTGGACTGTTGAGAAGAAGAGAAAACACGGAAATGAGAAGTGCTTAGCAAGATCAACAAACACATAGCAAGAAATTGACCACTACACAAATATTTTTTTTATGGCCACTATATACTGTTAAAATGCTTGACATCAAGCATACCCAACATCTAAATTTTTTGATGTTTCATCAAGAGTCGTCACACATACAAACAAATTTGCACATATACAATTATGAATACATGATGTGATTTTGACGGATGTAAAGTGCCTCTTTATTTACGATAAACTTCATGCAAAAGGCGAGATTCGTATATCCAAATATCAAGGATTTTG
Organism: Lypha dubia; assembly: GCA_947311025.1. Classification (NCBI taxonomy): domain Eukaryota; kingdom Metazoa; phylum Arthropoda; class Insecta; order Diptera; family Tachinidae; genus Lypha; species Lypha dubia. Next base: position 402,438 of record OX371260.1, on the reverse strand, counting down.
TGTAAAAAACGGCTTTGGCGCAGCGCCATACGACAACCAATTTTAACTTAAATTAAGTAAAATTTCGCAAATTATTGTTAATTTTTTTTGTGAGTGATTTTAACTTTAAACGATTAATAATGTATGCATAATACAGGTTCATGTTGGACTTACGATATTTTAGATGCAAAATAGTCAAATAGTCGGTAGTTCGAAATGGAAGAAATTCCATATTTTTGCTTTTAAAAAAAATATGATTCTGTCGTATTGAAAACAATATACATACATACATACATACATACATACATACATACATACATACATACATACATACATACATATATACATACATACATACATATTTACAATTGTGTAAAGACGACAGAAGCAAATAAGTTCATCCAAAAACTCCAAGAAAATTTTTTTTTTCCTTCAAATATTTACATAGACACCAACCACAAATATGTACATATATGCAAAAATAAATGCACGCGCAAATTTACGTCCCACTGTAATAAAATTGACATTTGAAATTCTACGTAGGTTCTCATACAAAATCATAAAGGAAAGAAGTTATTACTTTGTCGATGGTGTAACGAGAATTCACTAATTGTTCACATATGTGAAGATATTTTAAGACCCTGAATAAATGAAAAGAAAATCCGACCGCCTTCCAGATTAACGCTGAATGCATGTTACTTATGTTTTGCCCATTAATATGAACATTTATAAATATTTCTTAATTTATTAAAAGAAGCTGAAAAATTTTAAAGTACAAGGGACGATTTTGAATTTGTTCTCCTTTGAAGCAGAAGTAATAGGGTGATCAAATTATTACATGAACGAATATTAGCTTTGCAGTCAAAAACCGGTTAAATAAAATTATGAAAAGAAAAGAATATTTAATATATCGATTTGTTAAAATAAATACATAGACAGACTGTGGCAAATTCTTCTTCGAACTTGATGAGCGGATTAAATTCAGAACATGTCAGTGTAAGTAAGTTTCAATCATGGCGCTTTCCGCTTGAGTAGATTTTTTTCTGTATATATGTACATATATTGATTTATAAAGATCAATTTCGCTTTTGTTAAAAATATTTTCGTTAAAAAACGAAAGCCGGAAATTTATATTTCATTGAATCGATCAATTCGAAAATTTGCTAAGGATGAATGTGAAATAATCGATCACCCTAATAAGCAATTTATGTATACTAAGCCATGTTGAAAATATGTACATACTTATATACATACACAGATGCATACATACATATGTATGTATATATATGTATGTACATATATGTACACACATAAGAAATATAAAGTTAGTATTAAAACAAATGCATTGGCAGTAAAAATATGATTCACTGCTTGTAAAAATTCCAATAAAAAGGATGATATTAAATGGTATAAAGATCCAGTGAATCCGATAATGTAATGGATAAATAAAAATATAAAATAATTTAAACTTGTGTAGTTTATGACACCCACTTACGCATGTATGCACGTAAGTATGTATGTATGTAACTCTATATATGTATGATCAAACGTCATATTCAAAGTACTTCTCTGCGATTTAGAGTACAAATACATGCACCATTCACCAATGCTACAATTCTCCCTTATTTATAACTTGAGATGGTCACGCATTATCGTGAGTTTATGAGCGTGAGTACATACTTATACTTTCGACTTAAAGAGAGTGAAAACATCTGAAATATGTAAAAATAAAATCCAAGGGGTTTTAAATTTTTTGCTTCACACACTTGATATAAATCCATTTGTCAAAAGTAATTTTTTCATATAAATGTTCGTAACTAAAAAAAAATGTTTTTCACAGATTGACTTATTTCTTGCTTTAGTTGTTCATGATTTTTTTTCCTGCGTGCGGGGAGAGAAAAAAGAGGGGTAGAAAAATAATCACATTTTCTGTTTTCCATGCATTTTTTAGTATCTCCTTTTACTTTTGTTTCGGTTTTTGTTATTATGTTTTATTCTTTTTCTACTTTCAAAGAAGATTCAACGATTACACGCTACAAACTCAACACTTCAAGAGAAATAAACCATGCTTAAAAATCATAGTATAAATGCAAGAGGATTTACGAAGATACATATGTACATACTTTCAAAGATAAGATAAAAAAATCATGAATTTTTAATCATCGTATAAATCGGGGGTTACGAGGTCGTAAGACAAATACAACCTTACAAAAACAACGTGGTGTGTTAATTTTTTTTTTAATTTTTCTCACAACACCAATTTGGTACAAATTTGACAAAAGCAGGCAAAATTTTTTATGGAAATTCATTTATTCAAAAAATTATTAGTTTTTCCAGAAATAATAAAAATAAATTTTTAGTACCTACATTAGGGTGGGTCAATTTGTTCGGGACCGAAATACATGACAAAGCGTATAGCCAGGTCGTAATCTACGGAAAATTCTAAGAACTTTTCCCAAAGAAACCATGGTGCTAAAATCAAAATCGAGCTTCCGGTTTTTTAAAAGAAAATTTGGTGCTCAGGACTATTGTTATTTTAACATAAACCTCCAAAACCATTATTTGGTTTCTTTGGGAAAAGTTCTTAGAATTTCCCGTAGATTACGATTTTGCTATACGCTTAGTAGGCAAAAAAATTGACCCACCCTAACCTACATATGTACATATGTTAAATAATTTATTATTATTTTCGTACTTTTTTTAATTATCGTTTAATTTTGTGACAATAACAACAAATATTATCAAGGATACAAAATGGTTTTTCATTTCTTTTATTGCTTAAAATATATATGTACATACATATTTGCTTGTTGTTTCGTATTTTGATACAGAATTAAATAAATAATGCCGGATTTAACTTTTGATAAATTAAATTGTAAATTAAGATCAATACTTGAGATCCGGCGTTCTCAGTTTAGGAGATTTTTTCCCTAATGGGGAATTTATATTTGACAATTGGGAATGAGTTTTTCGTGTTGGGAATCAGACGATTTTGTGTGGATAAAATATACTTTGGTACCAATTCATTTTGTTTTATTTCTAATTATTGTTTTAATCTCCATACTTTTTGGTATATGTATGTATGTATAATTCAATTCAATAATTCGCATCTGAGATTTCAAATTGAAACTTCCAATATGTGACGCGAAAAATAGAAAGGGACCTAAGGGTAAAAACCGGTTTTGTTCAGGAGAGCCATTTTAAAGATTTAAATACATGTGTCTTTGGTGTACCATCACTTTCATAAAACGCGCATATCTCTGGGAGGGAACACTTTTGTGGCATGGGATCGGTCTCATTCGATGCTCAGATGTTGTCCACATCAAAAAAAAAAAAAAGTGAAAATTGATTTTTTACCCTTAGGTCCCTTTCTCTATGCGCTGTCACATACATATATTAAAGCTGAATACAATTGAACAATTCCATAAAAAAAAAGTAATTGAATTATAGAATATGTAATTTTATGTAAAATCAAAAGTAATAATTGTTATACATTTGTTTAGATAACAATCTAACACATATGATTGCAAATACCTTATGTTCGCTATTGTTTTGTAAGTGTTTTTTACGCCTGCCAGAATTTTGTATTATTTGTTAAAATTTTCAGCATTCGCTACAGAAACGAGGCACTGATTACTAACAGACATAAAGAAGTTAAGTATTTCATATATGAATATTTAATGACATATTAATTTCTTTTTTCAATTTTACAAATGCACCAATTTCTATTAGAGTGGGAGATGATGAATTTGATGAATTTTTGAAAAGAACATTTCGTCAAAAGTAAGCACTCTTGCTTAGAAATACGTCGGTGAGTTTGTATTTGATGAAATTAAGCTTATTCTATAATTAGACAATACAATAGTATTCACAATAGTTGTCTAAGCTTATGTTGTTATGTTTACACGGAACGTGCTTCGCTCTCTATTCATTCTCCATAGCCTAATCATGAGGGAAGCAACATGCTTCGGCATCATAGCTGCCAGATTTGACGATTTATCGACATTTTGACGATTTTGGGTCTTTAAAATGACATAGTGACGATGGGACGATTTATACCCTAATTTTGTCGATTTTAAATAATTCAAGTTTGCAATATATATTTGTACTATTAGTGCAACGTTGAACTGTTGAAAATTGTAATGAGAAATTTTTTAAAAACTAGTTTGCTTAAAACTGAAAACTTTTATTTAACTGAATATAAAACAAAAACAATTTTTTAAATTATGAAGACATTTATTTAGGAATATTTGCCAGAGACGTATTGGATGAATCTCAAATAAATGCAAAAGAAAAATATCATAGTAGTAATAATTGTGTTAATTTTTATATAGAGCTTTGTGATCAGATATTATAAAGATTTGATTTTGAAAATAAATATAAAGCTCTTGGCCAAATTAATCCATTTAATATTATTAATGAAGAAAAATAGTTGGTTTTCTGAAATTATAAAATAATTTTCATATTTTGTTGAAGAAAGTGTAAACCAAGAGCTAGAAACAGAGTTCAGACAATTGAAATTATTGTCCTGATAAAAACATATAACTATTGGATTTTTGGAAAAAACTATCAGAGATGCAAACGAGGGATTCTAGTCTTTTGTTTCCGATTTTGATTAAATTTATTACAAAAATCCTAGTTTTACCACATTATTCAGCAAATGTGGAAATAATATTTAGTCAGGTAAACGTAAATAAGACTAAAATAAGAAATGACGACATGGTGACATTGGAGAAAACAGCGTGGGCTATAAATACCTTTCAGCCATATAAATCACCAGGCCCTAACGGTATTTTTCCCGCCACTGTTGTCCCTGGTGAATATCTTCAGGATATGTTTGAGCAGGAGGGTTTTACCCAAAAGCTGGAGAGAGGTTAGGGTAATCTTCATACCCAAGGCTGGTAAAGAAAGCCACTCAATGCCGAAGGATTTTAGACCGATCAGTCTGTCGTCTTTTCTTTTGAAAACATTAGAGAGGCTGATCGACTTACATCTTAGGAACACAATCGAAGCGCGGGTCATCAGTGATGCTCAACATGCCTATCGTAAAGGCAGGTCTGTTGAGAGTGCGCTTCATAATGTTGTTCATTTTATAGAACTGGGACTGCAACACAAGGATTACACCTTGGCTACATTCTTGGACATTGAGGGAGCCTTTAACAATATTAGGATAGAGGCCATTAGGGAGTCGCTAGAGGTACTCGGTGTTAGTAGCCTTCTGGTGGAGTGGATATTTCTCATGCTCAGCAGCAGGATTATCAACTCGAGTATGGGGGGCGAAAGCCTGAGGAGGTTAGTGACTAGAGGGACGCCGCGAGGGGGAGTATTATACCCCCTTCTGTGGCTGATAGCTGTAAACGTTTTGAGAGGAACGGTCGGAAGATAGTCGCCTACGCTGATGACGTGGTATTACTGATAAAAGGGAAATTTCTTTCCACTATCAGTGAGTTCATGCAGGCAGCGCTTAACGAACTGTCTTTCTGGGCTAGTAGTAAGGGACTAGGGATCAACCCGGTCAAAACGGAGCTAGTTCTCTTCACCAGGAGATACAAAATAGATAGTTTTTTGCTACCTAGGATTGGCGAGGTGGAGTTAAAACTAGCAAAGGAGGCGAAATACTTGGGTGTTTTCCTAGATAGCAAACTTTCTTGGAAAAGAAACATACAAGAAAGGCTCAAGAAAGGGCTGAATGCCTACTATACATGCAGGAATTCCATTGGGAGGAACTGGGGTCTGCAACCGAAGGTGGTAAATTGGATTTATACATCGGTTGTCAGGCCGGTGATTTCTTATGGATGTGTCGTATGGTGGGAAGCGTTGGGGAAAGAAAGCCATAGGAAGCTGCTTGCTAAGGTCCAGAGGTGTGCTTCGCTGGGTATTACTGGGGCCCAGAGGAGCACCCCTCAGGCTGCCTTGGACGTCATCCTTCACCTGCTTCCCATTGAAGAATGTGTGTTGAGAACGGCGGCAAGGAGTTTGCTCAGGCTTATGGAAGCGGGCTTTGTAAGGCCAGGATTTACAGGTCATACTTCACTCTTGAAAAAGATTAGTTTTAGCAGACGGGAGACCATATCCCCTGGTTTTACGGACTCTAAGGTTGTTGAGACTAATTTTATTAGAACGCCTTCACTAGTCATTCCAGATAGGGATCTTTGGGTCAAATCTGATAGACTGTACGAGAGCTGCGCGGTCTTTACAGATGGATCGAAAATGGAAATAGGCACGGGTGCTGGCGTCTATTTTTTAGGAACGGACATTCGTAGGTCTTTTAGGCTACCGAACGAATGTAGTGTATTTCAGGCTGAGATCCTAGCGATCCTCAGGGCCACGGAACTAGTGACAGAACATGTAACTGAAGGCATGGAGGTAACATTCTACGTTGACAGTCTGGCGGCGCTGAAAGCTTTGAAGGGGCATAGTGACAAATCGAAGCTGGTCAGCAAGTGTAGGCTATCTCTCAATTTGCTTATGGATAAATTTAGCGGTAGGCTATGTTGGGTAGCAGGACATTGCAATATTGAGGGAAACGAAATTGCTGTTGAGCTGGCAAGAATAGGGTCAGCATTAGATATGGCAGTTAATGACAGGTCGGTTAAACCTCCAATCGGTCACTACCATAGGGAACTCAGTAATTGAGTAATTAGCAGAACTAACCATTCCTTGAGGAATAGAGAATATTGTAGAGTCTCGAGGTCCATATGGACAGAACTAGACTCAGGTAAATCTGATCTACTGCTGGGTATGAATAGAAAGGTTTTGAGCGTCTTAGTAGGCGCCTTGACTGGCCATTGCTCGGTTAGAGCGAGGACCAGCATATGGGAAAATGGCACTCCAGATTTCTGTAGGCTGCAACGCCATAGGCAAAGATGGCTGAGCAGACGTTTCCATGAGGGCATTAGTGATATCGCGAAGTGCAAACTTGAGGATATCAGGGGCTTTATCATGGGAATTAAGTGGCTGAATGATGGATGTTAAGGGCTCTTTGTTTCTCCTTGGACAGTAAGGAGACTAATTAGTCAATAAATTATAAATGAAGGAAATCAAAATGGATCCAATTGGGTCTCCGAGTGGATGTGTATTTCACAGTACCCTTCCTAACCTAACCTAACCTAAAATAAGAAATTGAAAAAGTCTTCTTTGGAGGCAATATTATATTCAAAAGATTAGTTAAAGCTAAACAAATGTACCTGCTATGATCTGACAGTTGTACCTGAATTAATCAATATGTTTAATTACAATATATATTTGTAAAATATATTATACATATACATACATATGTATATGTCTATTTTCTTAAAAAATTATATTTTTATTGTATAAATTTTATTGTAGCTTTTATACAATTTTAGAAAAAGTGTTTCCAAAAATGGATATTGTACTAAATTGAAAAAAATAACTAAATGATTTGAATTTTTTTATTTTTTTCCCATACAATATATATAATTATATGGATTTCAAAGTATATAAAAACATGCAATCTATGTACATGTGATTTTATTGTGAATTCTAAGTGAAGTATTTGATCTCTGTATTTTAAATAATGCAGTTTTTTAATAAGATATGTTTTAAGAGTTAAAGAGTTTTTTTATGTTATGCCTCTAATAAAAATATGTTTTGTTGGTAAAAAAAAAGCGGTTTTTCATTTGACGTTTTTATGACGATGTCAATAAGCTATATTGACGATAATGACGATTTTTGCCCAAAAATATGACGATATTACCTCAAAAAATCTGGCAGCTATGTTCGGCATACAAAATTTTGAGAGCGAAGCAAGTAGATTCATATTGAATCTTCTTTGGAAGCATGAAAAATTGCTGTCTTCTCTAATTTTTATCGGAAGTTTATATGAACTAGCTGCAAAAAAAAAACAAAAACTTCAATTAAAAGTGAAAAATTGAATTAAAACTATAAAGATAAAAAATAATGGAAACAAAATATGTGTTTGTGCATTTTTAAAAATACATAATAATGTCAAATCGAAGCTAGATTCATAAACATGCTTCAGAAAGCGAAGCAAGTACTTCATCTTGTCGTGTGAACATAGTATTTGGGCTTAGGTTAGTAAGCTTGTTTCAAGTGATTCCAAAATTATTTTAATTTGTTGGGAATATAAATAATATTTTCGAAATTATTTCTACTACTGATAAATTTATTATGACACTGTTTATCAGATGTAGACGATTGTATTTCCACATAATTTTCTTATAAACTTTTATACAAGAAAATATATACATAAGTATGTATATACGTATATATTTTTTTTTTTTTTAATTAGGACCAGCACTCAGGGGATGACCCCTACGTATGCAGTGCATTGTGCCGGAAGAGAGAGGGATAGAGTAGAGAAGATAGATGTTGAAAATGTAGAAGGCTTAACTCTTTTACAACTCAGCTTTGCGCGTTATGTTAATTTTTATAGCAGTGTTGAGGCGTCTCCGGTGTTAGGTAGACGCATTAACTTTGTTAAGCTGTATTGGCAGGCATTTTATTAATTGTTTTACTTCGCCGATGTTTCTGCTAACCGACGAAGGAGGGCGATGTTGTGTACATTAGCTTAGAACATCATCAATCGCTGTCGGAACAATTTTTTAGTGACCAGTGCTGCTATGCCTTCATCACTTAAATAGTCCGACAACAATTAATACAATGTCTCACTAATGTACATTAGAGAAATTAATGATGATGATTGACTTGCTCTGGCCAGGGTTTGAACCCAGGCCCCACGTCATTGTTTGCTTAGTAGTCAACGCGCTAACCACTTCAGCCAACACCACCCTATATGTACATACATATGTATGTATGTATTTCTTTCTAAAATAATATTTTTATTTACAAATACATAGCTTTCTCTAATATTCGAAATTCGGTTTAAATAAAAATGTAAAAAAGTAAACAAAAATCTAATCTACAAATGAATTAAATATATTTGCGATTTTCGGGAATAAAAAGCAATATTTTGGAAAACGGCATTAAATAAAACTGACAGCCCTGATGAGGAAAAGATTAATTTAATATTTGTGAAAATCATTTCCAATTATCTTGAATTTTTTCCGAGAAGAGATATTTATCGGAAATTTCATATTAATTTAATATTAAATTATTTAACTATTTCTTTAACTTTTTTTATAACTATGTTTTAAAACGTTTTGTGTCATTTTTTTTTGTGTGTGACAATGAATTGTTTGTTCTATGTGACACTTGAACCACAAACTGTTTAAGCGTCGCAAACACCAAATATACTTTGCACAATAGCAATTATCATTCATTAACAGGAAAATCATGATAATATTGCAATCTCGAATACATTACGACACCATGAAAATTAAAATACACATCCACATGCACACACATACGAAACTTAAATACGATTTAAATTACAAAAGCTGCAGATTGATGATCGTCAATATTTATTTTCAATTAATATATGTACGTACATATCGTTACCTTAATATAGAAAGCCCCTAAATTTTTTTTTTTTTTTATTCGCGTTATTCGCTTATATCGATAACTTAAGAGGGATACCTATAGAAATATTATAAATACTCGATTTGAGGAAATAAAAATAATGAGTTAGGCCATTTTAGTATAGTTTAGTTTGGAGGCGAGCACATGCAACTTGTTTAACATAATATTAGTTTACGCCACAGCTTCATTTAAAAAAAACTGTTACATATTTTTGGGTCAGAAGAGGGCAATCTGAAGTTATCATACAAAACTGATTATTGCCTTACATTTCAGAGGTCAATAGCTCGAACACTATGCGTTTTCGAAACTTTTAAATAAATTGACAATTACACAAAACTGCGGCCACTTAGTTAACTAATAACTAACAACATAAACATGTATGTATGTACGTACATACAACATACATACTTCCGTAGCGTTGCTAACATCAAATTTTAAAAATCATATTTTTAATTTAGACTTTACCAGCTCTAAAAACTTAATTTGGATCAGATACTGATAAAATGCTCGACGTTTAGTTCAACTAAAATTTATTTTCAAAATTTCCGAATAAAAAAATTTTTTTATTATATTTTAACCACTAAAATAACCATTAAAACACGCACACACACACGCAAATACACATATTCCTATAAAACTTCCGTTTAGATGGTTACAAAAATACGTTGTAGTTGTTAATTTTTGGTTTTGGTTTTTACTTAGAACGATAAGAAATTTTTAACTGAAAATTGATGAATGTGAGAATGTATGTGTGTGTATGTACGTGTAATTATAAAATAAAACCGAATGCGTATTTTTAAGTTAAGATACACATACACACAGGCAGACACACGCACACAAAAATTCTTCCCTAAAGGAAGTGTTAAACCAAAATAATTATCAACATATTTTAGTAATTCGATAGTTTTAAAAATAAAAACATTTATTTTTAATTGTTTAGTTAATGAAAGTGTGAATGAGAAGTAAATTTTTGCTTGTTTTATTCTACGATTTAAATATGACCCATTTTAGTAATAATTTTTACGATAAAATAATTCTTTACTTTCAACGAAGTATGTACATACATATTTTCATTGCTTTTTAATTCATAGTTTTCAAAACAATAAATGGTTGTTATACGTTGTGGCTGACGCTTATCAGCTCTTAGTTCCGCTCACAATGATCTCGTTTTTGTTTGTTTTATCCCAGGCATGTGGGTGAAGGGTGACTAGCTTTAGTATGTATTAATTTTAAAATATTTATATTTAATATGTATGAAATTGAATGTACATACATATGAATGTATCTGCATATGTCCGTCCATACATCCATGATCATATACATATGTAGTATGTATGTATATAATATAAGTAATATTTCATAATTACTAATATATACATAGTATTGTTGTACATTGCGATGGATGTATGTACTCGCATGTATAAAAATCTTATTTTTTGAAATAAATGCTTGTTATAATTAAAATTATTTTCTAATTGTCGCTGTTAAACGAAATTGTAGCAATCAACGACACAAACAACAATTAACATTTCAACCGGAAATATTATTTTCTTTTTAGGACTTGTATTTTAAGATAAAATTTCAATAATTTTGCATACATATATCCATATTCAGACATAGAACATGTATAACTTTGAGCATGTGTGGGTGTGTGTGGTCAAGGTATAATGATTCTATATACACATTCATATGTATGTATATACAAATATTTTCAATCTTAATTCGGCTCATAGTGGCCGAAAAAGAGTTAATTGATTGGTTTTATGTTGCAGCAAAAGTATAATTTATTTAATCATGATTAAAAATAAAATAAAATTAAATTCGGGAAAAACCTCTTGTATTCGTTCATAACAACAAAAAATCATTTGCGAGAACGCAACAAACAGAAAATAAACATGGCAAAGAAAAAAGAATTAAACAAAAAAAACTTAAATTTGTAAATACAAAGATCACGGTCAAAATTCTGAACCGTTTATTTTTTTTTAAGGCCGCCTGAATGTTGCAAATATGTATACATACATCGATTGCATGAAACTATTTTTATTTTTGTATTACAACAAATCGTCGTGCCAAAGTTATCTTCACGTATATCACAAAATACCAAAAAATTAGATAAGACCACTTCCTGTAGTAAATTTTATAGATCTATCGATCTGTGCAATCCCCAGGTCTCTATCTCTTATGGTTTTTGAGATATTAAAACAGCTTTTTATTGTATATCCGCTATTAATAAAATTTTAATGTGTTATATTAACGTATGCAACATTATTATGGATATACTATAAAAAGTATATGAAGTTCTGTTGGGAAAAAAAACTTGGGTTATCTTCACGTATGTTCATGGAAATAATTAAAAAGTTATCTTCACGTATGTTTGTGAGAAAAATTAAAAGTTAAATATAAACCATTATTGTAATATACATATCCTTTTCGTTCTATATCGCAAAAATTTTTTGTATTAATCTTTAATGGTAATTTTGGGTTTATATAAATGAAAACTAGATTCTTAGGGAATGTACATATGTCCGTTTTGCTTAAATAAACTTTATTTCAATTAAATTAAATAACAATTCAAAAGTCTTAAAAATACTTGATTGATTGAAAAAACTACAACATAATATGTTTCACTCGAGCTTAATTTTTCGTTCTGAAAGTTTGAGTATACTTTTTACAAACTTAAACGAATAAATCCGAGAAGAATTTCGCATCACTTTGTGGAAGATAAGCATATAAACTTTCAATATCTTTTATTTTGTCTTTAGAAATATTTATCTTTGCGGTTGTATTTAGTTCTTTTTGAAAAATGTTTTCCAAAGTAATAAAAACACCCTTCCTGGGTTGTTTTTTTAGCTTGTTGACTGAAATTCGTCTTCACTTGCAGATAATTTAAAGTGTAGAGATAAGAGGCTGAATTTATTATATATTATTTCTTTTATTTTGGTGAACGGAATATTTTGAAAATGTAATTGACTCGCTAAGGACGATCATGTACATACGTGAGTAAAAAGTTGCGCGCGAGCCAACCAATAGTGTTTACTAATTGTAACAAATTTCACGTATGTACCATAAAGTAAAAAATATTTCCCAAAATGTGGCATATACAATAAAATGACAAATATTTTTTGGATGTAAAAATAGCAATAACATACAAATTTTTTTCAATGACTTCAGATATTTTTACATAAATCGATAAAAAACTTCAAACATAATATCTGACAAAAATATTGGACTACTTTTTTCACGTAAATTTTTTTGTATATCATTATGAAACTTTGGACTCAATATCCCAAAAAAAAAAATTTGGAGATACGTGAAGATAACTTTGGCACGACGAAATGTGGAGAAGCAAATGGATAAAATAAAAAATGTTTTCAAAGTTTTTTGGAATTCGGGAATTTCCGTCTAGAACGAATTATAAAAAAGTACAATTTATGATAATATAAATTTTGATATGTACTTTAATAAACCGATTTTTTAAAAAACTACTTGACCCGGCGCCTAAAGCTCCACCAGTGGGGAATTTTTCGACGTTTCTTTTTTCCTAGACTTTTAAGGAAATATTCAATTTTGTCGTCGATTTGAAGTTTTAAGCATCCGAACAAACCACGATCAATTTATATACATATGTATACAAATATGTATATGTATTACATAGATATCTATGCTTTTATTTATGTACATTAATATGTATGTGATTATATACAATTAAAAGAGCTATTAAAAATTAAGAAAACAAAAACTTCTGTGTTAATATATTTTCAGGAATTACTATGCACGAGCATGTGGCCGATATGAACACCGATGTAAATGAGTCGATGTGTAACCAAACAAACTTTATATTCGCTTTGTGTATATTTTATACTAATTTTTAGTAAGTTTCATTCCTGGGGTTACTCTGTAGTTCGATTCGAAAAGAAAACTGTTGTTCGAATTTGTATCTTATTTCCAATGAAATTCTAATGCATTTGCTTTCGATTCGAAATATAGAGTAACCCCCTGACTACCTTCCTCATCTTATCCCCTGGTCTCATTTATCAAATCCAATAATCTCAATCGTTTTCACATTAATCGATTTTGATCACTTAATCGACTGATAATAAGCATTACAAACCGAAAACGCATTTATAGACATCAGCAACCCTATTAAAATTCGAATGCTTCTATGCTTACTGGTTTCCCTAAAATGCTGCAATTATTTTTTATTTAAACTTTTTATTAATTTTACTTTTTGTATCACAAATCAGTGCTATCACGCTCTGCTGATCTGATTGGATATTCTTATATTCTCCTCTCTTCATAATAAATTAAATTTGTATTGATTCAAATATGAACTTAAGCCGAAATAATACATTTTAACTTACAGTTGAATGAAAAATTACGTACATATATATGTATATATACATATCTACATATTCGTAAAAATATTAAAAATCTGAACAAGTAACTTTTATTTTCCAAGCAGAAAAAATAATACATATTCGATAAAAATTTGCGGTCGCCAGAAATGAAAATTGTTTCTTTTGTTATTATTTGGAATGCTGAACGCGAAACTGCGCCTCTTTAATTTTTCATCTGCTTCAGTTTTCGCGATGCATCGTTACGTAAAAAATAATCGCACTTTCACATATAGTACCATAACTTGAGTAAAAAAAATCCGAAACTTGACAAAAAAATAATTTTTAGGGCGTGCAAACATTGTTTCTAAATTTGCTCAATAGTTTCAGAGACATCATAAAAGCTTGACCAAAAATTTAATTTTCTATCAGTTTTGTGCTGTCACTAAATTGCAAATACCTTCAAAAGTTGTGCACCAATTTCAATGAGAGAAGGTTCAGTTTCTTTGGAATATATTAAGCTACATGCTACTAGAAAAAACTTTGCCCGTTGTTGTATCTTAATTTTTTTTAAAAAGATTAAACAATAAAAATGTTATATGATGATTTATAAAATAAATCAAATTTTGTATTTCTGAATCTTTCCAATTATTATAATTAGTTTTAATTATGATATTTTAAACGACCTTTTCTCTGATTATATGATAATATTATAGATTAATCTATTGCGGGCTTTCAAGGTCTGTTTTAATATTAATGAAAATAAAAAACTATTGTTTCATTATTTTGTCCAACGTTTCGCTGGTATTTTCCAGCTTCCTCAGGGATAAGATTTTTATTGAATATACATATAGCTTTTTTGTCAATTTTTACATTAATTTTTAAATTAATTTTTAAATAGAATTTCGTTTTTGTCAAAAAACACCACAACACAAAATAAATAATTAAAATTAAAAATAATAAAAATATCACAGTATAAAACGTAAGCCTAATATCACAGTTTGGAGCAAAAGTATTAACTCCAAACTGTGATATTAGGCTTACGTTTTATACTGTGATATTTTTATTATTTTTAATTTTATATTCTATTTTATTTGACCTTTTCTTTATATTTATTAGAATTTTTATTTAAGCTATAGGTCTTTTTTTTTTTTTTTTTTTTTTTTTTTTTTGACTGTAATCATTATTGATAGAACAATAAAAATGTACATATATTCAAATATCCACTTTTGCTGTTGAAACTGAACTGACAAAAATTGTTTAACATTTTTAAAAAGCGATTAAATTTAAATTGGTCAAAAGTGTTCATATTTCACAATTATTATAAATGTAAAATTTTTTTTCATTCTTTTAACTCACGAGCAAACACTTGATTTTCTTTGCTAAAATGAAAAAAAAGATATTTTAAAACCGACTTACCATTAATAATCGAGTAAGAATATCGGTATTTTAATTGGAATCGTTGAACCGATAAATTATTTCCATTTAAGTGCATATTAAAAAGTGCATATTATTTCCGAATTTTTAAAGTTTATCAATTTTAACAGCTACACAAACAAAAACATATATAAAAAAAATCTTAAGTATAAAAATTACTTAAAATAACTTACATTTTCACGTACGTACTCAATTGCATTTGTAATTTTCAAGTCTTCGAATTATTGTAATATTTATTCAGATGCAAATAATATGAATAATTTTTTGACAATTAAAAGCCCGGGTCCCATTCAGTCTTTTGTGCCTCCATATGTGTTGAATAACAAATTATTCGATCACCAGCCTGTGGTATAACTTTAGTGTCTTTGAAACGTAAGCCACACTCAACATCATTTTTTATTGAATCTACTTCGCTCTTTAAATGCCTCATGGACTCGAGTTGTCCTAGTGGAAAATTTATTTTTTTTAATGAAGTTATATTGAAGAATTAAATAATTATTTTTTCTAACCATCATAAATAATCTCATCATTTCGCATTAAACGAAATTGTTGCGCTTTTTTTAGAGAGCCTTTAGTACAACGACAGCCTGCAACAGTAACTTCTTTTCGTCCTTCCGTTATGGAAAATTGTTGTAAGACGTTGGCTTCTCCTAGTATATCTTCTACTTCAAGAGGAGGCAGTTTAGTGCTTATTTCTTCCTTTAAATCATCAATTAAACGATAAATAATGTTGCAAACTCGTATAGAAACATTGCCAGTAACTTTAGTTGGTGCTTCCACTGAAAACGCATAGATAATGGCATCGAATGCTTTTGCCAATTCAATATCAGATTCCGATACATTACCAATGCCGTAATGAACTACGTCCAAACGGCATTTATCATTCTCGCTGTATGTTTCTAGTACATCAAGGATGGCTTCAACCGAACCATGTACATCACCTTTAATTATGATGCTAACACGAGGTATACCATCATCCGTCAACGTTTCCTTCGGTCGCGGTCCGTGTCGCATACGAAATCTGCCAGCCAATCGACGTGCATCTCTTTCTGCTCGATATTTTTTCAAATGTTCCTCTTCTTTCTTGCGTATTTCTTCAATACTTTGTTCAGCCTTTTCCTTTTGTGATTCTTGTATTCGATATCTTAGAACCGAATGCGCTTTTTTCTACATAAAAAAGCAAATAACATAATTTATTTTAAATAAAATGTATTGTTGATATTGTACCAACCTCTGACTCAACTTCAAGTATTAAGTCTCCAGCAAGGGGCAATTCTCGCCATCCTAAAATTTCTACTGGCGTACCCGGTTCAGCTTTTTCCAAAGGCTTGCCATTATGATCAAAAATTCCTCTGACTTTAGCATGCGCAAGCCCACTTACTAAAACTGACCCTTTTCGAAGAGTACCTCGTTTGACTATCGCCGTCGAAAGTTTCCTTGAAATTAAAAGATAAGCGTTTTTACGCTGATATTCATACTGGTAAGCAATAATTGGTATAATTTAAAATTAATTTACTTCAATTGTATTTCATGAATATTGGCAGTTTTTTTTTTTTTTAAATATAAACATTTTAAAAATTGTGAGAAAGAATTGGACACGATAAAATATTCCAGGTGACAAATCAAAAAAATTTTTTACTTTTCGATTATAAGAATAAAGGAGAAATCATGAAATATTATTAGTGTGATTTAAAATTTTTATAGTTAATTCTATTAAATTACCCTCGTTTGGGATCTGTCTTGGATTCGACAACGACTCCCTCCATTAAGCCATCAAAGTCAGATTTAAGACCCATAAGAGTCGCTTGAGTACTCACTGCTTCTGCCAACAATGAAAGATTTGTTCCCTTTATTGCAGATATGGGTATAACCTGAACATCCCCACCATGTTCCTCCAAGGATAAACCCATTTGCGCTAGTTCTTGTTTAGTTTTTTCCTGCAAGTAATAAATATATAAGTATTAAGAAACCACTTACAAAATTTATAAGTTTTTATGCTGTTATTATTGTTAGAACAGGTTTACACAGAACAATTGTTCAAGCGAATCTAAGAGGTGTGCATAAAAACTTGAAGTCTATAAACCTACTCCTGAAAAACTGAAACAAATTTGGTTGAAAAATATTATTAAGTATGTAGTGAAAATATGCAACCAAAGAAGGAATTAAATCGCGGATTCCTGAAAAATTTTTTATTAATATTTTTTATTATCATCGAATTTTTATGGATTTTAAACATGTACTACTTACAATGTTAGCTTCAGGTTTATCAATCTTGTTTATTGCAACAATGATGGGAACTAAAAATGAATAAATATTTTGAAATTTAAATAAGCTCTAAATAAAATAAAGGTAAGTTCTTTTTGTTGAAATACATGATTTTTCAATAATGTTACACATAATTAACTTTTAAGAATAATACCTTGTGATTCTTTTGCTAAATTGATAACTTCTTTCGTTTGCGCCATTACACCATCCTCTGCTGCTACAACTAATACGATTATATCGGTTGCCAGAGCTCCTCGAGCTCTCATTGAACTAAACGCTGCATGACCAGGCGTGTCGAGAAATGTCACCTTTTCCCCATTTTCTAGACTAACTGTAAATGCGCCTATATGTTGTGTGATACCACCAGCTTCACTAGATACAACGTCAGCACCACGTAAAGAGTCCAACAACGTTGTTTTTCCATGATCTACATGTCCCATTACAGTTACTACAGGCGAGCGTGATTTTAACTGTTCTGCAGCAGCTGGAGGCCTTGGAACTACATCCTTATCTTTACTTTCTACTTCTGCTATTTTCGAACTAGGGGCTGATACAATGCGGACTCTAGCTCCAAGCTTTTTTACAATTTCTTGTATAATTTTTATGTCGTGAAGTTGAGCGCTTGGTTCAATATTATCAGCATCTTTCACAAATAGCATGGCTTCCTGTACATCTTCTATAATATTAAAATTTATTAAAAAAAAAAATTATAAATTGTTTGATTCTACACACCCAAAGAACGCCCTGCATATTTCGACAATTGCTCCACAGTCATATGACGCCATATTTCCACTATACCTGCTAAATCAATTACGTTTTTCTTTTTCGGTGAATATTCGATTATTCTTGGTGATTTCTGAAACAAAGTCATGAATATTTCTTACTGTATTAAATGTGAATGGTGTGATTCCAAATGAAATAAAATTAAAGAGGTATTTAATTATTAGTTTGATTGATAAGTGGAGACCCATTAAATATTATACGTAATAATAAATTGTTGATTTATTTTGTAGGCTTAAGCTTAGATCCCACTATTGGCACAATGTACCGATTTTCGTCGGCTCACTGCAATCAAGTCATAAGTACTAAACCAAAATTGCATTATTTCTCAATTAATTCTGGAATAAGTCTATATGGCTTTTTTACCAATACAGTGTGGTGCAATTATGTCCTTATATTTAAGTTAGACAAATAAGGCAAATTTATCTTATTACTTATAACTTTATATCAGTGAGCTGACGAAAATCGGTACACTGTGCCGATAGTGGGATCTAAGCTTAACTGTTTGTTTGTAGACGATTATAAATTTCTAATCGTCTATTTTTATTGAAAACAATGCGAGCTTAAGCGGGGACTATTGTATAAAAAATCCGATATAATAAAATGTTAAAATTATTTCATTTGCATCGTGGCCACCAATTGCAAACATCACTTCTAACGTGCGACCTATTGGTTTCTAATGGAATAATCGCAGGATAGTGTCAAACGAAAACCTTTTATGAATACCTTTTCTTCAGCGGTTTTCCTTCTTTTCCAATGAACATCACAGGTATATATGTGCCTTGCATGGCGTTTTACGTGCAACAGTGTAAGGTTAGACCCTCCAGGTACAAACCGGCGTACAGCATTACTGAAATTTGCAAATAATTTGTATTGCTATTGTTGTATATAACATAAACCAAAGTTGGCAATTTCTTATAATTACACAAAAATTTAAATTTTTTATATAATTTTTCTATTTATTTTACCCAATCACAGCCGAAAACATATTTACGTAAAAATTAGTAGAGTTTTTTGTTTTATAGTTTTCTTCATCTTAAAAAGGCAGCAGTCACACGTAATGATGACACCAGTTGGATATAAGCGTGGCCATATTAGTTGTTTTGGAGCTAAATATAGTTTTATTTTTAATAAATTCTTATTTGTTATGGGCTAGCTAACTATATGCATTTCGTTGGTAGCAACTAATCAGTAGAAATTTGCCATTCATGTTTGAAAAGTACCAAAAATCATCTCCTCATACATGAACTTGCAAATAATATATGCGAATTAGTAAAGTACAAGCAAAATAGTTTTTAAAAACTTCAAAATCATCATAACGAATAATTTTTTCATTCGATTCTGAGTGTTTGAGTATTTCCTCGAATAAAATGTTATATATGTTCATACATATAAAATAATATTTTTTATTGTTTAACTCGAAATATTTCAATAGCTCTGCCTCCTTGCAGCTTTTTGCAATAATGCATTAGCTTTTCTTTAATATTAATTTCGTTTACCAGAATAAATTTATATATATATTTTTATAATAATGGCTTATTTATATAATAATGCCTTAAGTTGACATAAGTGCTTTTTCATTTTATTACATATTCTAAATCTTCTCTTCAAGATCTATCACTCAGTTAAATTTCAAGTATAAAATGTAATTTTTAATAAAACTATACGCGATTATATTTTAAGTTACATAATTCTTTTTGGATAATAATACATAAGCCATAATATCTTATCTCAACTTGATTTTTTTTAAGGTAGCTACATAAATATTAAAATGTTTGAGCTTTAAACCTTGTATACATTTAAGTTGAATAACTAACAGTCCATTCAAATTATTCTTCAAATAAAAAAAGACCTTACATTTAACTAAGCTTTTATAAAACGAGAGATTTTCAGTTTTTCACATTTTTCAATTTAAACTAAAGCACTTGTCTCGACTTACTGCCAATAAAAATTATTTCGCCTTTCAATATAATATCTTAAGATCACTTTAGTGTTTTTTTTTCTGACAATGGATTTTTTCATAACATCTTAATTAAAAAACAACGAATAATAACTTATAAAACTCATTTTTTTATAAAATTAACAGTTTTGTTCTAAATGAATGTGCATCTTTTTTTTTGGCTAAAAATTTTATATAAAAACCAAACACAATTTATTTTAAACAAAACCCTTAATATCTCAAAACATGAAATTTCGACTTAAGCCATTATTATTTATTGCCACAGATATATATATATTTACTGCATAAGAAAAAAAGTTATTAATTACTGGTGACGAAATACTTTTTAGCAACGCCTCATTTCAATTATATTTAATTAACTAATAAATATTTTTCAAACGTAGTTGCAAGCATCATATTTAAATTTTTAGAATTTATCACTCTGCTTACCATGTTGATATGAAAGAGATAGAATAAATTACACATGATTATCTATCGCTTTCAAAATATACATATACTCTATACCAAAGTTAATTTATACCAAGTATATGCAAGTCTACAAAAACAAAAAACATCATGTATTTTGTTTGTGTAAAAATAATGGATGAATGTCAAAAACAGATGAGAACAACATGAAGAAAAAAAAACAATTTGTAGAATTATGTATAACAAAGCATAACAAACCAAAATGGCGTACGAAAATTGTAATCAGCATTTGACAGTCATACATTACCACTAAATGAGAAAAAAAATTAATCAGCTGTTTAGATGCATATACTTGGTATAAATTTACTTTGCTTTATACTATAGCGAAAAAATAACCAATTTTATATAAAATCATCCAAAGCGGCAACGCTGGAATATTAATTCGATGTTCGAGTGGGACACCCTGTAAGCTACGAAAATATCAGAGATGTTCCATGCTGTAATAATATAACACGCAGTCTACATTCGCGTATTGTTTGTTATAACATTTATCAGGTGAAAAATTTTGCTAGTTTGTTACTCTTATAACATCGTTATCAGAACAACGATGTCAGACATCAAATGTCATTTTCCAATATGAAAAAACGAGACAACAAACAAAAGCTATATGCTGTCTCTGCCACTCCACCTTAAAATTGTGGTAAAACAGCACATGAACATTTACTAATATTCCAAACATAGAAAAAAGTGAGCAAATTTAGTACCGTTATTCTGCTGGCGCTATGTTAATGTTATAACAAATAATAAGCTAATGTAGACTGCGAGTAAGGTGTGCGCAACAAGGAATAAGGTTTTTGGTAGATTTGTTTTTTGACCGTTAAATAATCTGCACAAATATGGTAAGTACTACGGTCTTGTCAAAAGTTGTTTATATTTTTGGCCGCCATCATGAATATTTTTGTTTACGTTATGCTTTTTGTTTTTGCATAACCACTAAATACATACAAACCACATTTTGTTTTGTTTTTAGACAGCGGTTTTTGACAATATTATGTTTTTTACACACTGCCGATTTCACGATGTCCAAAGAATTTTGAATTTTATTTTCATTCGTACAAATACATTTGATACAAAAACAAAATTTTAGAATTTGTTTTTGCTTCAAATGTAATTATACGAATGAAAACATATGGAAATTTTCTTTCGACATAGTGAAATAGGCCGAAAATGTATGTCGTTTTTTATTGTTGTATTGATAAGCACACCTTATATTAGTACATCTTGAGATGTTCTTCATTTGTTTTATATCATTATTCATTGGATATAAATACTAATATTTTTCAACATAAAAAAACTCTTAGTAATTTTGAATTTTCATTATTTCAATAAAACTGAACTTGAGCCTGATAATATTACTTTTCATAATTCATTTTGTAGTTTAAAACTTTTTCATGTAAGCATTATCTAGGGTTGCCATTTTTCAAATTGGAAAAATCAGTACATCGTAAGAAAAATAACAGTACATGTAGCGATATTGTCATCTAATATACAATAAAAATGAGTTGGCGTGTGTTTGTGACAGCATAACTAAAGAACGGAGTGACGGATTTGGCTGATTCGTTTTTAATTTTGTTCAGTGTTGACCCCGAATGGTTTGTAGAAAAAAAAATTTGGACAAAGAGGCGTGGCACCGCCCATATAACCCAAAAATTTAAATCGCCATATTTTGGGCATTTTTTGACCTACGTCGATGATATTTGGTACATATGGTATTGGCACAATTTGGAATACGTACCAGGAGAAAAGTGGGTGAAACTACGCCCCTTTTTTAGGAAAACCAAACCCTTGGACCGATCTTCCTGAAATTTTCACAGCATATTACTGTGACTCTGGAAGGAATAATAGGCTATATGAAGTTTTGATTGGACAAAGAGGCGTGGCACCGCCCATATAACCCAAAAATTTAAATCGCCATATTTTGGGCATTTTTTGACCTACGTCGATGATACTTGGTACATATGGTATTGGCATAATTTGGAATACGTACCAGGAGAAAAGTGGGTGAAACCACGCCCCTTTTTTAGGAAAACCAAACCCTTTTACCGATCTTCCTGAAATTTTCACAGCATGTTACTGTGACTCTGGAAGGAATAATAGGCTATATGAAGTTTTGATTGGACAAAGAGGCGTGGCACCGCCCATATAACCCAAAAATTTAAATCGCCATATTTTGGGCATTTTTTGACCTACGTCGATGATATTTGGTACATATGGTATTGGCATAATTTGGAATACGTACCAGGAGAAAAGTGGGTGAAACCACGCCCCTTTTTTAGGAAAACCAAACCCTTTTACCGATCTTCCTGAAATTTTCACAGCATGTTACTGTGACTCTGGAAGGAATAATAGGCTATATGAAGTTTTGATTGGACAAAGAGGCGTGGCACCGCCCATATAACCCAAAATTTTAATCGCAATATTTTGGGCATTTTTTGACCTACGTCGATGATATTTGGTACATATGGTATTGGCATAATTTGAAATACGTACCAGGAAAAAAGTGGGTGGAACCACGGCCCTTTTTAGGAAAACCAAACCCTTGGACCGATCTTCCTCAAATTTTCACAGCATGTTACTGTGACTCTGGAAGGAATAATAAGCTATATGAAGTTTTGATTGGACAAAGAGGCGTGGCACCGCCCATATAACCCAAAAATTTAAATCGCCATATTTTGGGCATTTTTTGACCTACGTCGATGATATTTGGTACATATGGTATTGGCATAATTTGGAATACGTACCAGGAGAAAAGTGGGTGAAACCACGCCCCTTTTTTAGGAAAACCAAACCCTTTTACCGATCTTCCTGAAATTTTCACAGCATGTTACTGTGACTCTGGAAGGAATAATAGGCTATATGAAGTTTTGATTGAACAAAGAGGCGTGGCACCGCCCATATAACCCAAAAATTTAAATCGCAATATTTTGGGCATTTTTTGACCTACGTCGATGATATTTGGTACATATGGTATTGGCATAATTTGGAATACGTACCAGGAGAAAAGTGGGTGAAACCACGCCCCTTTTTTAGGAAAACCAAACCCTTTTACCGATCTTCCTGAAATTTTCACAGCATGTTACTGTGACTCTGGAAGGAATAATAGGCTATATGAAGTTTTGATTGGACAAATAGGCGTGGCACCGCCCATATAACCCAAAAATTTAAATCGCAATATTTTGGGCATTTTTTGACCTACGTCGATGATATTTGGTACATATGGTATTGGCATAATTTGGAATACGTACCAGGAGAAAAGTGGGTGAAACCACGCCCCTTTTTTAGGAAAACCAAACCCTTTTACCGATCTTCCTGAAATTTTCACAGCATGTTACTGTGACTCTGGAAGGAATAATAGGCTATATGAAGTTTTGATTGGACAAAGAGGCGTGGCACCGCCCATATAACCCAAAAATTTAAATCGCAATATTTTGGGCATTTTTTGACCTACGTCGATGATATTTGGTACATATGGTATTGGCATAATTTGGAATACGTACCAGGAGAAAAGTGGGTGGGACCACGCCCCACGAACCCCAGTTATTGGCGATAACTGGGCCGAACACAGTTTCCCTGAACATTTGTCCGATTAGTGTTGCTGTGGGCCTCTACGGCGTTGTTAGCTAGGTCCCTGCCGTTGTTGCTATTTCGTGCCTGTTGGTAGATCCCTGCACCCATTGCTTCAGTCTGTCTAACATTACTTCTGCAGTCCCGTGCAAAATGTCCTTGTTGCTGACATTTAAAACAGGTTGGGCGTGTACCATTGTTTCTGTTTGCCCCTCTGTTTATGTTATGTCCCGTCGCTATTTGTGTGCTTCCACGGAATTCTGTGTTTGTTGTCCTCCTATTTCTTTCTGTCGTCCGTCTACCCAATTGATTTTGGTTGGGTAGGTTTCTTCTTGGCTCACAGAAAGGGGTTTCCTTGTGACCGTTTGTCCTACACAATCGGCAGTATAAGGAGCCTAATCTCTTTCTGCAGTTTTCCACATCGTGCCCGCTGTTTCCACAGAACGTACAGCTCACGATATTCCTGCACAGTGGCCCCATTTCATGGCCGTATTTTCCACAGCTCATACAGTATGGTGTGTTTAGCCGCTTTTTGCAGATATTCCATTCATGTCCCATCTTGTTACAAAAACTACAGGGGACTTCTGAATCTATTACGTTGATACCGTGCGTTGGTTCGCCAAACAATTCCTCTGTATTTTCGACTACCTCTATTAAGTTTGTGAGCTCTTCCTCTTCCTGTCCCACAAATCGAGCCTTGAGTGCATGGTCCTTCAAACCCTTGATAAAGCTCCTTACCGCTATTCGTTTGAAGTCTTTCAGCATGGTTTCCCGGCCAGGTCCCACCGGTCATTCGTTCTCTATAGTTGTTTTTGCCACATTCAATAGGTTATCCAGGCGTTCTCCAAATTTGCATGCTGACTCTCTGATGCTCTGTTTGCAACCAAATATTAGTTCCCTTATTTTATCTAAGCTCTTGCTTTTTAGATAATATTTCTTGAGCGCATTGCATAACGCGTCCACGGAACTGAAATTCATTTGGGATATTTTTGAGTATGCACCCCCCAGTAGTCGCAATTTCAGACACTGTATCACATCCTGGATTGAGCCATCGTTTGCTCCCGTGAGTAGCTCTCTTTCCACCATTTTGCATCCTTGTATGTACCTGAATACTTCTGATGACAAGTCTGGCCCATCGGTCCCGAAATATGATGGGACCGTGTTGTTGACTATTTTAATAATCTCGGATAGCGAAGTCATTCTTATCGTTCCGTTTTCCGCTCTCTCAATAGTATGGTTTTGCCGGGGTGATGGTGATCGTCTTTCCAAAATTTCTTGAGCCACTGGTATCCATCTATTAAATTCCTCCGCTACTATACTATCAATGTCTTCTATTTCTTGCAACTCGTTGAATTTCGCCTTATATTCTCCCAACTCGTTCAGTTTCCTTGCTATTGTCTCAGCGGAGAAACCTCTGCTACCTGCTTTCCTTGCGTTGTTTGTCAGGGTTTTTACTTTTTCCAACAGCGTCAAGGCGGGTGTTTCTTTATCGTGTGATATGACTATTGTTGGTAGTCCTGCTTCGTTAAGTTCTTCGTGCAGTGAAGGATTTGGTGATCTCGTTCTATAAATTAGTGTCGTCCTGTGTCTCTATTAATTGCTTCTGTTTCAATTGCTTCCTAAAATTCTCTTCACTCAGTCCTTTTCCTTTCAACTGTTCCACTAATTCTGAATTTTCCTTTACTACGTCCTCCAATAAATTGTCTGTATATTCTATTTGTCCTCTTAGTTTTTCGCAATGGCCCTTTTTTGTTTCTTCTAGTTCTTCGATCTTCTTCATAAGCTCCTGTGATCTATCTTTACTTAACTCACTTATTAATTGTAGGACATAGCTTACTTCTTCTAATTTTGTCAGTCTTTGGTATCTTATTGTTTCCCTATGGTTGTCCAGGAATGTTTTGTCTGCTTCTAAACCCTTAAGTTCTGTCCACGCAAGAACTTGTAGACTGTCCACTGAATAATTACACTTGTCGATCCGTTGTATCAATTCGTCTGTCTTTGTCTGTGGATTGGCTATTAAAGCTGTCTTCTACTTACCCATGTTCCGCTGGTTATTATCTTCATAGTGGTCTGTGGTTTAAGTATATTCTCACTTTATATTATTTTTTTATTTGTTCGCAACCGCGCAGAATTTTTACAATCAAAGTAATTCTCCTTTTTGTCCTGATCCGCTTTAGCGATTAGTCCTGCACTAAGTCATGACAATATGACGGTAGCTAGAGTTTAGACTTTACTCAATTTGTCAACTCCTGTGCAGTTCTACACTGTCGAATGTAGGATGCAACAATACAAGGTAGCTAGAGTTTAGACTTTTATGTATTGTTGGTTTTGCTACACCGGACAGTTTTTTCTTGAGCAAGATCAACACAAGGATTATTATATTTCTTTTTATGTTATTATTAATGCGGCTACCGGCTGCGCCAAGTGTTATGTTTAAATTAAAACATTATTTTTATTATTTATTTATTATTATTTTTATTTATTAACCACAGACTACAAAATGTTAGCTTTATATCTACTTTAAAATATTACTTAGCCTTCACAGGGACCCGCTTTTTAAGGCTGGTGTTTGATCCGGTCTACTTTATAAAATATCGTTATGCCTTCACAGGGACCCGCTTTTTAAGGCTGGTGTTTGATCAGGTTAGTTGTTACGTGTTAAAGAATATTCCCGAACTGCTATTCAGCCAAGACTCCACAGACTTGCAGACTCTACAGACTAGAACATCCAAATCACCCTCCGCTTTTATATCCAATTTCGCTGTCTGATTGAACGATGCTGCTGACGTTCGCTGCCGCCGGCGTGGTTGTTCCCGCAATATTGCTGAGTGTGCGATTTTTAGCAATTATATGCAACCTCAGCATATAAGCGTGGAACTTCCAGCCGATTGCGGTTCTCACGATATTGTGTAGTGCATTCTAAATAATATAATATTATATGTATTATTATATTTTATAAGTGAGTAAACTTATTGCACTCACTGTTCTTAATATTACTTTTGCACACGGCACTCTATTAATATTACTAACATAAACAATGTATTATTATATTTATATATAAGTGTACTAATTACACTTACTGTTCTTAATATTACTTTTTGCACACGGCACTTTTTTAATGTTACTACCATTATTACAGCAAACATAATACGATTGTTATTTTTTATATTACAACAATTGTATTGTTCTATATTGAACATGTTGTTATTGCAATACAACAATTATGTATAATGTATTTTATATTTTCTCAAACTACATTTATATTTACGGCCTATTTCACTATGTCGAAAGAAAATTTCCATATGTTTTAGTGAATAAGAAATTTTGTAGTTTTAGAATACAGTTAGTTTAGAATATAAGGAACAAATTTTTGAAAATAAAATTAATCAATACTTTGCCTTCAATCGGCATTAGACTTGTAAAAACATATCTTTTTATAATTGCCTTAAATCGGCATACTCACTTTGGCATACATCTGCCAAGTAGATATATTTGCCAGTGGCGTTTATTAGCGCCGGCAAATCTTCATAATTTTTCAATAAATACTTCCATACACCGGAACCATTACAATTGCAGTGTCAGCATATATCTGTAGGAAAATTACTGGCATGTATATGTATGCAGCGGTATTGCAACGTCAGCAGTATGTATGCAGCGCATGTTTTTGCTGCTGCTGCTGTTTTTGTTGGTTGGGGGAATATGACTCATAACAACGTCAGTATGTGCTTGCAGCGTATGATTCGCTGCTGCTGATATTTTTGTTGGTTAGGGGAAAACGACTCATAACATAGGAAAATTAAAAATCGTAATATAGTCTTAACTACTAAACCGATCGTCATTAAATTTTCACAATATGATATATAAATACTTTTAATCAGAGTACGGAAAAACGCTGCGCAGCGCCGCTCTTTTTGCTCCTTACGCAAAGAGCGGAGCAAATTTATTATTGCGCTTGCTCTGCGCATTTATTTTTGCGCTGCGCATAAAAAGAGCAAGCGCAAAAAAGGAGCAATTTTCTTTGCGCTTTTTTTGAGCTGCGCTTTTTTGAGCTGCGCTTTTTTTTGCGCAATGCGCAAAAAGAGCCAAAAGAGCAAGAAATGCGCATAGTGCATTTACAGCGGTAAAAAATGTTAGTAATAGAAATAATATATTTTTGCATCAAGAATAATCATCTATATAATTGGCTCTTCACTTATAGGCCGATTTTGTAAAAAAATTTCGTTTCTAAACGTTTTAAATTTGTATGAAAAATAACAAAAATTCGTTTCAAAACAAAATTTTTCCATAAAAGTTTCAAAACGAAAAAAAACGTTTTAGTTTACAAAATCTGCCCCTTTTTCAAATATACATACTCACATTGTATGTCTGTCAAATTTATTTAAAAAAAATCTTTTCTTGGATTTCAAAAAATCTCGTTAATGATGGGTTTTATACACATTTCGTTACTTGTAAGAAACATACACATAAAATGTTGGAAAAACCCAAACTGCTCAAAAATTGAAAAAAGTCATAAAACTATTTGCTTGCGAAACCACAGAAAGGGTAAGCAGGCCAAATATTTTTAAATATTTTTTGTGAATGTACATTCACTCATACCTACAGATGATGTAAATGTCATCATCAGGTTCACTACAGTGTTTTTGGGCTTGTCTTCTAGGAACATACATACATATGTATGTACATACAACAAAATATTAAAAAAATTACTCAGGAAAATATTCAAGTGCGTCTATTTTTAGAATTTTCGTCGCCTTCTTGTTATAAACGTACAAGAGAACAGTTACATACAAAACATACTTACATAAATGTATTTGTTGTGGCTATTCCTTATTTAAACTGAAATTTCTAAAAAAATTTTGCCTTTACTTTTACTTTTAAAAGAAAATACATAATTGATTTTTTTGAATTTATTCATCAATTGAATTTGAAAAATTGCTTAGATCTATGGAGGAAGGTGTAATTTCTTGATAATTTAGTTTTGTCAACAGTAAATCGTTAATTGTTGCACTATATAACTTTGATCGCCATTTTGTTAAAATTAGTGAGAGCGCACTAAATGCTCTTTCAACTGAAACGTGGGTGGCTGGTACTGCGAGTACAACTTGCGCAATTTTTTTTAGCTCTTCGTCAAAATTTGAATTTTTCCAATATTTTAAAACTTCTGTGTCGAACGGAACTCTTTTGTTATTTCCAAAGTCTATTAATTTTTCTTAATTGATACGGTTCCTTGCGGTGGTAAGCAATCCATTTCAGTAACACGTTGCTCCATCTTCGAATATGACGAGCTTGTATTGGGTGATACCAAATTTACTGAGTCTGAAGAGTTATTGAGAATTTCTGGCTGGCTGAGCTCATCTGCACCTTTAAGTTTTTTTGTAAGCTCGTAAGTTTTTATTAAATGCATCTGTATCACAAAAGAAAATAAATATACATATGTACGTACATACATACATACATTGCATACACTATTTAAATTATCTTTGATACTCTCCTTTTTCCTTTTTTTCGCTGTATGAAAAAATTTCAAAAAAACGATTTTTTCATAAAAATACCCAAGACAAAAATTGTAGATCATAAAATTATATACAAAAAACGTATTAATACTTTTTTTCATAGGAGCCACCATTTCTAAGAATATTACGATCCAAAAAGGAATTAACATTCATGCATATACTGAATGCGTGTACATCAGTGATGTCAATTACGATTGCGTTGGTGAGATTACTCTTATCTCTTACATTCCCAGCGGGAGAAATGTGCGGTTGCGAGGCCTCATTAATGATCTTTTCATGTAGAAACATCGCAATCTACACCATTATTAAATAAATTTTACTTAAACGTTATTGTCAAAATGATGAATAAATATAATTTGAAGTTTACAATAGCCAAATAAAGTCAACATACTAGGGCTCACAGCTAATTTTATGCAGCAAAAATAGATATTTAATATTAAAATATTTCTGCATTTTTTAAGAAATTTTCGAAAAGATGTACCTACATACAGTGGCTCCAGCTTATTTCAACCAGCCTCTGTATATTTTTGTATATTTATTTATATAAATATGTTATTTCTGTTTAGAGGTCTAAAAACAGACCTTTCGATATTTCCCGCTGAATGAGAGTAAACAATTATATTTTACGCTCGCAAAATAAAAGAGCGTAAGCCTACATGTGAGTTTTGTTTCCTTAATTGTGTATACCGCTGACATCACTGGTGTACATGTACTGAGTGCGTGTATTTGGCTTGGGTATTTTTATGATAAAACTTACCGTTTTGCTGACAATCGCAAAAAAAACGTTTTTTGACCTTTGACCTTGAATAAAATTTTTTTCATACACCGGAATGCATGGGAATTTCCAAATTATATTTTGAACAATTTTACTGATTTTTGATTGTTGTAACTTTCTGTATCTTTACTCTTATTTTTTGGTCTAATTTGACCGGACTATTAGGATATTGAGATCTTAAAATTCAGTACATACTAAAAAATTCTTAAACTAGAAATTGCACTTATCGGCATATTATTAAAAAATTAACTATTTATTTTCTAAGGAGAATCAAAACGCTTCGTTTGCAAAATTCATTAAAAAAAAAAAAAAATTAATTAACATAAAAATAAAATCATAAAACACAAAATTAAGGCCAAATATGATTGATATTTTACTCAAAAATAAAACACAACATTTTAATAAACATTTAAAATATATTCTGGTTACTTTTATTCTTATTTGGTTACGTTTTTTAAAGATTTTGACTCCAATTTCCCAAACGCAACTGCGTAAACTCTGACAAAGTATTGCATTCCTAAACTCATCTGTCTAGCATCTGATATGCAAATAAACGCAACTAGCGCACTATAAAAATTGTGTATGCTTTTAATAGACAACAATGGTGGAAAAAGATAGCTGCAATTTGATTTCGTTTTAAAACAAAAGAGCTATTAATTGTATAAATCCAAAAAAGTTTTAAAAATAATTTATCTCGTGCCATTGTAATTTTAATTATGCAAAGCAAAGAAGTGTTTCTAAACGTCAACTGAGTTGCAAAGTTTACAATGTTAATGCATTTGTTTTTCAGAGCTGTAAAATAAAATTGCTTGATTTAAACACTGCTTTGACGTTGCATAAAGACGTTTAGGAAGGCAGCCATTCTTCCTAAGCTCAATTACGAAATGAGGGCTAAGAAGTTTTTTTTTATTGCAGTACATTTTGTTCTATGAATACGAATTTGTCAGTTCCATAAAAATTCTTTTTTAACAAGTCACTGAGGTGGTCAATTGAATTATTCGACGTATGTTGACATAAAAATGAAACTAATGCGGCTTCTTGCACTTTACAATTATTAACAATAGTTTAATTTTGCTCAAAATTCAATTTTCTCCTCATGACGCTCTGTTCGAAGCGGCCGATTTGTGTTTTTTTAGTCTCAGCGTGACATAGAAGTTCATATAATTTTGGTGAAAGTGAGCATCTGTAATATTTGCAATATCGTCCCTTTCATCCTGCACCAGCCAAGACTTTAATTGACCATGGTTTGTAGCCATTACCGACGAAATTTTTGGTTGTATTTAGGGGGCATAGCATAAAATTTTTTACGTATTTCTTTTTTTTAAGTACACCCATTTCTACAACAATAAAAAACTTGTAGTAGAAAATACTCTGTAGCTATTAAAAAACATTGAAATAGTGTAAAAAAATGTCAAATGCCGTAAAGAAAGGAATATTTACATATAAAGAGTTTGATATTTAATGGTAATTTCACCAATCGATTAAGTATGTGCTGTCAGCTGCTCTAGTGCGTTAACTTGCCAGATACATATGTATGTATGTACATCTTGCTTTGTAGCAACTCTTTGACAATGTTGGCCAAAATTATATTATTATTAATATAATAATACCGCTTGAAAAGTAAGAAATCAAGAAACCAAAAATCGCTAGATTTCCCGCTAATAGCTAAATCATAATTTTTCCCGCAAAATGTAATGAAAAATAGCTAGATTTGACGAGAAAATAGCTGAATTGGCAACAGTGTACGATGCATACTTGAAGTTGTATTAAAAGTATTTTACATACATATGTATGTATATATACATATACCCTGTCGGGCTTTGAGTTAACTTAAAGCATACTTATAGTCAATCAGATTTGAGGCACAGGTGACTAAAAAACTAGTTCATTTGCTTTGTTAAACGCTATTCAGGTTTTACATTTGATGTCATCAGAGTGAGTCAGTACTCACTTACTCTGCATAAGTTTCAGCTAACCATATGTTAGCTTATTATTAGTTAGTTTGTGGCGCATAAAGTAAGTGGTCACTATGAGTTAGCTATGAACTAACTAGCTAATGATTGGGGTTTATAAGTTAGTTTGTGGCGCATAAATCAGGAGGGCGCTATGAGTTAGCTATGAACTAACTAACTAATGATTGGGTTTTATAAGTTAGCTTTGAGTAAAATTGCTAAAATTTAAAAAAAGAATTTTTTTTTTCATATTTTATGATTTTATATATATTTATTTATTAATTAATTAATTAACAATATAATACTAAGATTATTTAATTAATTTTACAGTAAAAATGATTTTATTATAAAAAAATTAATGATATTCCAACAGTCATAGGCATAAAATAGGAACATAAAATAAAAGGAACTTCAGTTTTTTACATATTTTATATGTATGTATATCTTTTTATAAATTTATATATTATGTATATTTATTTTAAAATTAAATTTTTCATTCATGATGGTCATTATTTCCTTTGGATTCTTTCTTTTTGGTAATGCAAATTGCTTGGAAATGTCGCTTCTTTATCAACTTAAGTGCATTTCTTATAGCTTTTTCTGGATTATCTTCTTGGTTAGCATGAATAGCATATATTAATGATACGAAAACTAATTTGTGATTACACGTTCGAAAGAAAAATAAATGTATGTTACTTTACCCATTAAAGCATCAAAAAATCTTTTAAAATTTTTCAGCGATAGTTTTCCGTGGATTCCATCCACGTTACAGGCGACAATTAGGTCCACGGAGAAAATCTCTGTCAGAGATTTATGAAGTTGTCCTCTTAGTAAAGATGACATACAACGAGTCTGAAAAGATTTATTTCAATTAATTTAATTTGTTTTTAATCGATGTTAACCCAATCAAAACAGAGTAACAAAATACTTACATAACCAGCACGATTTGATTCTTTTATTTTGCTATTAATTTCTTCCAAACCGTCAATGGTCTGAATTTTTAAATAATTAATTTTTCTGAAAATTAATTGTGAAACCACAAATCAAACTGAAAACAAAATCACAGTCGTATTGATAGTTATTTCTTTTTTTTCTTGTTTCTTTTTCTTCTTTTTTTTTTTGCTTTTAATTTTTAGTTGTTCAATGTTTGCTTATATGTGCATCAGTTTCGAGTGAGCAAAAAGTTAGTTTAATACTTATCAGGAAGAAGTCAGATGTATTAAAAACCAAATGACTACCCATCTCTGCATCAGTTCTGAGTTAATTTGAAGTCAGTAGAAAATAGTTAGCAAAAAGTCAACTTAACTCAGAACTAGTTCATAGAAGCCCGACAGGGTATATATATATATATATATATATATATATATATATATATATATATATATATATATATATATATATATATATATGTATACATATATCTACCTACATTCACATGTACATATATATGTATGTATGTATATACATATGTATACATTCATACATATATGTATGTGCACGCATGTAAAAATATACCAAAGAAAGAATGTACCGAAATATGTACATACATACATACATACGTGTTTTGACCTCACATAACAATTTCTCTCGAACCAAGAAAATAAAATGTATTGGAGAATACATACATACATACATATGTACATACATTTTTAGCTAGTATCTGTCTGTCATGAAAATTTTGAAAATAAAATACATATGTATGCATGTACATTTTCCTGCGCCTTTTTCTCGTGCTCAGCAACAAATTTCCCTACTTGAAGATTTTATGAAATTGCTCAAATTTTCAACACAAATAAACACACCTTATCCGGTTCAAACACCAAGAAACACACCATGGATTCCAAGCGATGCCAGACTATTATACTGTATTAACTTGAAGCAAGGAATTTCATAATAAACAAATAAGATAAAATTTAATGTAGGGCGGCGAAAATCAACTGATGATCAGTTAAGGCGTCTTCTAAAATATACTTTGTAATTGTATACTTTGGAAAAGTATTCGGTGGCATTCAGATGTTGTGGAATTACCTCTGTGATGTCTGAATTTGCCTTTTTTTGTGTCTTACGTATTTTATAGATAACGCTTCGGATAAATGCTGTGTAGTTATTGCGGCGGTAGTATCCGGAATTTTCCACTTTCTTGTATATGGTGCAGAGTCTTCAAGAGATTTTTCCGGTCTCCCTCTTGTTGGGCCAGTAGAGGTATCACGGTATTCAATTTCTTTAATTGTTGTGATTTCATCTAACCAAGCACAATTTTTTTCATAAAATTTTCTTTTGTGCGATTAGATGCCTGCAATTTTTTCATCAACAAATTATATGATGAATGAAGTCTATTTTTCAGATCCTCGTTTAACCTTTGTTTAATATACAGTTTAAAAGCATAGCTTGGGAATTTCGATTAGAATTAGAAATCATTACGATTAGAGAAATAAAATAATCTAATCATTAGAATTGAATTTTGATAAAAATTTCAGATTACTAATTGATTAGATTAGAAATAATCAAAAATATAATCACAATAAGTGACGATTAGCATTTCTAATCAAAACTAATAAAAACCAATTAAAAAAATAATTGGTTAGATTTCTTGATTATTTTTGATTACAAATACAGTTTCTACGTACATTTAAAAGAAATTGTTGAGTATTTAGAATTACATACATCTCCGTAAACATAATTTTTCTCTTCAACAATACAACTTACAAACAAAAACTGCATAAAACTTCAGGACATGGATCGAAACTATCTTGGATAAAATGTAAAAATATCGGAATAATATTATGTATAAATGTACATATGTACATAATTCCTTAGTATGTCCGGATGTTTGTATGTATGTATGTCCTATTCTCTTTCCGCAACTTTCTGAAGCCATCTGATGACATAGGAAGCTGAAATTTGGCATAATTAAAGTACTTTCTCTGCGGAAGACCGTAACGTAGCCAGATTTTCGGCCTGTGAGCGGAACGGTGCGCATGGCATGGATAGGCTTTTCAACTAGTTTAATATAGAGGTGTCAAACTATCGATAGTGGCACCATCGATAGTTTTCGATAGTTTAAAAAAGTATATCGATATATAGACGATAGTATCGAAGTGGTTTTTCTCAGAGAATATTTTTATTTCATCTAAGTAATACATACATACATATTGTTTTGATATACATACATATGTATTTACATATTCTAAATAAAAGATCTAGTTTAAACAAAAGAAAACAAAATAGAACTTTAATTCTTAGTTCAATAAATAAGAAAATTAAAATTATTATATATATATAATTATATATATATATAAAATTATTTTATATTATATTAATGTTAAAAAAATTCGTTTGAGATCAATTATCAGTCATCCATTTATTTTTGTTATTAAAAAGCAACATATCAACATTTTTTTCTTTTCATTTTGTACGTCTATTACAATTGCCGAAAGTATCGATAGTTTCTAAAAGTATCGATAGTCCCAAAAAAAAAAATAAATATCGATACTATCGATAGTACTATCGATAGTACTATCGATATTTTGACACCTCTAGTATAATACAGCAAATTTTATAATATACATACATATGTATATGTACATATACATATGTATGTATGACATTCTGAATGCAATGACAAACATATGCAAATGCATAGATACATATGTACATATGTATGTACATAAGAATACATACAGATATGTATGTCCATGTGAAATTATGTGAAAAGGGATATTCTCTGGTCCGGAAAAAGAAATAAAATTTACAAATATAATTTTTATTGACTTTCTAAAACAAAATTTCCTCCCAAAAGCTTCAGCTAGGTACGCGCCTGATGCGTGCAATTTAAATGTTCCCTGTCGTCAAATGTGTAGCTAGCTACAAGAAAAGCTAACTTTTAAATTGATTTTTCTAGACTAACTTAAAGCTAACTACAATACAATGCAGAATGTCACCTAAATCAATTAGTAGGTTGAGTATATATATATGTATATTATACTCTCATTTATAATTGAATATGGTGCGCGCCAACAAATTTACTAATTTAGAAACTCTTAAAATTATTTCAAGTATTTCATAACTTCTTGCCGTCAATGTTTAAGTGGTAACTTAGCTGAGGGGTATACGCGTTGACTGTTAATCCAATGAACTGTGGTTCGAGTCCCAGCACAGCACCGGTGAAAAAAAATTTGAAGAAAAATTTATTATTACAATATTACTATAAAACTACTGAATATAGAATTGAAAAATAAAATAAAAATGAAATATATTTTTTTTATGTATACTAACTAACTACATTTTGACTTTTTAAAACTAACTTAAAGTTAGCTACAAGTAGTGGAAAGAAAAACTGACTTTTCCCTAGGACATCGCCATGTTAAAAAAGTTAGTTTTTTTCAAACATTCAAGTTAGTTTAAAGTTAGTTTTGTTTCCGACAGGGTTAATAAAATACCCTACCAGAACGTGAATGGTCATTGAGTAGTAAATTTACTGTCATTGATAACCCCTAAAGTGGTCACAACCTCAAGTCACTTTCTTAAGAGCAATATGAAGAATTTTACCACTTATTTTGTGTACGTGTGATTTTGCATTTCTCTCGCACTTGTCAGTTTTTCTCGAGTGAGTAACATTTATCTTTACTGCTCACTCTAATACCATTTGCTAGTCAGCAAGCAGTCACAGATGACAACTCATTGACTTTGGATAAATCAGTCACAGATGACTACTCATTGACTTTGGATAAAGTAGTCACAGTTTACCACTCATTGATAATGTATAAAACGGTCACAGATGACCGCTAGTTGATATTAAATAAACGAACTTCTAATTATCTTGCAAATTTATAAACTATTTTATTTAATAATATGTACATATGTATGTATATTATATGCATATGTGTATGAATTTGGGAATGTATAAAAAATACCCTTGACGATTGTGTACAATAGAGGGCACATTTTTTAACAAAGCCTCTGTCGTCCTTTCAATATCCAAATCTAAAATGGCAAATATTATATCCATCGTTTTCATCATATCCTTTTCGTAAATGAAATAAATTATTTAAGTAAATAATTTTCTTTTTTGCATAAAAAGTTTTCTTATTTACCGTTTTATATTTACATTTAAGCATTTCTTCTACCAGATTCCATTACTTGTACTGCTCTGACAGGCACCCAACCATATTCAAGAACTGTATTCCATACGTCTTTAAATTGCTCAGTCAGTGGATTCCGTAATACTAAATTTTGTGTAAGTGTAAGGCCACGTGACTTTAGATTGCAAGTGGGATGGACATCGTATTGCATTTTACGTATTATTTGTACTGATAACCCTAAACCCTCTTTGAAGTTTTCTTAAGATAACTCCTCATTGCCGGGAGTTGATAGAAATTGCTGAATCATATTTAATGGCTTTAAAAGTTCGTCCTGAGTTAAAGACAGACAAGAGAGATAAAAAATAAAATAAAATATTAAGGAAAGCGCAATATTTTCAATAAGTAAAATTTACAAAACAAAATTATTTAAGGGAAAACTTTTAAGTCCTTCCATACCTTTTTAACAGAATGCATATAAGCACACAAAAAGGAAGCGGCACAGACCGAAAACGAAAACATGCGCTTTTTAATTTTGTCCAATATATATTTTTACATCAGCTGAAGATAATTTTTCCTTTTCCCATATTACACATTTATGAAAGCTACTAACCGTCAATTTGCCAATCAAATTACAAGTAAAATGAGCAGTCAAATAACCAGTAAAATTACCAGTAAAATGACCATAAAATTACAATTCGAATGTCTAATATGACAATTGTCAAATAAATACAACTCTTCAACGTAAAATTATTGCAAAAGTGTTAGTAAAAAGGTTTGAGTGTGTTAGTACAGGTCATTTATTTCTGGTAGGATACCTCCTGAAATCTCATTAATAGTTTTAAAATACATATACATATGTATGACTGCATTTAACATTCACATCCCAGACTGGGTGGAAACTTGAAAATACTTTTTCTTTTATGTGTGCATACTTACATCCGTGTATATGTATGTAAGTATACATGTGTTTCTATCACAAACTAATTAATAATATGATGTCCTGTTCATTTTTTAAATGCAGGTGTGCATAATGTAAAAAATAAAAAGAAACATGAAAAGCCAAGGATCTGCTTGATATGTAAAAGTTTTTTCAAGTCATCATAAAAAGCTCTTGTAAAAAGAATGTGCTACTTCACATGTTTCCAAAGGACTTGGAAAATGTTTTAAAGAAAATAATTGATGACAGACACATGACGGTATCCGTTTGATGTGTTAAATACATACATATATGTACATATTTTTGTTTTTCTTTTGGAATTTTTCCTTTCTATCAAACTTTGAAAATCATAACCTTCATTATGGAAACCTAATGGAAAAATATACATATGTACATATATGTAAATAAGTATTTAGGTATGTATAAGTATGTACATATGTTTGCTCATATGTATGTATATTACTTTATGTTGAATGAAGAGTGTGCAACAACAATTCTGCGCGATCAAACATGCAGGTAATCATCATCTT
This sequence comes from Lypha dubia, assembly GCA_947311025.1. Taxonomy (NCBI): domain Eukaryota; kingdom Metazoa; phylum Arthropoda; class Insecta; order Diptera; family Tachinidae; genus Lypha; species Lypha dubia. The sequence goes on along the minus strand of OX371260.1, from coordinate 363,401 downwards.
AAGATCGACACTAGCAAAATATTTACAAATGCGGCGAACATCACACGTAGAAGTACACACGAACGAAATACCAATCGATCAACTTGGAGTTGTATGTATGAATGTTTTAAGCAGTCGGTCGCGTATATGTAAGTGCTAGTGTCGCAATTGCAGCAAACAGCGTCGACAGGCAGGTAGTTCATCATAAGTTAAATAGAAACTATTGGATTGAAAAGACCCGGTCATCTTGTTTATACAAACAAATTCACAATCACAATCGATGGAAGGAAGATGTTTAAAAGTACAAAAAAAAAAAAAAAACATGAGCGTCATCGAAATCACTTTTAATGCGAGAATGAGAAAAAAAGAACAACAAAATTTGAATTTCTATTTTAAATGTTGTTTTAGCATTATAAGTGATAAATTTCACCGGTAAACGTTTATTGTAGTTAAACGAGACATTTAAAAAAGTACAAAGAAAAATATATAATAAATAATCAACAACTATTCTTTATAGTTTCGTCAAGTGGGACAAAACAACAACGATAAATGATGAACTGCCGGTTAAAGATCAAAAACCAGAACTCCAATGGGACCACACAGACTTCGAAATATATACGGATCCACATACTCATACATATAAAATTAAAGCCTCTGTGACTGCCACTATTTGTTTTCTAATGGTCTAAGAAAAAAAAACTTTGTGAACTCGTATGAACGATGGTGGATGATTTTTTTTACAATTCAAACAGTTTCTTAGATATGTACATATGTATGTATATATTTCATCTATCAGCCAATACAACGGATCACAATTGATCCATTTACAAAAATGATAAAGATAATTTTCAGCCGAACACATGAATCTTTAGAGATATATATATAATTTTGACAAAAATAGAAAAACATTAAGTGAACAAAGCAGATTTTTTTCCAACAAAATCGTTTTTAATCAAAAAAAAATTTTAATGGCTACGAACGAAATTTAAACATTTCCAAGAATCAGCAGCGCGTGCTCGATCAACGCAACTCCCGATTAGCGCAACAAGAAATTTTTTTATATTACAGTCTTTATAAGTGCAACTTATTTTAAAAATCACAATAAGTGCAGCTCGCAGTCTTAAGAGTTACCTGGTGGGACAGCGAAAGTTCTTGTGCATATACATATATACGAGTACATATCTACATATTTAAGTATGTATTCATATAAGACCCGAGCCCTACAAGCATTTTATGAAAAAATTGATCATATTCGAGTCATTTATGCCTCCTCTGCGCGATTAAAATAAGCATATATGAGCTCATTTCCTGATCATAAATGTTTGTTTTCTCGGGAGAAAATGGTACCCTACCCGCGACTCTTTCTGATCAGTTTCGAGTCATTTATGACTCATATTTCTAATGATTTGCGAGTCTTTTTCGAGTAATTTTTTAGTCGTGTTTCTGATCGTTTGCGAGTCTTTTTGTACTCTTTTTTAGTCATATTTGTAATCGATTACGAAAAAAAATATTTTAGAAATATTCTAGAATATTCATTAAAATAAGTGTATATGTATGTATGTACATATGTACATATATTAAATTGTTTCTAAATCAAAACAATGAGAAAATTTATTTCATTTTTTTATTGGTTTATAAAACAACATATCGTTGGTCTCACGTAGAAGGGCTCTAACTCGCATGATGACAACTTGTATGTATCAACAAGTAACAACTATAATACCATTCCTTGTAAAACCGTTATTTTTGATAATATTCCATTAAATTTGTGTGACTATGTGTATTTGTGTGATATGTATTGAAATCACTACAGTATACTTATATCGAAAAAAGTAGAGGTAGGACCTTTTTAAATGAAACTAATGTAATTCGAAACATAAAATAAGTCCAATGGCAACAACTTATTTCATAGGCCAATAATTCCGAAACTGTGTGGAAAATTTTCCAAATTGTTTCCTTTTTAACCTGAATGCATTTTCAACAAATTAAACGTGTTAAAGCTAGATATTTGATCTCCTAACTTTGTTGCTGAGTTGCTTGAGTTTTTTGATATTGCGGTTATGTAAAAGTAGATAATAAATTTTAAATTTGATATTGTACTTATATTAATTAAGAGGGGACGAGAACAGTGAAATAAATTTTCTTGGATCAATTAATTTAATTTATTTTTATCTTTAACTGAAAAATTCCATTCTAAAGCATTAAAGACAAACAGCGTTACCGTTCACCCGACTAAAGTCGCAATTTGACCCTTTTTCGGCGGTCTGCGACTTTTTGTGAGACTTTTTTTTATCACCGACTTTTGCGACTTTTTTAATTTTGTTGCAACTTTTTACCCTTTTTTGTAGTTTCTCACAAAAAGCATTTAATTTGCAGTCAATTAAAAATGTTTTTATTATTTTTATAAAAAGAATCGTCAAAATTTAAAAGCAATTCGCAGATTATTGTTCATTTGGCAACACTTTTATTATCATCATTGTGAAATAAGTATATGTATAACAAAAAAGTGGATAATGCTTGTCAAAATATTACACCATTTTGACGTGATCTCCCCACTCCACAAAATTATCATAGCAAAAAATAATGAGCTGCCATTACAAGACCACCAGGTAAACTTATTTCACCACGCTTGTCATGTATACAATTTTGGCATAAAATTGGTAATTTAAAGAATTCGTTAGACGAATCATTATTTCCTAATTTGTACAAACTGGTCGTACATGTATTAACTCTACCTCACAGCAGTACTTGTGCAGAAAGAATTTTTTCGAAATTAGCTTTACTTAAAAATAAATTAACTAATAAATTAAAAGTAAAAACATGCCACACTATGCTGTCAGCCTTAAATTTAATAGATAAAGATATGAATGAACTTATTTTTAAATATAGAAATGAAATTTAAAAAAAATAGCATTTATGTATGTATTCCTTAGTTATATTATAGAATAAAAATTTGTTCACCTGAAAAAAATAAGAAATAATTTACCAAGATCAAACGAATGCATTTAAAGTAAAAAGCTCACTGCGCTTTACTTAAAGATTTTTAAATTTTGTAAAAAATATCTCGACCTAACTTGATTTCTTTTAGCAGAAATCCTATTCATTTGACTTTGGCAGCATACGACAGCCAAATTTAGTAAAACTTAAGTAAATTTGTTCAGTATACGTGAAAATATGTATAGAAGCATATATAATGCATCTGCATATGTTAAAAAATATGATAAAAATGGATTCTGCAATAAGCTTTTTGTTTTGTTTCAATTGTTTTTTTTTTTATGCTTTTTATTAATAAAAAAACGTTAAGAAAAGATGTGCGACTTTATTTTTATAAAGCGACCTTTTGTGCGACTTTTCAAAAATTCCTAGCGGTAACCCTGTAGACCAATAATCAGGTCAATCATCAAACATGTTCAAACAATTTTATTTGTATGATTCTTTTATTTCACACACACTTCAATAAAGTGAACAAATAATTTATGTATGAACATACATCCACACACACACATAAATAAAATTGCAAATGCATTGTGTACTTGTCATTCGATGTTTAGTTTGTGAACTATTTAAGTACTCTTTATCACGCTTGACAAAAACAGATTCATAAAATTATTTATAAAACTAACAAAAAATATCTACAATAAAGTCCTTACATGCATAGTTACGTGTTTTGTGGTTTTCAATTCCCTTAACATCCTTCTTCCTTTCATTTTCTGTATTAGTCTTTAATATAAGTAAGTATGATTTTGTGTATGGATGTACATATGTATGTAGTACGTCTGCTTTCAATTGGGAAATGCAACAAAAAACTACACTTGCTAGGCCCGATTAATATGGGGTGCATGTACACACATCAAGCAAACAATATCAAACCAATCTTTTATGGAATGTATTCTTTCCTACTCATGCCACAGTCCTTCCACTTCAATTCATACAAAAGTTTATTGTTAAAATATTGTTTAGGTTTTACTCACTCAAGTACCATTGAAATAAATTGTTCGGCGTCGTCAATTTCTGCCGTATGGCGTTGACAATAAACATACTTATCCAAGCACACATACATGCATGCGTAAACATACACACACATACAAATCGGGCAAGAGGCATCATTGATTGATTATTCGAGCTTTCGACAAATCGAATACATCGAATTATTGATTAAAACTTAACAAATTTAAAACTTTCATTTCTTGCGTTTAGTTCAGGAACAATTTTTGTATGAGAAAAATGTCAAAATAAGATTCATTAGCGAAAACCAGAGATAGAATTTAAAAAATAATAAGGTCTTAACAAATCAGGAAGTTTGTGGCATAAGTGAAAAATATATGAATTACTAGCTTTGACCGGCGGCTTCGCTCGCATTGAAGCCATATTATAGTAAATTGGATTAGATATTGACGTGACTGTCGGTAATACAGTGCGACGGTATTACAGCACTCAGGGTTGGAGCTTCATTACTGGAATGCTAGAGGCGTTGAAGTAGCAAGAATTTAAGATATTTTAGCAAACTATTTTTTTATATTTCGTAAGAAATACATTTTTTTTAATAAAAAAGTATCCTATGTTACTTCTAATACCCTACAAAAATTATTGGAGTACATGATCCATTTTAGATAAAAGGAGTAGTTTTTGGACTACTCCTATGTAATGCAGCCGTGGACCATACACAAATATTTATAGTTAAATACCATTTGGCAACACTAAAAATGTTTGGAGTTAAATTGAAAATGTGGTAGCTTCCCTGTTTAAATTAAAACAAATTCATGGAAGCTTAAAGAAACACAGAAAAATTTTGTTTTAATAGGAATTCAATTTGATAGACTTGTATGATGTTCGAGGCATTCTAGGGTCTATGCTACCGACAGTGAGTTCGTAATATACATATGTATGTAGGTATTGAATGATTTCGAAATTAGCCCCTGCGAGTGCTCTATGGAGTAGAAAAATATAATAGTTTCGAAACTAGTCCCCGTAGGTACCCCTTGGATTAGTAACATGGAATAGTTTTTGGGTTACGTGGTCCAGCCCTAGGACATCGCAATGTAAATTGGACCATGTTTTCCCCATACATTTGGACTAGTTTTGGAGTAGTCCTACTCCATTGTGGAGTAGTCCATACAGGTATGTATGGACTAGTCTCATTTTTTGTAGGGTAGCTCCAAGAATATGTGTACAAAGTTTCATGATGATCGGTTTAGTAGTTTTTGCGTGAAAGCGCAACAAACAAACTTACATTCACATTTATAATATTAGTATGATAATTAGTAAGATATATGTATGTATATAAGTAATAAGTATAAGTAAGTATAAGTATATATGTAAGTATAAGTATGATGATTAATTGTTTTTCAATTCAAAAGTTTTATAGAATATTAATTGATTTTCAAAATATGTAAATTTATTAAATTTATGAAAATAATTGTACGTAAGTTTATGCAGTCTTTCGTGGGAATAGAACCGAAGACCTCCGAAGTAACAAACTACTCGTGATTGGCGATTGTATATTCATATCTAAAAGTTATATGAATAATATCTATAATTAAATTAGAATCTAGTAGTTGGGTGGTGACTGATACCTATTTCCAACGAGATTATGATCGTATGTCAATTTAACAGTTAAATATTGGTTCGGATAAGTCTCAGGGTCATAGTCAGACGTACGTTGATTTTTAAGAATTTATTCCTTGATCCAACGTGTTCATTACTTAAAATCAAGAAACAGGTTCTTTGAATCAAAGTATTTGTTCATTGTGTTTAAATAAATGAACGAATTTCTTAAATTCAACGTATTATACGTTAAATAAAAAACTAGTTCATTGTTTAATTCAACGAATAAAATCAAATAATGGTTTCAACGTTGAGTTCATAAATACATAAAATTTTACTTTTAATTCCAAGGAATATTTTATTGAAACAACGTATAATACGTTGAATTTATGTAAAACTGTGTTTTCAGTGTACAGACGGCGCTTTAATAGAAAATCCCTTCAACGAGTTTGCTTATTTTTTTATGAAATATTTTTTTTTTTAAATAAAGACTGTAAAACGTGAACTTTTTTTCAAACGTTTAAATCTAATTTTGTAAAAATTTTGGGGTTCCCCGCGGAAGAATTTTGAAGTGAATAAAGCCTTTGAATGAAATAATTTTAACAGACCCTTTTTTATTTTAAAAAAGTATTTATTTTTCTTACAAAAAGTAGAATCGAAAAATGTTTCATAGGTAAAAAATCACGTACTTTATTTTAATATAAAACAAACGACAAAAGAAACTGAAAAATGTGATACAAAATGCAATCTAAAACGTGAACAAAATCAAAAACGAGAACACCCTCGGTAAAAATTAGTGCACGTTTCTGCGAGTTCACTGTTATATAAGTTAATTTTTCAATTGAGTTCAGTGTAAATTAAACTTTTGCTACTGAAACACAGTGTAGGGTGATTATCTGCAAGATCTCATTAATGGACCTTTCCAGATTTTCCTTTGATAGTATTTCTATACTAAAATAAATAACGCCTTCAGCCAATTTGTATAAAAGTTTATTTAATAGTTTTATGGACAAAATTAAAGAATAAATCCAGTTACGGTCTACTATGCAAAATTGTGGAATTTTAATCCTTTTGCAATTTTCAACAATAATTTTTGTTTAAGCGTTTTATTAATTTTGTATTTCTACTATGTAGAATTATTTATTTTGAAGGTTTTGTTTAAATTTTATTAATAATTTTTCTTTTAAGGTTTTTATTTAATTTCTTTTTCTACTATGTAGAATTGCTCATATTCAAAGTTCTACTTAAATTTTTTATTATAATTAAGTTCAATTTTAATTATTTTCTACTATGTAGAATTTTACTCGACTTATTGGATGGGTTTCCGAATCTGCAATGCTTAAAACATTTTTTCATATATTGACAAGAGCTTAACTTAGCTTGAAACTGGTTTTTTTTTAAATATCTGCAATGCAGATATTGTCATGTCGTTTTTCTTTCTTTCGTCTCTCTCTATTTTTACTTTACTGATTCCTGATCAAATATATTTTCGTAAATATTCAATAACTACTCAATAGAGATCAATTGAAGTATATTTGTTTTATTACATAAATATCTGCAATGCAGATATTGTTATTCCCTTTTTCTTTTCTTCGTTTCTCTCTATTTTAACTCATTCCTGATTAAATATATTTTTGTAAATATTGTAATTAGTCTCATAAATTGCGCTTACACAACTCAATAGAGATCAAATAGAGATATGATTTAATTATTACATTTCCCTTAGCAACAAAATATACTTATCATATAAACTTATATAATGAAAACACTGTAATTACTAGTGAATAAGGTAAATAAACAATACCAGAATAGTCTGTTAACTTATATATATAATATATATAATAAATAATATGTATAAGTAGGTATAATAATATAAGTATGATCTTATGTACTTATGAAATGTAAACTTAGGTAATTTTTTATTTACTTACTTTTGTGAATTCCTTTATTTTATACATATAAATAAACCTTATTTTTTTTAACAAATTTTTATATAGGTATATTTAAATGAAATAATCGGTTAACCAGTTATTTTTTAAATTTTTAGCCGAAGGCAGGAAAAAGTCGAATGATCGATCTCCCTAGTATGTATAATGATCGAAAATTATATTGAAAAGCCATTTATGTTTTTTTTTCAAAATATGTAGAAGAAAAGAACTTTTCAAACATAAATGGTAAACATCTACTGATGAGTTGGTATAGCAACCAACGAAATGCATTTAGATATTGCTAACCCGCAACAAATAAATAAAATTTTTAAAAATATGTAGGATAAATTATAAATAGTCTTTGTGAAATTGAATAGTGAAATTGTGTCAAAGATTCAAAGTTGCTTAGATACGGTTCGATCAGCAGCCAGTTTGACTGTCAGAGTTTTCCGATAATTTCATCTTGAGTACAAAATTTCGATTAATTTGATCCATTCATAATAACCATTTATTCCATCTGCGTTTACTCTGTTAGGCTTAGATTTAGAAATGATACAACGCCCTTTTTTCGAATTGCACACTTTATGTATGTATGTACTCGTATGTACCAAGGAAATATGTATATTCAACAATCAAGCATGCACTTAAAGTGTATGTACGAGTATACATACATTTTCATCCATACCAGCTCAGAAGGGTTGTTTATTGTGAATCTACTCATACAATCATAGAGCCCACAGCAGTTTCCAAACCAAATCAAATGCACCCATACATTCTCAATCATCATACATACGAGTATGTACCCACTAGTGGTTAAATCACAGACAGAAGCGGCGGGTATCAACCAACAACTAACAACCAATATTTATAATAAAAGCATTTTATAACTACATCTTAAACATAAACAATAACCACTACTTTGCATTAGTTATTAAAATATTGTACTCGTATTATGTTGATGTTGCTGCTGCTGCTGTTGGTTGAATTGTTTAATGTTGTTGCTGATAAGTATCTACATACATACATTCTACCGTGCCCACTTACATACATATTTGTTGTTGTACTTTTTGTCCATGTTTTAAAGAGTTTCTCTTTATTTTCTTGAATACACTACAAAATAATATCACTAATTATAATAAAGAGGAATATTTGATTGAATTTTATAGTTTTTGTAGCTTGAAAATCTTTAAGTGCATATGAATGATGTACCACCCGATTACAATGATTAAAAAAAATATTATGGCTTGGAAAGAATAAGATACTCTTTGTAACAGACAAAAAATAATGTTTGGCACAGAGACTTTGTTTGACTTCTAAAAAAGCATTTTCATTTATTTCTTTACCACGTAGTCCGGTCCTCGAGCGTTTGATATAAACAGAAGTTATAGCACGAGATAGCAGTGTAGCCAGGTAAATATTGTCTAATGTCCCCAAATTAAAGAGTGTTGTCCCCAAAAATCCCCATTTTAAAACTGAAAATCCCCAATTTCGTTCCCAATAACGATATGTATATTAAGCATCATAAAAACAATTTTTTTATTAATTTTATTACATACATTTATTTAAGTTAATGCATTCGTATGTGCTCAATGGAACTTTTGAATCCATAGAATATTTTAAAATTCCATACACGGAGCCAAATTTATTCTTTTTCTATGCTTTCGAGTTGTAAATTTATAAATAACTCAAAATGTTCCATACCCTCAGTGAATATTTTAAGCATTTATTTTGCTAGTACAGTTAAATAATCTAAAAAAAATTTTTGGAATTCCTTTTGCTTCTAATTCCTTTGAACATTCTATGCCAACATCAATTTTAGCAACAACCAAATTACTTTCCTTATCGTCAATTAGTACATCCATCTTGGCAATATCGAATTCAATAAATTCTGGTTTTAAAAATTTTGAACAAATTTTTATAAAAACCAACATTCTCAATACCATCGTCTTGAAATAATCGAAATATGGAGAAGAAAAACACCAAGATACAAAAACATACTTATATATAAATATATGTGTGAAAGAAAATGGTAAAATAAAGCAAAATTGATAATAGGTATACTGAAAATTAAAAATCCCCAAATCCCTCTCCACGATAATCTGTCCTCAAAAACCAGCTAAAATCTCCAATTTGGGGAGAAATCCCCACACCTGGCTACACTGCGAGATAGTACAGTTTCATTTCCTAGATGATGGCTGGCGATACAACTAAGGTGCCTCATCCTGTGAGTGACCTGTAAAAACCAAAAGAATTTTTGTTCGTTGGTGCTCCAATTAAAACGAATCTCTGTGTTCTCAACTTTTGCACCACAGTGTTTTATGGCTTTTCAAAATTTTGTTTTGTATTTTCTTTTAATGGATTTCAAACTATAATCGCAGCACAATCACAAAATTAATTTCCGCTTTTATACCGAGGTAAAAGAAAGTATAAGCAGAAAACTATCAACCTTGACAGTATAGGTAGTAGTGATGTTACGAATATCAATTTTTAGTATTCGCGAATACGAATACGAATACGAATATTTAAAACAGTATTCGCCGAATACGAATACGAATACGAATATTTCTTTTGAGGTTTATATTTCAAATTTAATTGGAAAAAATCCCTGCCTTTGCGTTAGTAACTATAAATGGAAAAAAAAATTTAGTGATTTAACATTAATATTGCATTAAGATGCCGAATTTGAAAACCTCTACAGAACATGTTTTAATTATTTTACTTACATACTTTCAGATTTCGTTTTTCTTACTCTGTTTGGGTTTTTAATTAATAATTCAGTGCGGTTTAGCGAACATATTTTTGCAGAAGGCGCATCCACCTGTGTTAGTAGAATTTCATATATAAAAAGTTTTAGTTTGATTCCTGTAGCTTCCCACCCTTATACATTTACATATAAACAGAATCAAAACATCTCACCGAGTTTCTTTAAATATCATGCATTTAAGTTGTACGAGTATATTCCAATTTATTGCCGATAGAGGATGTACTTTCTTCAATTCACTGCTGCGAAAGCATTTTTAATTTTATTAATACATTTGAGACAACTTAAATTATAATTTATATATATTTTTGTTTGTTTTTTAAGAAGGTTATTACTTTGCGTGAAATACAATGGGTTTTTTTTAATAAAAATTAATATATTTTTTTACATTTTATGTACTTTTTTTAAACTTTTGTATGATTTTTTTGGAAAATGTATGGGAAAATTATTCGAAAAATATTCGCTTGAATTTGGCGAATACGAATACGAATATCTTAAAACAGGCGAATAGTCGAATACGAATACGAGTATTCGTAACATCACTAATAGGTAGTTCTCCAAGAACCAAATCAAGAAATGTGTTCTGTGCGTAGAAGAAATTAAATCTTCATCAAATTTAACAAACTCGCGAGTTAATATTTCCAAGAGATATTTATAGATACATATCTTAGCCGCATTGATAGGAACTATCTAGTACATACATAAATATGTAAGTTAACAAATACAACAAATAGAAAACAGGTAGGTACATAAGTGTAATTAAATTAAATCAAATTAAAATTAATTAGAAAATTTGTTAATCACAAAAAAGAGTCTGGTAGTAAGTAGGACAAGTGATTTATGATTTAAACAAGACGTAATCACTTTACATACTCATATGTGTACATACTTATGCATACATACACACATCCGTACATAAATTTACATACTTAGATATGCTATGAATATAAACTTGAAGGCATCTAGAAAACTTGAAACATACATACTTACATACATTATAAATGTGTAGCAAGTCATCCATGCAAGGACATTTTAATTTTTTCATCCAGCCATCCATCCATTCAACGATCCAAAGCTGCCTGAATTGTGCACATATTTGTTTAGTTATACAGTTATGTTCACATTTGCTGCACTGATCATCATAATGCATACAAAGCTAAACGCATACTTGTATGCGTGTATGTATATATTTATTTTTATCATATGTATGTTTGTATGTACATTAGGGGAATAACTTTTTCACACTTTTTCCGAATATCAAAAAAGCCTTAGTATAGTCGTGTAGAACATTAAAAGTTATTAATAAAATATATGATAATTTTTTCGGATCGTTAAAAAAGTTCACGCAGGGATCGGGTTGAATTTTTAAAACTAACATTTTTATCTCACGGAAATTTTAAAAAATATACAACTGCTATTTATATATATTCCTATACGTATCACTTAAATGCTATTTTGGGATTTATCCACTGCTTTAGATTTAAACATTTTTTTAGAAAGCATGGAAATTGTTACGTATTTATATGTATTATTAAATTTTGTTGTTTGTTTGAATTTATAAAAGATGTCTTTCAAGAAAAGTGGTTTAAATGTAAAAAAAAAAAAAAATTCTAAAGTCTGGTCAAAGTCTTTGAACAAATTTCAAGATAGCGTTAAAATTCAGAGAAATATTCCCGATGTCGACAAACCATTATATAAATTTAGCAAAATACCAAGCGAAAAAATTGTAATTCGAAGATTCCATGCTCTGGCTATTTCAAAGAAATCAAAAAAGAAAGGTATGCCATAATTTGTACTGAACTCAACACTTTGTGGGATAAATTGAATATTGCAAAATTAAGCGAAAGGTCTGTAGTGAGAAAAGTGGAAGGATCTGATAAAATTGTATGAAGACAGTCTTAAGTATTATGATAATACTAATTTTAGAAGAAGATTCACTATAACTAAAAAAATATAGAGCCTCAGTTAGCCCTAGGTAGTGATAAAGAAGATATATCTGATGCAGATTTGGTTATGACATGCAAGTATGAGGAGGACTATTCATCCGATGACTCTGAATACCAACCTCCGAAAAGAATAAAATTAAATAGATTGACAACCTAGCCCGCGGTTAAGTTAGTTACTAACGCTAAGGTTAGCACCAGAAAAAAAATAAAGTTTAAAAGCATACCACCACTTAGCAATGCTCGATGGAATTCAAGGGATATTCTTGCTATTTTAGCTTTTATTCTTATTGCGAAATACCGAACTAAACTATATCCAATTTGCCAATTTATATGTGGAAAATGGTACGATATTTGCTTTTCCGATCAGTGCTTCAATGAAGAAAATTACAAAGGCTTAGAACAACCAATGACCCAATTTCAAAAAGCAAAGGCGTGTTTTGAAAGACACTGGGCAAAAGAACCTTCAGCAATTCCTTTGCAACAAAGGAGTAATACTCGTATATATGCAGAGAGAGCAATAAAAGTTGTAAAATATATTTATCCACTGTGTAAATCATCGCGAACATTAAACTTAAAGTTTATTTCATCCAATAACACCTATATAAATTTAAAACTACTATGTAAACATAGAATAAATTAATACATGCGACGGGGGACAGGTGTTTTCATTACTAAAACATTCTTGGCCACTCCGTGGTACCTACTATGCCAAAAATTTGGTTATCCCCTAATGTATATGTACAATCTCATATTTAAGAATGAATATTACAGTTTGATTATGTATATTGCGCGCATATATATATACCCTGTCGTCAAATGTGTAGCTACCTACAAGAAAAGCTAACTTTTAAATTGATTTTTCTAGACTAACTTAAAGCTAACTACAATACAATGCCGAATGTAACCAAAATCGATTAGTAGGTTGAGTATATATATATATATATATATGTATATTATACTCTCATTTATAATTGAATATGGTGAGCGCCAACAAATTTACTCATTTAGAAACTCTTAAAATTATTTCAAGTATTTCATAACTTCTTGCTGTCAATATTTAACTGAGTGGTATGCGCGTTGAGTGTTAATCCAATGACCTGTGGGTCAAGTCCCAGCACAGCACCGGTGAAAAAAAATTTGAAGAAAAATTTATTATTACAATATTACTATAAAACTACTGAATATAGAATTGAGAAAATAAAATAAAAATGGAATATATTTTTTTTTATGTATACTAACAAACTACATTTTGACTTTTTAAAACTAACTTAAAGTTAGCTACAAGTAGTGGAAAGAAAAACAGACTTTTCCCTAGGACATCGCCATGTTAAAAAAGTTAGTTTTTTTTCAAACATTCAAGTTAGTTTAAAGTTAGTTTTGTTTCCGACAGGGTACATATATCTGCAGTATGTGTGTGTGAATATGTTTGTATAAAAAGCCGTATGTACATATGTAAGTATGATACACAAACACTTAAGCAAGCATAGACAAATTCTATTTGCAAACATTTCACTTGATTTGCAAAACGAATCTTCCTTCCCTAAACAAATGCAATAAATAACTAAAAATTGAGAAAAACACTTGACCAAGCTACACCTTACCTTTCCGTTAGTTACACAAAATAAAGAGGAAAAGCAGCGCCGCGATCTTCATGCTCATATACATGCACACATACATACATACATATGTATATTACTTTTCTCCATGCTTATATAGAGGCATTAATAAAAGATATGTACATAAGTATATTTAATATTAAAACACACAGTCATCATAAACAGGTGGAGGGACCTGTTATAATATAACTGCAGAGTCCATCCATACTGTATATAACTTTTGATACTCTTCCCGAGCAACAGTATGTTCATGATGTCTGTTGTAGGGTGTAAAATCATTTCTATGTATTAAAAGTCGTGAAACTAAAATCTATGGTTGTAGTATGTTGCCTTTACATGTACATATATATGTATGTTTGTATGCATCTATGTGTGCGAGATGGTGTATAAAGCTGAGCGAGCACTTTGTCAAGGACGAAACCGATGACGACTACCAACTTATTCACAGAAGAATATGAAGAAGACGACGAGTAAAAAACAAATAAAAAATGGAAAACAGGAATGTTTGCCTGCTTGCTTCGGGTCTCCATAGCATGTCTACAACAACACTCTCGACAAATCGAAATTGTGTACTCTGGCAAAATATTGGCACAAGAAATCATTCCTTCCTGTTGACATCGTTCTCGCCAACAACTACAGTTAGTCCCAACATATCCCAGAAATTAATGTTTGCAGATAGACACGATGGATGGATGAATAGATGGGTTGATATAAATTGTTGATTTGGTGAATGTAAGACCGAGTATATCAGTGGTAGGTGCACCCAGTGCATACCACTGCGTGCATCATACATACAATCTTTGGTATAATCGTACGTACGAAATGCAAATAATTTTTTTTTTACAATTTTTAATTTAATTTTTAATAAGTTAAACATCTGAATCCTTGGTAACACATTAATTAATTTAAGTATTTACTCTTGTTCAACAAAAGTCAAGATTTTATTATGCTCTGATTCCTATAAAATATTTGTTGTTGTTAATTATTGATTTGTTATTCTTTAATTTGAAAACCTAAATCTCTCTCTCTCTATGACAAGAAATAATTTGTTGAGTGTGACAATTTCTGAAACAGAGTAATATAAATCGTGGTTATTTTCAACATTTATAAGAAAGTGGTAAAATTTCGTAATTTTTTAGTTTAAACTTTATTTCTATTGGAAATTTAATGCTCCTTTTAAATGAGACCATTTTGGAATAGACTGGGCATTGCTGTTTTTTCCTCTTAAAACTCTAAACAATATCAAATTTTGTTTGTTAAGTTGTTCGATTATAATTTTTTTATTTCATTTTTTAGTTTTTTTGAGTGCTATAAAGTACACAAACACTTTCGAAATGAGTCTGTATATTTTCCCTTGCCGTTTTTTCTTACTTTGATTCTTGTGCATTTATTATATTAATTCAAAATCACTAAAGCTCTATAGCGTCACGTGAGTTGTGTAAACAGGAGCGTACGTTTACTACTTTGAACCACGTTTTGCATCCTTTTGCTTTTGTTTCAAGTGCTTCTTTTCGAAAACAATGAAAACAAATGAACATGAAAACGAAAATGTTACGTTACATGTTTTGTTTATATCCGGTATTATCCTGGGATTATTCCTTCCTTTATATCAACAGGACTTGTAGATTTTGTTCTTGTTGTTGTTATTGTTGCTGCTGTTGTTATAATTGCAATTTTGATTATTAATGTTTTCCTAAAGCAAATAAAAGTTTCGTTTAACTGTACAATTAAAAATGTGTAAAAACAAAAAAAAAATTTTCACGTATTTTCAATTTTTTTTTTACATTTTCTTTATCCTTCATCTGTCTGTTTGTCTGCCAATGTGATTCCCTACCATATACAAATCGACAACAAATATTTGCCTTGTAGAGCTTATTTCGCTTTTGCATTCATCCGCTTAGATATGGGTGACATACATACATCCATACATACATACATATACATATGTATATCAGAGAATAGAAATATCGTTGTTCGCTGGTTGTAGTTGTGCTTTAATAGTGAGTACTTTCTCATAGAATACGTTCTACATTTTGTATGGTCTTAGCCAATAGTGCATATTCACCTAAACTTACAAACGTAAGAGTATGTATATATGTATGTATGGATGAACAGAAACACTTGCTGCTCATGAAGTAAAGTGTCATGCTCCTTGTTGTTTATTCTTTCATTTGTTCGTCTGTTTGAACTTTCTCCAGTTTCGTTTGCATTTGCAAATATTTCAAGTTAAATTTGCTTTACTTTAGTGAGTGAACAAGGCGTTAGTCAGCCAATGTAGATACCCTGCATGCATACAAAAACGTTTTTCATATTCATCGTTAGGTTGACTTTTAATATCGACACAAATAGAACAAGATTCAGCTTTAACACCGTAGGAACCGTTTCATATCCATACTACTTCGTACACAAACTAGTACATATTGATGATATTAAGCAATATGTGCATGTCTGTACAAACATACTAACTGAAAGGGAGTATGCCATTATCCTTCTTCTCGATGTTTGTCTGATCATCATCCTCGAATTGTAAAATACTAATTTTCTGGCTTCTTCGGTCATGTTTTCCCATTAGAAAAGCAAAACAAACGTCAACAAGAATTCATACCGGCATTTATTTTCAATTTAAGCCAACAATCTTCATCGTGTAGAGAAGGTACCGAAAACAAGAAAAAAAATCTTTGAAAGAAAATATATTTGCATTTAGCACATGTGCAATTATTTGATTAAACACTTGTACAAAAAAATATAAAGGAAAAAAAAAACGAAACATTCGTCTGTAGGAAAAAGTCTTTTAATCGGTTATAGACAGTCAATCAGTCAGGACCAACAATCATGATCTGCTTTCCAGCATAAGCAAAGTGAACTCAATCACATGGGTGGGCAAGCGATTCTTCAACTTCTTAAATAAAGCTAAAAATACATACATAAAGAAAAACATTTTCAAATATTTCATAAGTACATATTTCATAATATACATACATACATATGTATTATGCACATATATTTTTGTCTTAACAATTTTTTTTTATTGGGCGGACACCCGATGTACGGCAGTATACTCGCAGAAAGCAGGTTGATGTCAAAAATATCTTGCGTAAAACGGGATATTCTAAATACACTCCATTTCTATCGCAATATGTACCTATGATTTTGTTTTAAGCTCCGACAAATACATGCATACATACATAATAAATTAATTAATGAAAAAACGCCGAATTTATCTTCTATGCAAAATTGTTAAAATTCCGTTGGCTGTCAAAAATAATTTTGAACAAAAGTGATTTTCTATAAGAAAATAATAAGTATTTTTTCATTTCATGTAATATATTTGTTATATTTGCCAAACCTTTATACGGTCTGCAGATAATTATTCTTATAATTGTGTGACTCAATAAATGTTCCTCCGATCGATAAAACTGTTTTAAATGGCATGCAAACTGTTTTATTTATGCCGAGTTTTTTTTTTAAATTTTATGATATATTGATTTCATTGTAAAAGTAAATTGAAACTAATTAACTTTAGAGTTGAAATTAATTAAAAATAAAAAGTATTTTTATTATTATTACGAATATATGTCTGTACGTAATTATTATTTCAACTACCCAGATAGCATTTTGAATCGTCTTAAGAGTCTACTTGGAATCTCATGAAGAGTGCTTCTGATCGTCGACGAGCGCATTTTTTAATCATAGAGGAATCTTTGCAAGCGAGAATCTTCGACTCCAGCTGATTCTTTGTGAGATTCTTCTAAGACGCAGCGAACGGTGCGGTGTACCGATACGTTCTGCTAGTATGATTGCTTATTCTAATGCTCCTAAAACTCGTAGTAATTTGAAATTTCATTAATTCAATAAACTGACCTTAAGCATAAATAATAATAATTTCTCAAATAAAACTAAAAAGTTTTATTAGAAAATGGGCAATTGGAAGATATGGGAAAATTATTTTTTTCTGTGTGTTATTGCTCAGAATATTAAGAGTAGCCAATGGAAGAAAAAAGTGTTCATATTTTCGCGAGTGCATTGTATTATATTATTATTGAGGTGTTAACTTTATTGAAGGATTGATTCATTTGATTTTTAATTTTTTTTTTCTGAAGTTCAGTGGTATGCGAAATATTTTTCTACCTTTTCTAAAAAAAGTATTAATAATGTTGAAACCACTTTTAATCGGAATGCTATTGCGTGAAATTTTCGTATCTTATGTATTTGAATTTTATCAAACGAAACCCAAAAGTAATATTGGCATGAACAATTTAAAGTTCGTAGTTTTCGATCAATTTTGTTTTGTTGATACTCTTTTAGATTTCTAACAAATTGAATATTTTCTTTCTTTTCATTTTATCCAAATTTTTTCATTATTTATTTATTTCTTTAATTAAGTCTATAGCCTTGCTAATGACAATTATTAATAAAACAGTTAAAGCAAATTAAGTAAATACTAAGCTAATTTCAATAACAAAAAATATTAAAAAATTAATGTCTAATAAAAATTTAACATCAACAAAATTTAAGAAATCGTTTTTAAATAACCCTGATCAAAATATACATAAATATCTTTATTACACACAAATATAAGATAACATTTATGTATGCAATGTTTTGCTTTCTGTCTTTTCTGAAAACTAAAAAAGTTTCCCATAATTTACACAAAGAGAAGGATATAAAAAACATTAAAACAAAAAAATGGAAGAACTTATATACATATTTTTTAACCGATTTCGTAAGAAAATTAAAGAGTGGGGGAAATAATTATTTTTGAAAATGCTCTTTTTGAGACTTAAGTAATTATAGCTTTCGAAATAAATTAAATTTTCAAAAAATAAAAATCAGACCTTTTAAAGAAAAAATAAAATTGTAGAGATCCGATTTAAAATAAAGAAATTATGGCTGTTAAAAATAAAGTGAAAATAAGGTTTTCACTATACGAGTATTTACAATGACATCTTAAATGGCGTTGGGTACATACATGTATCGATTACTTTTAATTGACTCATTGCGTTTCCGAATCTTGTTAGATCCGTCTCTTTTAAAACTTGTCCAAAAGTTTTAATATTTATTGCTTGTAGGTACCTACATTTAATGTGCAAAGCAACAGCAATAAAATAATTGTAACATATTAACAAATCGGTTTTGGCTGATTTCCAGTAGCAAAAAAATGGCGAAAATTAGTCTAAAGGTAGAACTGTCCTACTTCTAATCGCATCTATATGCAATTTCGTGTTAGAAACAGTAGGTAGTAATTAATTGAACATTTTAAACTGTTTTAAGTATATTGTCTGACATGATAGATGTTGTACGGCTATGGTATTATGTGGTACGTGTATTCCATATTATTCTGAATTTCTGTTTCTTAATTTTTATATTTAAACAGTTGCTTGGTATCAATAGAGACAAAATGAAACAAAATTAGAAAAGTCATTGTGTCTTTTCAGGGCGTCTGTTGTTTATTTTCATCAATATCAGTTGACATAATAGAAAATAAAATTTCGAAAATGAAAACAAACACGATGATCTAGCAAATGATCATTGAAATGCCACAAATAAATTCCCGCCATTATACATATTTTTTTATACACATTTTGAAATATTTTTATGTGTGTATATGTGTGTGTGTGTGCGTACTCAAATAAGTTACCAACATATACAGATACTTATTTCTTTGTTATTTAACATATTTCTTTATTGTAACAATAAACAGTTTGAATGGTTAATATTTCCTAATATAAATTTTGTAAAGTCCTCTCCTTGTAAGACAAGTCATAACACACGTCAACTGATCAAACAAACCTTATAAGAAAAAAAAAATACTCAATATGCACCATTCTTAATAAATACAAAAATAAGTAGATACACACATACTGTTTTCAGACATTTCACATAACAATTCAATTGTTCTGCATATGTATGTATATACTGTGTGGATACAATCTGAATATACTTACATACATATGTAGATATATATGTACATACACACATACAATGATAGTAAGTAGATATTGTACCAAACTAATTGTAGTTCTTAGCAAAAAAAAAAAAAAAAGAAAAAAAAAAACAAAATCAATTGCTCTTTTTTTATATTAAAAGGTAATAGAAAACAAAACAGTTAAAATGTTCAATACAGCAAAAGATTTTACAATTTAAATCTATACAATTCCATTTCCTACATCCGGAGTATTTGTTTGCTTGGTTGCCCGTTTGATGTATTTCGCTTTTGAATTTTAAAAACGTCTTTTGAAAAGAAGTCTGCCACGGAATGATAAATTGTTTCAACAATTGTTGAGAAAAAAAAGGAGACAAGTGTTGTATTTGAAAACATTTAGACTTACATAAATAAATAATAATATTCAACTTTTTATTATCTTTTAAATGAATTTTTGGGAATGTTTGTACTTCTGTATTTATAAAAATATTGTACGTACTTCCCAATTAGTATTTTATAATAAACTTATGGATATTAACATCGGTATCTATGTATGTGCTTACAAATATTCTTGGCTTAGGCCACCCTTACTCATGTTTTTTCAAAAATCTAGAATACAAAATATTTTGATAAGTTGCTCTCGTTAAAATTATTCGTAAGCTTTACACTAAATAATTTTAACTTTCTTCCTATACTCACACATGTGTACTGTTCTGTACGTGTATACTTATGTATGTATTGTTACATTTGTCTGATAATTTTAAGAAAATATTCTAGGAAAATGTAGACTACAAATATTAATTTGAAAAATAGAACAAATATTTCGCTTATTTGTTAAAATAAGAAAAGGTTAATACAAAATTCAATTTTCTGCACCGAAAGAAATTATTAGTTAAACATTTTTTCTGCAGTCGTCCTCTTTTATACTCGTGGATACAAATTCACTTTTTTTACAGTAAAACACTAAAGAATAATAAGCAAAAACACTAACCATCGATTTCATATCCCTAAAAATTGTATAAACATTAATTTTTGTTTCAGTTGATTCAAAAAAGGTCTCCGCTTATTGTAACAATTTAATTTTATTTCTTTATTTATTACACTGTGTTTCGTTTTTTAAATTTCTCATGCATTTTTTGTTTTGTTTTTTTTAGAATATTGTTATTTACGTTAAAAACAAGGGGTTTTAAATAAAAATTACACTGGATAAGACAACTTTTCTTTCCTTTACTTTTTTTCTGTCATTGGGTATTTCTATGGCCCTGACTATCAAAAAATACTGGGAGATTGCTAACAGCTTTACTTTTTGAAATATTATTTTGAAAAGATTAGGTTGGTTTGGCAGGTTGCTGGCCAAGAAGAAAATTAGATTCCAGCCCACTTGGGTCCTGATGTGGTCCCATTTTGTTACCTGTAGAGAAGAAGAGTAGAAGAGAAGGGGAAGAATAGGCATAGGAGAGTCTAGAAAGAGTCGCGAAGAATGAGTGAAAGAGTAAAATTGAGAGCAAGTGGAAAATCCATGCAAGGGGTGAAACTTTCAATGGTTGCGGGCCAGTTACCAAGCCCGCTATTGGGCACTCAGTGAGGGGAACCATCCACTGCTACTAAAAAAGGATTTAAGGCTTCCGACTTCCGCTGCTATGAGCTGGGAGAGGAAGGTGCAGTGTTCTGTGACTGCCGTCACAAAATTGCGTAATTGCATCTTGTAGAATTTGAACAGGATTTTTGCTATGGAACAGGTTTGCTCATTATACCATCTGGTTGGAGCTATCTGCATAAGAGCTTCATCAATTCTCTTCCAGCAGGAAGACCACAGAAATTGTCAATGTCGACATCCTCTACCACTCCTCCTTTCTTGGCCAGACTTTCAGCGATGTTGTTGCCCGTGTTTTCCTCGTGTCCCAGTGCCAATATAAAGGTAACACTTGAATGATTCGTCACAATGTTTAGTGACTTGCTACATTCCAGGGTCATAAAGTATACACATATATTCCAAAAACGTACATACATATATTCGTAACGTCACTAGTTATTTACATTATTAAGATTTTTTTGTAAAACATTGTTCGAATATTCATAAATACTTATTATGTGTGTTTAGTCCATAATTTGTTAAGTAAGTTTTTTCTGTTCAAATTTTAAATGTTGCACTCTATAGAGTGAAATTTAGAGAACATGTCTTCAGTTTTCGGATAATTTTTGTTGTTATGAAAAAGCTAATACTGACTTCTATTACAGGTGTAGGGAATTTTAATTGGTTTGTTATAGATTCCAATGGATTCTCTCTTGATTGCAACTCTTTATTAACATTTTTGTGTGTGTAATTGAAACTTTCTTTTCATATTCGTGGCTTACGAGTACAACCTGCACAAAAGCTGAATAATTTTCTTAAAAAAATTATGTCACGTATGGCGGTAGCATTTTTTCAAACATCTTTTCCCGTTGATTCATTTAAAGAGATCAAAGAAAATTTTCCGACCACGTGTTTCTATAGAAGTTAATTTATGGATAATTTTGAATGATGATTTAATAAATGCCACCGTTTGACGTTTATGTTAATTTAGAACATGAAACTTTTGAATAAGTACGTATTTGTTTTCTCTTTTTTGTTCGGTCACATAAACACTCTAGAGTCTAGATAGTTCGTTAGTACATCTTTGACTTTTCGTTTTCAGCTTTTTCTTGTACATACACATTTATTATATGAACTTTTGTATGGATGTATGGATATATGTTACCTGAAATAAAGATGGATGTCGTTTTTTAGGTTTTGGTACTTTTGTAAAAACATTTTAAACATTTTACGGCATATTGTTTTAAAAAAAACTGTAAAACTGGTGTATAAAAACTAAACTAAACTATTTTTTTTCCTATAAACGATTTATTTTTTTTAACTTTATGCACGAGAATAGGGCAGGTACATTTTGTAATTAATTTTATATGATTAAATTTTCTCTAGTATAAAATAAGTAAATTAACTGACTATTTTTTTTTTTAATTTTCATTAAAATACTGAGTAATTGCAAATGCCTGATTCATTAATTTGTAAACAAGAAAAGTGTCAATCTGCAATTTCATGTAAAACAAAACTCCCTCTAAGAAATAACGAGGGGAAAACAATACACATTAATAATTTTGTATTTGAAAATAAAAATCCTAATTGAAAATGATCTTTGTATTATATTGTAATGAAAAGGACATTATGATTTGGCGTGAAATCATTAAACACATACCAATTACAGATGTCCTGCTGCTTAACAAAAGCAGCGTTACAAACCATGAAACCCCTAATCATTTAACTGCCTTCATAGAGAGTCTTGGCAAAAAAAACTACATTAACACAAAAAAAGGTCAACGTACACAAATGGTTGTCTCAGGCTCAGTCCTTACAAATATTGCTACTAACGTAATTGTGTTACATTATCCAATTTAAAAGGCGTGTAATTCAATTTGTGTTTGTGTAAATTGTTTGAAATTGAAAATGAAAAACTCTGCGGGATATTTTTAACTGCACGCACATACGCAGACTCATTTTGCACATTTCATTCATCGAATTCATTCACATTTCAAATAGAATCTATATCGTTTGCCTCAGTGTGACTGTGACATTTTATCTGGTGTCTTAGCATTTCGAGATTCGAGTTGCAATACAATGTGTATGTGTGTGTGTGTATTTGTATATGTGCGTCTGCGTCTGCATTTTTGTATTTTAAGAACTCATTTTTAGGAGAACATTAAGAAAATAAATAATTCATTAGAAATTTAGAAAAGTCAAGGATGCTTAACGATCATTTTTCGGTTTTTAGCCTTCAGCTTCCGTTAAGGCAGTTTTCATTTCTTGTCCGATTCATTGTTAAACGAACAACGAAAAATTCGTTTTGGTTAAATTATTGCATTGCCAATATCTAATGCTCTTTTTCTATTACGAACAATAGAAAATTCCATAAAGAAATTGGGTAAATGTTTGTATATTGTTGAGTTTCCAGTTGTGAGTTTGAAAGGCAAAGGAAGAACAAAGACAAAAAGAAAGGATCGGAAACTAAAATTTCGCTTAAAGTAAGAGAGCAAGAGATTTAACGCAATAAATACTAGAATACCTTTGAAAATAAATTGCCATAAATAATCGCCAACATGCGCATGCATGTATGTAAGTACTTGTATGTAGATGCTAAATGCAATTATGTACTACATCCTATCATACGCTCATGATTATGAACAAGTGATTGCTAAACAAAGTACGGACATGCATATGTATAGGTTAATGTAGTAGATTTATATATATGTAGTTTATTGTTGCTTTTATTAATATGTTAAAATTATAAAAATTCCGTTCGCAAACAAATCCTTTCTTTAGTAATTTTAATCCTTTTTGATGTTGTCTTTATTTATCATTACATGTTCGAAGGTACAAGGGTCGTTCATTACTTGCCTCATAAGAGTGAATGAATCTAAATATGTATGTACTTACATACATATTCATGCGTACATATACTCGTATATATATGTATATGAATATTCCGCTAATTTGTATGATAAATCAAATGTAATTCCACACATACATACATACATATGTACATGCAAGCAGTGAGAAAGGTGCACACACATACAAAGGCACATGATATTGTAAGGAGCACCCTCTGGCTTCATTTGAGCTTTAAATTTAATCTCATCAAAAATTTTAACTTTTCCATAAATAAGAATCACCATAAAACGAAAAAGAAAACAAAAATCAACACAGCTGGTGCATTTGTTGTTCACAGATTTGTTCTTGTTACCACTTGTAATAAAAGGCATTACGTTTATTGCCTGCAGCTATTTAACCTCCACTTGCGAATCCGTCCCTGAATCAAACACTGAAAAATTTAACGATAGAAGACAATTGGAGTGCCTTCAGGATTCGAGGTACGTTAAGTTTACCATTAAGAGTTGCATGTATGTATTTACATACTTGCATATACATATATGTATATGTACTGGCTATACACACATATGGATGTAGTATGTAGATGTCAGTTTTGTTATGCACAAACAAAATGACAAGTCTTTCTTTCGGTCATTTAATTTTATTTTTATGAGTTAAAGTTTCTTCCTTTGCAATTATTAGCCAGCCCCTTGCTTTAAGGACTTCCGAGTGGATGGCTTACATGAAGCTTAAAGGCAAAAATTTCGAGTTGATTTTTCACTTTATCCATTTTTATTCTTTGACATAAAAATAATAAAAGATATAATTTTGCATACCCCAGAAGCTGACTATATACACAAGTACCTGTTACAAAAACAAAATAAAAAAGAGAACAGAGAAAATTCTAAATTTCTTTTTTACTTATATTACAAACATTTGCTTACATACTTGCATAAGCTGTTCATTACATTGTTTTTGTTTTTTGTTTGTTTTTTGTTTCTTATCAGTCAACTTTATACATTTATAAATATGTGTGTATGTACATGCTTGTGAGTACATTCTTCCCAACAAACCATTCCATAAATAAAATTGAAAACTGAATTTTTATTTAAAATCAAAATTTAACACATACATTGCAAATTCCTAATATTCGCTATTGTTTTGTAAGTGTTTTTACGCATGCCAGAATTTTGTATTATTTGTCAAATTGTTCAGTCCTATTTTTTTCAAAGCGTCAAAAATTGCAGATAGAGGTACATAAACACGATAAGTAGTTTATATCTATTCATTTTCTAGTTAAATTTTACAAATGTTGCAATTTCTATTGGAACTTTTCGTCAAATAAAATACGTATATTGTGTAATACACAAATGTGCATGTGTATGTATTTTTTAAATAAAAAAATGACACTTATGATATTTTATTATTAGCTATTCTACAGGTAGACAAGCAATATTATCGAAACGGTCAGTTTTAATTATTAAACAATTATTATTGAAATTTTAAAATAGTATTCACAGCATCACTTTTCTAAGTTTAAGTCTTATGTTGGTAAGCTTGTTTCAAGTGATTTCTGAATCGTATTGTTTTGTTGGGTTATGAATAAAACACACATATATATATATATATACGTAGCTATTTTTGCATCTATTTAAAAAAACACAAAGAAAAATTGATAATTTTTATATGTATTTGGTTCCGAGCTTGAGAGTAAGTTCATCTACATATTTAACTATTTTATATTTATTTTTAATTCGATTACATATCTATGTATTTGTGTGCACATATGATCATGCACAAACACACATGTACGTATATGTAGCAAATCTAAGCCACGTAAATACATATTTTTTAACCTTTTCGGTTATCTAATGGAAACACATTTTACAATTGACGAAAAATAATAGATACATACATACCTACGTGTGTCTCCGCTGATTACCTGAATAGACAGATATTTTTCTTAAGTGTATTTGGCTTTCAATGTATGTATGTAAGTATGCACATATCTGCGTAGAAAGAACGTCCGTCCGCTGCCGAGACATAAATATTGATGATGTTTGTTTAGCTGTCTTTGCATCTTGACTGTCTAACGGAAATGATGCTGTTAGGCTGCTTTTGAAAGACTTTGGTTGCATGCTTGAATGCATAAAATACTTGGATGATTGTTGCGGCGAAAGCTGTGTTTGCCGACTACTCATATTGCAGCAATGACAGGACAATCTAAATGAATTTTAAAATGCCTGCATTCAAAAACATACACACATTCATATTAAATACAAAAATAAGCATCCATACAAATTAATATATGTACATCCATACATACATACGTACAACCCAGCAAACATTCAGCACAACGAGTTGTTGACAAGAAAGTGGACCTCTATGTCTGAAATAATTCTGTGAAAATCTTCAAACTCTAAAAACACAGACTGAAGAAATCATATGCTTCCGTGAATCTTCTAGTGCCATACATTTTTCTGCTATTGCATTTTTTTAATATCCAATTTATTTTTTTATTACGAATTTATTGCGAATATTTTTACGAATATATGTACATATTATGTATATGTAAGTATGTAATTTTTATTTGTTAAACTGTTTCTAGTCATTTTTATACTTTAATATTTTTATTAAATTTATTTCACCTGTGTATTTACTTCGACCTTTTAGTTTTCAGCAAGTTGAAAATTTTAAACATTTAGTCAACATTTTTTCCCACAAACTTAAACTTACATTAAATAATTCTTTCAGAAATTTTGTTCCAAAAAAAATTTCATTTATTCTGTCATGTCTATGGGAATTTAAGACAACTCGGTTGCTATTTTTAGTCAGACCCAGCGACAAAAAATTGCTGCTGGGTAAATTTATATACATACATATGTATACATGCATACATATGTACACACACAAACACACTCATTAGTATTTACTATTTAGCTTTGCCAATGCCTTTGCATCATTTATAAAACTTTTTAGCTCATCGAAGAACTCATGCAAATGTGTGCACTTGTAGATAACAAAAGAATGAGAGTAAAGGACCGCAATAAATTATAATTATATTTTATAAATTTCATTCGTTAGCAATTGTTAACACACATTTGCACGCAATTGTTTATAGGCATGGATTTTAATTTGTATATGAATGTGAATGCATATTTTCCATTAAAACATATAAATTCAATTAATTAAAAAGTGGTCTCCTGTTTAATTTATTTATTTCATTATCAAAAACAAAATCATACCGAATACACAAATACATTCAAGGAGAGAGGAAATAAAAACCTCATACACATTCGCACTTAGTAGGGAAAATAATTCAATAATATAATCTCACATTATCTTGTTCATACATATGTAAGTATAATCTAACAACTAAATAATCTATCCGCTGCAAAATTTTAGCCACACACTTACTTTTACTTTTAACGATTTTTTCGAATAATTTAATATCAGCAACTCTGTATATAATTCGAAAAAACGCAATTCGAAATAAACAAAAGATTTTCTTTGTTAAAAAGGTAATAGCCTCCCCCAAATTAATATGGTCTAACTTCGCCCGTGCAGAGCTGGGGTCTAATTACCGCTTTCGATATCGAGATAATTAGATCGAAAATTTTTGATTTGGGATTATGGCATTCGATATCGTACAAAAATAAATAAAATATGAGATTATGCCTTTCGATATCGAGTCATCGATCGAGTGTTTATTTGCAAACATTGCTCGATACCAAAATGTCAATCGTAAACAAAACAAATGGTTTTCTTAATTTTAAATGCAAACAATAAATTTTGAAAAATGTAAGTTTTATTTATTTTTTGAGTTAAAACAATTGTAATTATGGTGTACATTTTAGGATAAGTGTGAAAATATAAATTTAAAACAAAAAGTAATACTGGCAGAGTTTATGCCCCGACACCCGAATTTAGCAAAAAAAAATTGCCAAATTGTGGACAGGGAAGAGTTGTTGCAAACAATTGTCCTTCGACAATCTGAACCGCTGTTTAAATCTAAAAAATATACAATCAATCATTTCAGCCTGATTATTTCATTCCAAATACAAAATAAATTTGTTTAGAACGTTTTGTTTGTTTGGATAGAACGTCGCTCTTATCCCTCATTTGTCTCCTAATACGCACCAAATGATGTTCTTCTTCTGACTAAGACGAATAAAAATATGATACTATCAATATTTGTTGATCCATTTGCTATAAAATACAAACTTTTAATTAAAATAACAAAAATTCTAGTTTTTACTTACATTACTTGTATTTTGTTTTATTTATGTATGTATGTATGTATGTATATTGCATGTAAACATGTGTTGCCACTCTATTACAAATTTAATAAATTCTTTTACAATTAGTATGAAAACTCGATTCGATAGCGATCGAATGCCATGAGGAAACTCGATATAGATCGAGTTTTATTTTTGCTCGATAGTTCATTCGATATCGAAAGCGGTAATTAGACCCCTGACTTTAATTCTAAAATTCTAAATATAAATTATACATTTGCTTATTTTTAGTTCACGTAATATTGAAGATATTTTAAATATGTACATATGTATGTAAATAAATTACAGCAATTTAATTGTAGATACTCCAAATCATATTTATGTTTTTTCCATAATTCCCCATTAAAAATTTAAATACAAATGTGTTCATCATTAATCGAAATAAATGTCTATCCATTGCTAAAGCGAAAAGTATGAAAAGTTTAAATAATTAATAATAATATAATTTAAAACATTGCAAAATTGCAAATCAATGTCATATTAATCCGTCCAATCCAGGCCAACATAAGCCAAAATATGAATGAATGAACATATGTATGTATGCGTGTGTGTGTATTTTCAATCAGATGTAGTCGTAAAACCATTTCATGAAAATTATAATGTTGTCGACAATGTTGATTAATTTTATTAAAATAATTATAAATTTTATTATTGTCACAATGTATTGAGGCGCGATTTAATACCCATAACAAGCCGGCGGAGCGTGCTGATTGTTTATTTATTATACAGATGTACTTATGTACATATGTACATACATACAAACGTGTGTGTACAGAAATCTGCTTCATACAAACATAATTGTAGTTAATTAGGTTGATCCAACTTTAACCAATTTTCTCAATGTCTCTTCTATCACATTTGTTTTATTTCGTATATAACATAAAATATGGAAAATGTTTTCGATTGCAAGGACGTTAACTTGAAATAAGAAATTTATTCACAGTTTTTAAATGTATTTCATTTAAATTTAGTCATGGGGCCATACTAATGCACACAATTTATATTTGTGACGTGTGAACGAATGTATTGGTGCTGTACGATTTTTTCGCAAATATGTTCTTGCAAACATAAATGTTTGTTTGTGTTTATGAAATGTGTTTCTGATTATTATTTTAAAAATTAATTACATAAATAAGTACATAAGTATATAAAATCTGTAAAATAAATTTATAATAATTTATTTGTTGATACGCATTTAAACGACAATTCCGTTCAAATACCATTCATTATACAAACATGCATATATATACATATATCACAGGCATATGAACATAAGTATGTATATGTACATACATATATGTATGTAAATGCATGTATATTATTACATATGTAAATTCATTTTTTTATTCTTGCGATGAAAGTCATCGTGAAAAGAGCGTGGAAGTGGTGGTATTTGCCAGGAGGTTTCCGTACCCAAAGTATGGCAAAGAATTTCATTGTCTAGCAGTGAAACAAGATTTATCACATGTATACGAGTGCATACATACATACGTAAATGCACCTATACAATTTGATAGTAAATTTATAAAAACACATCAGGCTAAATTTTGAAAGTTTCAAATGGTTTAAGGGATACATGTTTACGACATGAGTTGTCACATGTCAAATTACGATCAGCAAAACTTGAAGGAGGATCAAGAGGTATGATGAAATTGCTGCAAAAAAAAACATCACCCAAGAAATTAAGGTGTTTTTACATACATACGAGTACATATACAAAATTAAATCAAATAATTTTCCCACTGAGTTCCCAACTAAAGCAGGCTCCTCCTATTTAAGCTATTCTGCATTGGAGACCTTTGGTCGACACAGCGATTTTCTCCTCTCATATTGCTTCCCAACTTTTTGAATAAAATTCAAAATATAAAAGAAATTCGCAATACACAAAATATGTCAAAGAGAAGATAAAAACAATTAAAAAAATAAATTCTTAAATTTTGTTCAAAGCTAAAATTTTAAAAGCATTGTACTCGTATTCCATTTGTAAAATAATTATATTTGCGTACAAACGTAAGCATGTATGTATGTATGCACACACTGATACAAATTAAAAAAAAATGCCTATAAAAGTTTATCTATTCTATATATATAAAACCGAATGTGTGTTTGTTTATTTGTTTGTTTGTTTGTTTCTTATAGGAGGCCAAACCCTTGGACCGATCTTCCTGAAATTTTCACAGTATTAACTGGAACTATAGGCTATATGAAGTTTTGATTGGACAAAGGGGTGTGGCACCGCCCATATAACCCAAAAATTTAAATTGCCATATTTTGGGCATTTTTTGACCTACGTCGATGATATTTGGTACATATGGTATTGGCATAATTTGGAATACCTAGCAGGAGAAAAGTGGGTGGAACCACTCCCCTTTTTAGGAAAACCAAACCCTTGGACCGATCTTCCTGAAATTTTCACAGCATGTTACTGTGACTCTGGAAGGAATAATAGGCTATATGAAATTTTGATTGGATAAAGAGGCGTGGCACCGCCCATATAACCCAAAAATTTAAATCGCCATATTTTGGGCATTTTTTGACCTACGTCGATGTTATTTGGTACATATGGTATTGGAATAATTTGGAATACGTACCAGGAGAAAAGTGGGTGGGACCACGCCCCGTTTTAGAAAATTAAAAATCGTAATATAGTCTTAACTACTGGACCGATCGTCATTAAATGTTCACAATAGGAATTTTATTTTATAACGAGGGGGTAGCGAGGCACACCGGGATAAGCTAGTATCATATAAATTTCTATTAAAAGTTGTTGCTCTTCTGAAGTTATATAATATGAATAGGAATCCTGAAAATAGTAGAAAATCTTCATATTTTATCTGACGCATGAATAAATTTGAATATACATATCGCTCCTTTATTGTAACATAGTCATATCTCAAAAACGAAATTTTTCAGTTACTGACGAAAAACAGTTTCTCAATACATTCTTTATTTGTAAAAAATTTTTCATAAACATATCTTTATCTAAACCCAAGTTATTACCACTTACATGCTCAAGCCGTCCATATACATAAATGCATACGTTTTGAAAACTTAAAATGCATTTTGCCACGTTTCAGTTTTTTTGAGATATGACTACGTTGCAATAAAGGAGCGATATGTATGTATTAGTAAGAAGTGATGACAGTTTATTATTTGCAAAAACAAAAAATTATAGGTATCTGACAAAAAATTGGTTATTTAAAATCGGAATTAAATCAATAACTGTTCAAGTCGTTTACGTAACTCAAGCCGTGATTATTTCTGAGAAAGATGGATAAGGATGATACTATTCACTGGTATACATATATGTATTTCGTATTTTGTTATTTTTTCATGCTGGTTTAATTGTTCTATTAATATATACCATTTTAAATGCGTTCTTAAAAAATGCTATGAAAATCCTTTTTCTTTTTCAAATTTTAAAACTCAAAATATTAAATATATTTCAGTATACGAGTACATATGTGTTACATACTTATGGACATACAAAACTAAAAAAACAAACCAAACAATATTTGTTGGCAATTCTAACATTTAATTACAACTGTTGCTTTTGCTTTTGAAAATCTGTGATTGGCAAATGTGTTTGAATGATGTAATTTTATTTCCTTAAAGAAATTAATGTTAAGAAGATGAATTATTTTAATTGTACCAGCAAACGTATGATTTAAACGATACAAGGATTTGTTTCTTGGGTATGTAATTGATTTAATTACGGAATTAATTGAAATAAGTTTAAACATTTTATTGAGTGTATAGTTTGGCTAATTTTGATTTCTTCTTGTATTTTAATTAAAACTTACTTCTTTAAAATTGTTTGTTTTAAAATCATTTCAAAATTATCTGTAATGAAATTTCGATCGCAGACCTATGAAAATGGCCAGCAACCCGCTGTTGCCCACTGTTAGCAAATACGACCACAATAAGTATTTAATTATGTTAAGACCAAATCATACCCATGCAGTTTTATTATTGAACACTTTTCTGTTCTTTTGTTCTTTCCTCAAACATTTGTTTATAGTGTTGAAATAAAAATGACAAAAGGAATTTTTGTAAATATTTATTTAATTTTATATCGTTCTCGATTCAAAATAATCGAAAAAAAGTAACAGCAAAACAAAGTCCGAGATGAGGTGTCTCTAATTTTAAGTGCACATAAACATGTCTCTCAGTACATACATATTCAATATTCACTCATACGATTCATCTGATTAAAAGCAACAAGCAATAAAATGAAATGATGACATCCATAGGAGATAAATACTTTCATACAGATATTGAAACACTTTGTTTACTAAAACAAACATTTGCAACAAAAATAACAACCACACAAATAATAAAAAGACATTATGATATTTATTATACTACCACTATACATACATACATACATACATCCATATGTACATATGCATATACTTTCATCATACTCTTACACATGCTTGTAGATGTGTACTTTAAATATTTACATTCATCTCATGTTTGAGTGCAAAAAATTCTATCCGAAATCAGCGAATTGAAATAATTGAAACTATTTTAACTAAGAAATATTAATTCTAAATAAATTGAACATTTGGAAATTTTCAAGTGGTCGAAATGGTTTCTTTGCTCGTTAGTTCGGCTTTTTATCTTTACTATTTTTAAAAAAACGTCTAAACTATCTCACTACAGCCCATAATTTATTTGTAGAATCAGCTTGGCCATGATATCGCCAAATAGCGACAAAAATGTTTATTTTATGCAGATGCACACATGGACAATTACGGGTTTGGTGAATAGAAATGTTTTTCTTGAGAGTCCTTTGACAGAACTTAAAGAATTTCTTTTCCGAGTGGGTATAATGATTGCAAACCAATTTAGGACCTTGTTTCAATACGCATTCAGATAATATTCCATGACCACTCCGGTTATTCTTCTACCTCACTTGTTCACTTTCCGGTGGTATCACCTGAATACAAGATAAAGTTTTCATTAAAGTCCTTTAACGCTCTGTTGATTTCAGCAGTATTTATTTTTATTTCCATTTCATGTTAGGATGTTAATATGTAGCATATCGTAGGTACATATGTCTATACTATACATGTACCTATAAATATCTAGTAGTTTAATTTTAATAATAACACAGGTCAACAGCGAAAACGAGCTTGAATAACCACTATATAGATTTGATGCATCATGGATACCTAAATACAAAAATAGTAAAATTTTTCAATTCTATGGATAAGTTTTTTTTTAATTTTTTCTAAATATATATAAGCCGTTAAAATTTTTTCGATTTTGTTCCCTTGTGTAATTGTATTAAGTACTTTCTGTTGGCTTTCCTTTGTGCAAAAACAATCTCTTCAGTTGTGACGTTGTTGAGCGATATGAATTTGTACAGTTTGTCCTCCTGGCGTTGGTGTAATTGTAAAATTGAAAATTTTACACAACAGCAACATCATTAGTTGACAAACTCCACGCAAATCAATATTAATTTCCCAGTAAAATACTTTTCAACTTAAAAGAGTTTCATTCCGTGAAATTTAGTTAAATAAAGTTATTTTTCTTCACGAAACCATTTCTTTTATAAAAAAAAATTTAAAAAAGTATTAAAAATTTTAGGATCCAATAGATTGGTCTTTGGTCTTCACGTAATTAAAGCAATTCATTCGGTCAATAAACAATTTTGGTTCATTATTTAGCCTACAACTTTTATTATAGATTATTGAATCATAGTATTTATGATAAGAAGTACTCGTGACCTTTTAACCCGCCGTTACTCGCGCATTTGTTTTTGCACGTCGTTACTCGCGGGGTGCTTTTTACACCCCAAGACAAACTGCTTATTTTTTCACAACCGTAAGCAAATAGAGGTTCAATATAAAAACTTTCGCGAAAAAAAGCTTAAACTCTACACATAAAAGCATTTTCTAAGTTATACATAACATTTTTATTAAAAAATTTGTAGCGAGAAAAAAGGTCAGAAAATAAGCATATAACACGTGATTTTTAGAATCATTTTATTTAACATAAGAAATTCATTTTTTTATTGGTAAAAATATTGTTTATTTTCAATAAAGATAAAAAATATTCTAAACAAAAGAAAAAAATAAAGTTTATTGCAAAGAATAGCAATCTGGGCATATATTACACATGTGACTTTTGCACATAAATTTTTGGCAAAAAGCACATTGACTCTTAACTTTCAAGTCCCTTGAACGGGGACAAATGCAGCATCTATTCTTTTTTGGGTTATTTTGGGTACTTGTGCTGGGTGCGTCTAACGCCCTTTTTAAAGATTTGGGTAAGGATGAAATTTGTGACCTTACCACTTGATGATCATGAATGTACTGAAGAGTATTGAAAAGTGCTTATTTCTAGTAACGCAGATAGTCGCGGGGTGCAAAAAACACCCCAGCAAAACTTGAAGGTGCTCGCTCTTCTCAGAAACACGACTAAAAAGGACGTGGCATCCATCATATAATGAGATAGTTTATTATATTCAGCTATTACAAAAACTGCGAACAAGACAAAAAATTCTTTTATTTTATTCAGTGATGGATTTTGAGTTTTTTTGTTTTGGGCCAAATTGACAATTAGAAGGGTCAAAATAGCTTCGAGAGGGCCAACAAAACTTTTTTGGAATATATTTGATAACAAGCTTTTTATTTAAATAAAAACAATAGTAATACCAATATAGTATATTTGTTTTATTTTAAATAAATTTAAACGAATGCCATTAATCAAAAGCAACACGAAATTTTATTTTTCAATACAAATTTTATTCATCAAGAATTTTTTATCATTAGACAGTCCACT
The DNA here is from genome assembly GCA_947311025.1 of Lypha dubia. NCBI lineage: Eukaryota > Metazoa > Arthropoda > Insecta > Diptera > Tachinidae > Lypha > Lypha dubia. The sequence continues at coordinate 328,209 of OX371260.1, read as the reverse complement.
TAGTTTTTTTTTTTTTGTGTTTACTTGATATTGTTACTAGCCAAGGCGAATTCATAAGAGGTGATCGCACTAATAAAACAAGTACAACATGTAACAAAAACCACAAGCATTTTGTTTTTGTAAAATCATTGTACAATGTGAAACTCAAGAAGCAAATAGTGTATTTTGACATCCGACAATGATGAAAATGCAAAAAAAAGTTAACAGCTCTACTTACAAGTTCACCTGTAATGAATTCGCCTTGGGTACTAGAACAAGACAGGTTTGCAAATAAAAGTAAGGAGTTTTTTCTTGACAATGTTGTAAACAAAATATCGGTTCGAAACAGGGAGAAAATTACATTGAAAATGTACTGAACGATTTGAAGCAGTTAGTTGAATTTTGAGCTGAAAGGGACAAAATATATTAGAAAGTACCACAGGGCCATCAAACATTCAAAAGTGCCACAAATGGCCCGATTGTGCCGCGTTTTCCATCACTTATTTTATTGATTATTTCACTTCGAAGAGGATGATTACGACAAACACTCAACAGAACGAAACGTATCTCATGCAATTTTTATAAGTTTCAATTATTTGAACCATAAATTTTTTTAGTTTTAGTTTTATTTTGTAAATGTTGTGGCATTGTTATTTTTTTGATGCAGTTGATAAAATAATAATTTGCTGTCGTTGTTATTGCCAACGACTATTAGCAAAATACACTAACCAATAAATCGTTAGTCAGGCTAAATATCACACCTCAGTGGCATGTTAGTTTGTTCAAGTGTGTGTTTATATTTAAATATTTTATAATTAAAAAGCTAGTACTAAAACAATAACAATAAAAACACAATACACATGTACATATACTTGTATGTATCTATGTATACATATATGTATGTATATTTACCCAGGAAACAAATTTCATCCGTCACGATTACAATTTTTCCAATGTGCACAAAAAATAATACATATTATTTATAAAATTTCCGCAATATTTGTTAAATTTCTATAAAAAAGAAATATATAAAGTATGTGTTCTCAGGTTTGGAATTTGGTGTCTGTTTTATTAAAAATCAGCAACAATTTATTCATTCTTATTAAACGAAGAATATTGTAACAAAATCATTGGGTGTAAAAATGTTTTTACAGATATTTTTTGTACATATATAATTTACATTCATAAATACATATGTATAATGCTTTTTTAAACTCTGACTGTTGTAACTCTAGGAACGGTATCGTGAGCAATTTTCTACGCACTATCGATCACGATTGCCTGAAAGAAAAATAACTATACCAATTAAATATAGAAATATTTTAAACTATTTTTAAGGAATTTTTTAACTAAAATTTAGTACATGCCTTTTGGTGACTGCCGGAAAAAATTGCACGGAATACCACTTCCAAACATAAAAAAAATTCATTGTAGTTACTTTCTTTACAAAACCTTACAATCGAAAATATGTATGCATGTATTATCTGAAACTTTAAAAAACGTTCGATCCTGTATCTTAGCGAAAGCAAATCTCAATATCTTCATTCTTTCCGATTTTAGTGATGAAGATTCTGAGCTTGGTGTTGGCTGAAGTGGTTAGCGCGTTGACTACTAAGCCAACAATGACTTGGCGCCTGGGTTCAAACCCTGGCCAGAGCAAGTCAATCAACATCATTCATTTCTCTAATGTACATTAGTGAGACATTGTATTAATTGTTGTCGGACTATTTAAGTGATGAAGGCATAGCACTGGTCACTCAAGTCCAAGCTAATGTACACAACATCGCCCTCCTTCGTCGGTTAGCAGAAACATCGGCGTAGTAAAACAATTAATAAAATGCCTGCTTATACAGCTTAACAAAGTTAATGCGTCTACTTAGCACCGGAGGCGCCTTAACACTGCATTAAAAATTAACATAACGCGCAAAGCAGAGTTGTGAAAGAGTTGTCTTCTAAATTTTCAACATCTATCTTCTCTACCCTATCCCTCTCCCTCTCTCTGAGTTCCGGCACAGTGCACTGCACACGTAGGGGTCATCCCCTACGTGCTGGTCCTAATTAAAAAAAAAAAAGAAAAAAAAAACTGCAGCATGGGAGACAGGGGGATACACCATATGGATTCTCTCTTGCTACATGGCACACGAACGCGGGGACCAACCACCACACAATCTGGTCCATAAGATGCCAAGAAATGCTAACTTGAAAGGCATACCCATCCTGATGGGTGCAGACGCAAACGCACATCACCACATCTAGGGCCGCTCAGACTCAACGCAAGAGGTGAGTGTCGATTTGATTTCATTATAGACAAATATCTAGTAGTGTTAAATCAATGTGCAAAACCAAGTTTAACAATATAAACTCGGTTGAAATAATCCGGGCTCTCATTGAGCATGTATGTCCATGTTTGTTAAAACAGTTGCATATTCAAGTGATGTGGTGGTGACAATATCGGGCTTCCATCTTGACAAAAATGCACACAGGTTAGAGGATGCACTCAGCGAGGTCAGTGACTGGAGCTCACAGAACGGCCTCACTGTTAATCTAACCAAAACGGACGTAGTTCTCTTCTCTTGAAGATACGAAATTCCCAGCTTCACGTTACTCAAAGTAAATGGCACAACACTAGCCCTATCGGATAAGGCCAAATTTCTAGGCATTATCCTTGATAAGAAATTAATATGGAGAGATAATCTACATGTTCGAGCAACAAAATCCTTAACGGCAATATATGTTTGCAAGGAAGCCATTGGATCTTCTTGGGGTATGAGTCCTAGAAGGACAAATTGCACAAACGTTAAGTAAAGCAATATTATTTTACGCCTACAAAGGCTCTTTTCACTATGCTGGGGTGGCTTCCGGTTGATCTGTTGGCTAGGAAGTTAGAACTGTGCACTGCGGCACGACTGAGTAATTCTCCAAGATGCAATTGCGCAATCTTGTGGCCGCAGTCACAGGACACTGCAGCTACGGTACCCATGCTACACGCATGGGTCTACCATATAATGAATACTTCTCCAGCTGCAATGACGAGGAAGAAGAAGAAAGCATCACACACCTTCTATGCCTCTGTCCAGATCTGGAGGATCACCGCCTTCGATTTCTAGGTAAAAGATCCTTCAGTTACCCTCCAAGCTCTCAGCAGCGGAATTCGCAGCCTTAACTCCTTTCTTAGGAGCTGTGGATGGTTCCCTTCCCTGAATGCCTAATAGCGGGCTTGCACCCATTGCATCGATTTCCCACTTGCTCACACCTTCACCCTTCTAGGCTCATATGTATGCCTATTCTTCGCCGTCTATTCTACTCTTCTTCCCTACAGATAACACAATGGGACCACATCAGTACCCAAGTGTGCTGGAATCTAGTTTTCTTTTTCCCCAGCAACCTGCCAACCTAACGTAACCTTTTATATTGAGTCCTTTAGATCAATAGAAAATAATTGCCTTGGCTATTAATTATACAGATGATAATAAATCAAACAGCAAGATTATCCAGTATTAAAAAAAATTAAATAAAAGTTCCGATTAATGAAAGTAATAAATTAGAATTTCCTCTATTTTTTATACTTTAATGTTTTTTAAATTTCTTCGATCATCGGAAACAGCGCCAGCGAAATATGTAAAGCAACTGGCTAATGCGCTACCATAATCAATTCCAATAAATTCGAATACAACTTTTAATATTAAAATATCAATTTTTACAATAGTAGATCACAATACTTAAAGTAAATACAATTTAACAATTTGAAAAAAAAAATAATAAAGAAATTTTAAATTATTTCTATAATTTTCCTTTAAATTTTAATACGTCTCTTCTGCAAAGGAAACTTAATAAAGCTGCAGCATTTGTAGCTCACTCACACATACGCTCAATGTTATACCTGAATAGTAGAGTTTTTCATGAAATTTCTAGGGACGTTATTTCCCGATTAAATTTCGGGATCTTAGCTTGGGAGTTCCCGAGAATTTTTGTGCCTTGATATATTTCACATTTTGTTAAAATATCTTAGGAAACCTGATATTTTTTATAAATATTTTGAAAGATTTATTGCGGCTATAATTGAAAAATATGCAATTTTTCACACTAACCGGAAGGAAAGGTCTTGATAGCTTAACATCACAATCGACATCCGAACTATGCAATTAAAACTGACGTTCGATTGATTCCGTGAGCTCTGTTCCGGTTGAAAATCAAATAACTACAACAATATAAAAAAGGTCTGTCTAAAAATAATACCAAACGAAATAAGTCTCAATGAAATAACTGCCAATAAAATAGAACATACAAAAAAAGAGTAAATAAGTCCAAAAAAAATTTAATGAAATAAATCCAAAAAATAATGAAATTATTCCCAAACGTCAAATAAAATACGTTACAATTTTTGAGACTTGTTTCATAATGAAATAACTCCCACAAAAAAAATTAAATAGGTCCCAATGATGTAAAACCCAACAAATATAAATTGAGTGCAGAGTTTCTTATGCGCTCATCAGATATAAAAATATGTATATGGGAATTTTTAGTGAGCGTAACAAAAGCCACGATATGTCACTTTCAAAGATTTTCCGCCCGCATTACGTAGGGGTGTTGCATTACAGTACCTTAAGGAATATAGAAAATATTTAGTAAGCATTGCAGTTTCGAGATATACCATGATGGAGAAAAATCCTTTAGCCGCCGTTTCGATTACAAACAATGGTTGTATTCACCAGTCAATACCAGTATTTAACTAAATAGTTTAGCAAAAATATCACATTTAAGATAATGAAAATGTATGTCGCAAAAAATATGAAATAAGTCCCAAAATCTTTTCTCAATAAAAGAAGGCGCAAAATTAGTTTCTTCTGGTCTTATTTCATTTGCATTTTTATTTATGAAATGAAATAATTAAAAAAAGTTATTATTTTGAAAATTATTTAATAATATAATAAATCTACTAAATGTATGGAAATTTTTAAGAATTTTTTGGATGTTATTTCGTGGACGTTATTTCATACAATCATAAATTTATAATGTATGTCACACTTGTTGTCCCGAAACATATGCAAATATTTCCCGATATCCCGGATATAAAAAAGTCTGAGAAAAAAACTCTAACAAACTAAAATACATTTTTTTGTCGTAAAAAAGTGCAATTCACTAGTTGTAGTCCCACCAAAAAAAAAAAAAAAAAAAAGTGTAATAAAGAATTATACAAATAAACAAACAAGGCTGTAGCCATTTTGGATAAAAAGGATCGATGGCAAAAAACAACGACAACAAGAGCAACAACTGAATGAACTTAAAATAAGTTTTACAAAATAAAAATCTTCGATTAAATGCGGAAAAGACAATAATAAGACATGAAAAACAAACTTTATATAAATTAAGCCAGCAATCCACCATTATAAAGACGACCAAATAGACATAAGACCAACCATATATACATATGTACATATTCTTGCTACGAGTATGTAAGTATGTACAACCTACAACAGCAATATAAAATGTGAAAAATCAAATGAGAGTAACCAACAAGCTTTCAAAAGAATGAAATAAAATCCCTGCCTAAGGCTACTCAATTCAATTTGAAACATCTACGAATGCAATTTAATAAATCTGTGCAAATTTTCATATAAAAAATCAGACCGCCAGACTATCTACTAACGTCCATGTATTCGCTGCCCAGTAAACAAAAAGACAGAGAATTGGGTGATAAATGAAAAAAAACTAATTTCGCACCAACGAGCTTTTAAAATTGTACTTTTTCCTTCTACTCTATGTTTGAATTACTGTGGCATTGCATTAGTTGTTGTTGACCTGCTTAAAGTGATAAAGGCGTAGATAGCACTGGTCACTAAAAACAGTTCCGGCAGCGATTTCTACAATTCCCAGTTAATGTACATCAAAGCGCCCCCCTTCATCGGTTAGCATCGGCGATGTAAAACAATAATACTAAGAGCCAATAAATTGGTGGATAATAAAGTTTCATTTATTTATAAAACCCATTTAAATACAAAATTTTGTTTTTAAATATTTTTTTTACTACATATGTATGTAAGTTTTACGAATTGCCATATGTTTTTGACTGCTTATTCTTCTTGTTTGAATTGCATAAAATTTTAGCTTGTTTTGTCGCCATTACCATTTTAACCATTCTGAAAGTTGCTCTTAATCTTTTAAAAGATTTCAGCAGTTCTTAATTATTCTTATTTTTAGATAAAATATTAATAGACTAGTTGAAAAGCCTATCCATGCCAGGCGCACCGTTCCGCTCACAGGCCGAAAATAAAAAATCCGGCTTCGTTAGGTTCTTCGTCACGGTTAGTACTGTAAGTATACCAATTTTCAACTTTCTAGGCCAACTGGTGGCTTCAGAAAGTTCTGGAAAGACAAAAGAAATTTACGTAAATTATATATGTAGATTTCCCTCTCTAATAAAAATAATAATTTAATTTATAAAAATTATATTTAGAGAAAACGAACTTGAGCCTGACAAACTAAAATTTCTTTGATTAAACATCACTCAGCTCGACTAAAAATTCATAACTTAATTGTAAAATAAAATGTTTTTTTTTTAACACAATTAAATACGACTGAAAAACACAAGTGGCACTTAGAGTTTTAAAACTTCTTAAGCCTTCTTCTACATTTTCACCATCTATCTCCTTCTCTACCCCATCCCTTCCTCTCTAGTTCTGGCACAATCCCTTGCATAAGTTCGGGTCATCACCTGATTCCTGGTTCTAAAAAAAAAAAATTGCAGTTGTACCAACTTTAAGCTATAAACACATCCGCCACAGCAGACTACACGAACATAAGACTAGAAATGCTGCTAGCTACCGATGTAGCCGTTTAGCCAGCTACTTAATTATTTTGCAAACGACAGATACACAGTAAACAGCTGATACTGAATTGTTGCAACGATTCATTTATATATTTTACAGTGGTGATATTTATCGCTTTTACTTTTTTAAAGTTTGTGGGGCGAATTGAATTCGCCACTCACATCACTAGATTCGGTTTCTCATAAACCGAAAAAATTCATCTCATGGATCTCTTTTGGCTCCGGAGTTATGGGGTTCGAAACTTATTTTTTATTTGCCATAACTCCTAGAATATGGAACGGATATAAGCGATGTGGATGTCACTCTAAACTTCTCTAAAATACCTTTATACTGGGATACAAATTTTTTAAATCAGTTTACCCATTGCGAGTGAAATTCAATTTTAAAATTTTTTTATCTGACTTTTCACTTTTATAGAGAAGTTACCATGCTTTTATTTGGTGTATACTTGAAAGCTGTCACCGATGAAATACGTAAGTTATGCTTCTTTAATGATGATTTTGAGACTTAAATGAGTTAGAGCATTTGAAATGATACCTACATATGTCGTTTATATTCGTTCTATATTGTAGGACTTATGATCAATAATAAGTTTTGAACCCCGAAACTGCGGAATCGAGAGAGAGCGCCGAAAAAAATTACACAAAAATGTTTAGGTAAAAAAGGGCTATTACCTGAGTTTTTTTTTAAACTTTAACAATGTTGGTATTTTTGACTCAAGTCATTATTCCATATAACAATAGAGCTAATAAAAATTCTTGATGCATATATATTATAACATTTAAATTTTGTTATTTTCTTTTTTATTTTACAATAAAAAATATTTCTAATCACTAATTTGCTTTACAAATTTTGTTATATTGCCAACACTGTTTTGGTTTTGTGGCCATCAGAAATAGAAATTAGTTTAATTCGACTACACGACAAAAGTAGCATGGACAAAAACCTTTTGCCGTGTTGCCTTGCTGTCTTCAATATAATCATTCTCATATGCACACATGTATTCTAATTTTGACAGCTGGTAGTCTTCTGTGGCGAATGTGTTTAGGGGCTGTGCACATATTACGTAACGCACCAGGGGGTGGAGGGGGGGGGGGTTAAAGATTTGTTACGGATTGGAAATTTTGCACTGAAAAATTAGTAAAACGCGTTACGAAGGGCGGGGGGGGGGGGGGGGGGGGGTATAAAATCTCTGAAAACAGCGTTACGTAATATGTGCACAGCCCCTTATACCTTTATCATAGCTGATATGTATGTATGTATTTCTCTAAACATCTATATGAATGTGTGTATGCATATACATGTATGTACATACATATGTATGTATGTATACGAGAGCCAAATTATGAAAACATGTAAAAAAGTCTAGAAAAAAAATTAACAGGAACTGTGAATTATAATAATGTCATGAAAGGTACATATGTACATACATATATACATACATATATACTGTGTTGCATACTCGTACATCAATTTTCCAGCTAAAGACGAATCATAATCGACAGTGCTTCTTTCAATACATTCTTGTCGCTTTTTTATAAGTGTATGAAATTAAAATTCTTCGATTTTCTAAATTAATAAAATATGATAAAATGTTGAATGTTTGATGGGTTTGCATTTAGCAACACATAACATGCATCTACATCCATAATATGTAGTTGTGTAAGGAACATAGAGATAGATACCTACATATGTATGGATGTATTTATGTATATAAATCATAAGGTAAAGCAATGGATGGGTAGATAAATGAATGGATCTCGATGGATGGATGGCTGGCTGGATGGATAGATGGTTGATTGTAATGCTTCGCACGAGTACAAGTTAAAGCGAAAAACAATAAAGTGCTTATGTACACAAGGGATATGCGAGTACTCGTTCTTGTACTTTAACATACATACACAAGCACACACTCGCATACATACAAATTTACAAATATTTATGTGGATACGAGTTTAAGTATGTACAATGTATGTCGTACGTTGAAGTCTTTCAAACAGCTAGTTTAGGTGTGCTAAAAGAACTCGGACGAAGGCACTCCCATTCACCGACCTTTGAGAAAACCACCCGCAATAGAGAACAAAAAATAATAGAGCAAAGCACAAAAAGCATGTAATTGAAAACATTTAAATTTTACTGAATGTGTTTGTGTGGTGGTGGATGGACTCAGACTGCAGAACCAGTACCAGCAGCGGCAAGCACACTTTATTGTTTACCCAAAGTCGTTAATTTGCCAAAACCCGCTTTCAATTATCTTATAAATATGAAAATAACGAAAACAAAATGCTGCAAGCAGTAAGTATGCAGCATACATGACATTTAAATGAATACTTAAATCGTTTGTTCGCCGTTTACCAGAATTGTTGTTTGAAAGGAAGGATATTCTCATAGAATTTCAAGCGATTGACTGCATCAAACTCACGTACATGAGAAACACATAAACACATTCTTTTATTCATAAAGAAAACAATTACATCCGTTCTGACCAATTTTGTAATGAATTTCGTAACTGGCAATTGTAACTGTCTACCCTTTAGATCAATCAAATGAAAAGAATATGTTTTTTAGCTTGAGGTATAAACGTTTATACATAATTATTTTCTTTATTTGCAAGGACTTTTGTTTTATCTGGAATTTATTATATTCGTTTGCAAAGTAATATTTTCATTAATTTCTCAGCAAACATTTAAATGTCAATCAATTGTGTTTGATGTGTGCGTGTGTTGAAACAACTTTTTACTGGATTATGGATGCCTTCATATACTCGTACATATACCCACACCTGTTTGGTTTAATCCATCCTTGTTACTTATTGAGCAAATTTTCAGGTTACTGTAAATCATTAAAAATATCTTTTAGGATCGTTTTTGTTTTGTTATTGAATTCTGTGCATTTTAGATCATTTTCATTCTAATACAATATAAGCACCGGTTTTCTGCTAAAATAGATGACTCTGTTCAGAACTTTTAATAAAAAATAATCCGTTAATTAATCGAATTGTTTATTGGAAAATAAACCAGGAAATTAAAGATGGAATGAATATCTTATCATGACCGAGTTATGAAAAAATATTTAATAAATCTACACTTTTTATATTTTCTATGAAATTTTTTCTGCACTTAAGTCCAAATATGTATGTATGTATGTATGTATGTATGTATGTATATATCTCCTTTAAACATTTTATGTGCCTTGAAATTTATTATGAAAATTCTTACAAATAATTGAAATGGCTAAATGCTTATAAGAAAACATATTCAAAATTTAAATAAAATGGGATTCATGAACAATTGTTTTTAAGATATACCAATAAATTTCAATATGTATCTTAAAACATTTGAAGGATATATACCCCTTTTTTGTCCATATCTGTTAAATACAAACACGTGCATACATCCATACGCAAATATGAATTTCTAAAATAAAATTAAAAATTTAATAGAAATTTGCTTAATATTACATACTCACATTCATTAGTATCTACACATTGCTTAGCTGAATTTTAAAAATCAACCTGCTTTAGATATTTTATGAAAGTGTTAAGATCGTAAGGATCAGGAATTTCCAAGTGACTGGTTTTTGCTTCCCATAATTTTTTTTTTCTTTTACACATATTTATAAGCACATGTGTATGTGTATGTGTATGGGAATGTGTATGCATATAAATTGTACTTAATATTTACAAACTTATTAGTTATAAAGTCTTGCCAATTTGCCCATCAACAACAAAATATAGACATTAAATTTTTGTCAAAGCAAATAAATAAAAATGTTTGCTTAATGCTGCAATGAAACTGAGGAATTTTTCGTTTGTTTGTTTGTCTAACATTAATTTTTTTTTTCGTTGACCAAATACATACATATGTACATAGCTATATATGTATGTATATATTCGTACATGTACTTACATACATACATATATAAATACACATACGAATATAGTGTGTATATCTGTGAATATACATGTGAATATACATGTATACGAGTAGACTTCTTTGTTATTGCTAAAGGGAGTACTGGAGACTAAAAGCCATTAAACGAATGATCATGACAAAAACAAAATGCAAATCAAAGGTGTGCATCGACAGAATACGTTAGAGAAACCACAAATATGTACATCCAAGCAGATTGAAATGCATATTCATATAGTTACACATAACTACGTACAATTGCACACATCGCACATATCGCACGCTAAATCAGAAACACGCTTTAAAGCTTAAACACACAAATGTTCAGGAGAGGCAAAATACCCCTGATGCGGTACAAATAATGCAAGCAAAATGAACAGAAACAATGAATAGTATTTTTCCAATTTTATTTGGGTAAAAAATTAACAAAAATTCATAAAAAATAAGATCCTGTAACTTAACACTTTATCACGTATGTGACATTGTAAACTTTGGTTGCAAATACATATGTACATATCATTTGATCGTTTTTGAACCATTAGAAAAAACTCTGTCAGACCCAGAGTTAATAGATATTACAGGATGCATATACACATATACACATATAAATGACTGAAGTTCCCAGTTCACACCACAGAATTCTAAATATCAAGCTGACTCGCCGAGAAAATAAGTAATGCCAAGTATTTAAAATTACTTTTCGTGATATAAGAAACACATTTAAAAGAATGTATGTATTTGCCACAAAGAAAATTTCTGCTAAACAAATATTATAATTCGTTGAATAAAAGTTGCTGTAATTTGTTTGTCTCAACCATTTGATTAATCGGGTAATACTTCTTTTGCCATCAATAATTATGATCGTTAAATTCAGAAAAGTGTGCATTTGCTTTTGCTGTCGCTTTTGAATTCGTAAAAGTTATGAAACCTTAGATACATATGTACCTATTTCAAGTATCGCAAAATCTATTATGAATATTTTGATAATTTTGGGTGTATATAAGTTACCTCTGCCTTGGTAATATTTTGTTAATTTCTTTTTTTTTGGAATTGATGTGCTAAATGTTTATTTTTCAAAAAGCAATTTCATGTAACTAAAACTTAAGTGTTGAAGTTGAATTTATGTTAATCAAGTTAAATTTTTTGAAAATCCATTAGAGGTGTGCATCTAAATGTATAAAAAAAAATTCATCTTGTTATTTATTTAACAAGGGTGTTGATTATTTATTTTTAAGTAGAATGTACATTAGGGTGTTTCATTTTTTCCAAAGATGTGTTTTTCATATAACTTTGCCTTCGCCCCGAATCTCGGTAATATAAAAGTAATATATAACAAATATTAAGAAGATTGGATGACAATTAGAGGTAGCACACTTTGACCATATTTGTAGAAATAAACCAATAATAGAATTTTTCAATATAAATTAAAAACTTTTATTATAAATGTTGAATAAGGTCTTTGTTTTGTTGGTTATGAAATAGCTTAAGCTTATTCCTTCAGTTTTACCCATTAAACGTTTCGTTTCATTTTTATTTCCATGTTCTCTTTCCCAATTTCTAATCATATTTTCTTTCTCAGATTGAGGAATACGTTCGTCCAAAGGAGATAGACCGATGTTTGTTTCCGACAGATAACAAAGGTGTCTTTTAGCAACTGTGAGAGCTCTTTTTTTTACTTGGAAATCCGGATAAGTGCTTAGAAGCTGTAGCATATCTAACTCATTCTTTGGAGCCCATCTACTTACAGTTGTCACACGAACATATGTATATAAGGCTAACAAAATATGCACCACGTTTCATTCCTTGTAATTCTTGTTGGGGAATATTAAACTGTTTATTGAATAGTACAATCAAATCGGTCCACTTCCCAAAGATTTACTTGAGCTATCTGTTCACCAGTGGCTTTTAGGGCAAAGGGTACTCCAATCATATGCTCAAAATCTTTGCCAGTCAGCAGAACTGCAACTCTATCTTTCAAAGTTTTTACATTACCTTGGACAACTGAAGGCAATAGCTTACTATCCCAATGCAAGACCAAATAGGGAGGATTTTCAATAATGGAATCTTTGATTTTTTTGGCCATTCTACTCCTATTGATTGCCCGAGCTCGGTGAACAGTAGCTGGAGATACAGATATGTTTGAAACATTGTAGCCAAGGCTCTTTGCAGTTGCTATAAACGAAGTACTTGCTTGTCGAATAGAGAGCTGTTCACTGTCCCAAGTAGAAGTGAGTGCTCGATCAAGAGGTTTCACTTCTTCGTCACTAGGTCCTGATGATGATTCAGACGAGTCTTCAAGAATAACTGCCTCGATGGTTTCGGCAATAGATGCGTAGTGTTTATTTTTTTATATGAGTTACATTTGTCTTCTTTTGTAGACTTGTTTCTTATTTTCGAAGCGAAAACTTTGTCTACCCCATTCATTGATATACTCATACGATCTTCTCTACGTGATCTAAGAAAGTCTTTGTCTTCTTGTAAAACGCTAATCATTTCCATTACATTTTGCCGGGAAATATCAAATAGTTCGACCAGATCATTTTATCTGCTTTATCTGTGTTTCTCGATTTCTCTTTTGACAAATTTTGGTATTCTTTATATAACTTTTGTATATTTGAACATATATTCTCTTCTGTCTGAACAGGAATATTTGCCTTCCTCCACACATCTTATACTTTAATACTGTGGCCTTAGCAGCAAGCGCAAGTGTTTCTTTTAATTCCTTGTGGTAGTAAGTAAAAGATACTTGCTCTTTTGAGGGCAGACAGTAGACACCTTTCCTAGGATCCAAATTCCTCTCTTTGTTCCCATTTTAGAGTAGAGTTAAAAAAACGTGTTTAATTTTCACAGTAAATTTTAAACTATGTATGTGCCTTTGTTTTGCTTCTACTTAGTACAAGTAAAATGAAAGGGGAATCACCAAATTATCTACATGCATTAATGCGAGTATGAACTTTCGTTCTTCATGCTGTTTTGTGTCTTGGCAAGCAAAGGCAAAAATAGCAAACTAGCGGCCGTCTTTTTAAAATAGAACAAAGTACTTTAATACTATAAATTTGTTTATTTTGAGATAAAATTGATCATTATGTGCAACATATTGCATATTGTACAATCGTCTTAAAATTCGGTATATATAACTTTTATATTACCGAGGCTCGGGGCGTAAGCAAAGTTATATGAAAAACACATCCTTGGAAAATATGAAACACCCTAATGTACATACATATCGCTCGCTCACTATCCTCAAACAACGTCATAACTCCAAAAAACAGATTTCAAGTTAAAAATGTTAAATGAATCATCATGGTGTACTTCGTACCAACATCATGAACACTCTACTCTTGCAAGCAGAATATCATATTAGTTTTCCGCTGAGTTGTTTGTAAATTGAAAAGCTTAGATTTGTTTTCTCTTCCATTACTATTTTTGAGTTATGAAATTATTCGAGCAAATGAGCGGCACGTATATACATAAATATGTATTTTATCGGGACTGTTCAGGTGCGAGCACTTCGTTATTATTTTGCTGTTGAAATAAGTTTAAATTTTTGGGACGTGCTTCATAATGAAATAACTCCCACAAAAAAAAATTAACTAAGTCCCACACAAAAATATGAATTATGTGCAGAGCATTTTATTGGCTCATGAGATATAAAAAATTTCAGTAAATTTTTAGTGAGCGTAGCAAAATATCCAAAACCCTTAGCTAGCAAAGATGACCGAGATATTTTTAACCCCTAACTCGCTTAGTAAAGGTTTCCTGTATAGCCTTAAATATTTTCCGTGTCTAACGTATTTCAAAGGCGGCTTCGCTTACTGAGAATTTTTTACATAGCCGGCTGTGGCACGTCATAATGTCCATGTCACTCCAAAAAGCGTCATAAAGTAAATGGACATTATTTCACTTGCAAAAGTGTCATGTTGTTCATACGAGTACTTTTAAAAATGAAAAATAAAACACAAATTTACAAACATAAACTTTGTCTTTAACATCCCAAAATTTCACTGCTTACAAAAAATTCTCTGCATAACAGGACTTTGGCCGGCCTTAAAGATGTTCTTCACCAAATCCCGTATATCCCGAAACGGATTTGCTTACTAAAGATTTTCTGCAATGCAGAAATTTCTAAGTAAGCGAAGGCGGATTGGATATCCAATAGAGTAAAAAATCGTTAAGCTGGCTGAAATCCTGCAGCGCAGAATATCCTTAGTAAGTGAAGCTCCCTTAGTAAATACTTTGGTGAAGAAAGTCTTTGGGGAGTTACTCTGTAAAGAGATGCGGAAACAAAATTGTATATAATAAAATATGTATGTACATACATTAATATATACATACATACGTATTTCCCAAAAAATATGAAATAAGTCTAAAAATCTTTTCTCAATGAAAGACAACCAAAATCTGTTTTTTCTGGACTTATTTCAATTGCAATTTTATCTATAAAATAAATAATTAAAAGCAAAGAAATGACTTCCAAAATTAAATGAAATAAATCTCAATATTTTAGAGATTATTTTATAAAAAAAAAGATATCCACAAAATGTATTGAAATTTTGTTGGAAATTTCAAAATTTTTTTTTTTCTTTTTGTTATTTTGTTAGGATTTATTTCAAACAGCCCTAAAATTAATAATTTAAAAGTTCTTAATAAAACAAAATTATATTTTATAAATTTAAATTTATACTTTTCCTTATTATATGTAGAAAAACTGTCGTATAATTTAAGAAAAAACTTCCTGTAGTTTCAGTTTGTTTTATAAATATCACTTTTGAAAAGAGCTTCAGACGATAAGACTTGACGTAAATTTACTGGAAACCTTTTCGTTACTTAGTGTTTTACTATTCATTAAAATATTAAATGCTTCATTAAAAACACATTTAATTTAATGACTGAAAGGCTTAGATAGTTCCCATACGCAACTTATTGGTACTAATGCAGATGATAAGGGTACAAAATTTTAGCCCCCAAAAATATATTAAAATTTCTTTCTTCAATATTTCTGTACGAAAATATTGGGTCTATAGAAGAGGATAAAAAACAATTCGTATATGGGCATTTCCAGAAAAAGGTCAACCGCGACAGAAATATTAAAAACCGGAAAAAAAAATTTTCTTTATCAAATTTAATTAGAGAACTGTCTAAATTTTTATAATTTATTAACTTAAATAATAATTCTTTTATTTTTGTTATATTGCAATATATCCTGTTTTATTTATTTTTTATACTTATAAATAAAAAATTTTAAACCTAAAAAATGCCTTTGGAATCATTGTCCCGTTCGCGATGTCCCGTTCGCGATTCTAAAAAAAATATTTAAAAAAAATAATAATAAGGATAATTAAAAAAAAAACAAAATGCTAAATAAAAGCTTTATATCTCTGCTTTAGTTAAAAATAATCTCCATTTAATAAACTGACAAAATTCGCAGAGTTTCAAACAAAACCACACACCGAAAAAAATGACTTACATTTTTTGTCCCGTTCGCGATCGCAAGTTTATCGAAAATATTTGGAGAACGTTCATATTTTATAATTTTCTTTTTGTTCTCAAAAATTGTTCTACTAAAATGCTATTAAATATTTATAAAAAGTTAAAAAAAAATTTGAGTTTTCATATTTTTTTTCAAGTTGAGTGCGTACGAATGTCCCGTTCGCGATCCTGGAAATGCCCATATATGTATGTATGTAAGTAGTACATATATATGTACATACATACATATCTATGTACATACAAATCAATTGTATGAACGTTCCGCACCTTGTTGCCACAAATTTCAGAATATTTTATCTTTATGTCGGAGACCAGCTCGTGAGTGTCTTTAAAATTACTGCCACGATTTCAAAAACAGAAACAATCCACCATTTATTTACAGTTTAACTGAAGAAGTATGAGTACTTCTAGATTTCCCCTGTTTTTTGTTTTTTTTTTGTTATTTAGGACTCGCTATCTGTCTATCAATTAGTCCGTCCAAATATTAATTTTGATGTCACAATTTTAACAAAATTATTTCCTTCAACATGTTCGATATGTATTTTTTTAATAAATTTCAAAGCGAATTTTAGGTTGATTTCAAACATGAAATTTGTTCACCAAAATCATGGTGGCTTACGTGATATGCTCACGATCATGTTAATCATCATGCAATCGCGTGACGGGGGTATTCAGCTCTAACTAATATGCAGTGCTATTTTATTTATTTAAATAAACACTCATACGCCCAGCCACTCATACAACTTAAACAACCTGTGTGCATTCACATCTCAGTGATAATGAGATGCCCGTCAATTTGTTATTTTTGTTTTTGTATTTTTATTTTTGGATTTCATTTGTTTGCTTAAGTTGAAGTTACATTTTTGGGTTAATTATGTGCTAAATGGCTTTCATTAGCATGCGTGCTTGTATCTTATCATCATTTAATGAACGAGTACTTGTATGTATGAATATAATGTAACAAGAGCTTTCTGTGTAAAATAAAATATTCGTATCAATAAATAAATTGTCTTAAATTTTCAATATTTCAAGTCTTTAAATATCTCGGTATGTATCAATATATACGTATCTATGTATATTGAATGAATAGATACATAGATATTGTATATACATACATATGTATGTACTTATGAACCTATTTTCAGTTCCAACTTTTAAATTTTGGCATAAGAATTGTGAGTTGCAAGTATGTATACTGTATACAGTGTACATTGTACACACATATGTATTTATAAAATTGATTTTGTTTGTAAAAAACATATCAACAGTTAATGTTTTTTTTTTTTTGTATAACGCAGTTCTATCGTATCGTTTATCGATACAGCTGTCGGTGCGCATCCGGAATGAATGCGAAAATCAAAATGATTTTGGTACATTATGGATTATTTTATTAACCGTTTTAGAGCACCAGTTCTTCTTCAAACAAACCATCATTTATTTGAATCGAAATAACCTTCGATTTGAGGTCCTTGGATATCCCTATAAAGAGAACTGCACATTGAAAAAAGCAAATCGACTGTTATCTGTAAAATGGCCTTAGGAAAATATACATGTACGTACACAGAAAATAAAATTAATCCCAAATGTACAATTCCATAATAGATATTGAAATTGCTAGCTTTCAAAGGAGCAGAAGGTGTTTGACAGCACTTAAGGCCGTGATTCACTATCCTACACAATCGAGCGATCTGCCAAATATGGCATGTGTGCTGAAAAGTACGGTAGCAGAGAATTTTATTGTCGGTTAAAATAAATGCAAACAAATGAAAAATATGGAGTCACCGAAAGCTAGTAAGGTCATAAATGATGTTTTGGCATAATTTGTAAAGTCGTACAGATTTTTGTAAGATTTTCCTGTGAATGAATCGTACGATAGTGTATAAGGCTCTTTACAGGCGCGTATTTACCATGATCATGTACCATACCTATGCATTTTCGAAGTTGTTTTTAAGACTAACTTAAGTTGAACAATTGTATTTTTTTAAAAATAACTTGTATGAATAACTGATTAGATAAATAAACTTTAACAAAATGTATGTAAGTATGCATGTGTGTATGGATTTATATTCAAGAAAATAAAGACTTCATTCTCTCATCTCGCTTTCTACATTTATTAAGACTCATTCTTATCTTATCAACAAAGAAGAAATAAAACGTTGCAGAAAAGCAAATAAACTAAAACGTATAAAAATTATAAACCCTGCCAATGGGTACATCCGTGTGTACATTGCTTCTTTTCTCAACTGATAAGCTGGATGTCTGCCTCACGAATTACAAATAGCGGTTTGTTTCTGAACTTTATCGCTTGAGATAAGAAAAGGAAAATGAAAATGGTCTTATCAGTTGTTCTCTGGAGCAATGATGATTCTACATCGTGTTGGCAGAGTCTACGTAGACCATTTTCGCGATCAAAACAAATCTATACCTATAAGTAAGTAAGTACGTAATTATGCCCTGGTATACTTAATACCTTAAGTTAAAAAAAATATTTATCTTTAGTAAATAATATATAAACAAAAATAGACATGAAAAAATATTAAAATTGTTGTCTGTCCTCTTAGTGTAAAAATATAACAAAATTCATAAAAAATATTACAAATACATATGTATAATTTAACTGGACGAATTTACTTCACAAGAAGTTTTATGAATATGTACACCCATATTTACATACATACATACAGTATAAGTAACAAATATTTATTATACAATTTCGGTGAACGACTTGAAAATTAAACATGACCATGACCATACAGATCCCCATTTTAGAACAGTTTGTCTGGATGAAACGACCTGTCATGACTGACTCACTGTTTTATTTACATATTTATTTTTTTTAATTTAAAATATCTTCTTATATTACATAAGTATGTACATATGTAGATATCTATGTGTGTACGTTTATATCTATAAAACCAAATTACCATATTGGTATTAATGTTTTTCTTGCATCAGATAAGAAATGTGAATTACCGATAACAAAAAAAAAAATAATGAGGATCATCTTAAGACATCCAAGAATGTGTATGTAAATCGTAATTGAAAAAATAAAATTAAATCATTAAACAAATATATGTGCGTGTTTAAGAATATTACAATCTTCATAATAAAAATGTCACTGTGAGTGTACCTTTCGCCTGCAACAGAATGCACTGCGTTGCAATCTCAATCAGAATAATAATGATAATTCTTTGTTTGCATATTTTCCTTTAGTACAAATTGATGGGTGCCCGAGGTTAGTGACCAATTCCGAGCCAGCTCGCTTTCTCTCTCTACCTCTTCCACTCACTAACATCTACTTCAAGTGACAATTACTCGTAGTTATTGTTTTAAACAAATTTAGGTCGCGTACGCGTTAATTAACAACAAATGCCGTTGGTTATCAGATCTAAAGCATCAGTATGTAAACAGAAAAGAAAATAGTTTTTTTATTGACCCACCACCACTACCCACAAAAATAGATTATGAGCGGTGTTGCTAGTTTATAAAAACGAAAAAAGTCATACTTCATAATGCATGAATATGCGTTAATTATATCTATGCATGTATGCGTTATTTTCTTAAAGCCCAATACATATACACGTGTACACATTTATTTATTATAATTGTGCCATTGTGAGCCACCTAATGATTGACAAATCAAAATCGCATGTGTGTCAGTCATATTTCAACGTGGACATGCAATTATTATTTGCCACATATGAATACAAACATACATACATATATACCCATGGGGAACATGATTGGTAAACCATAGTCCATTAAAGATTATATCGTTAAGGAAACATGCATACTATATTTTATACATACATATGTACATATATGAGTACAACATATAACGTTTAAGTATAATCGATTAAATACACATGTATTTGTATTGGTACCTACATACAAAATATATTATAAATTATTTAAATTTGTGTTTATAACTCCTTTAATAGAATAAAATATGGTATAATCCGCACTTGTTTTGGGCGATCTTAAATTTAATTTGATTTTGTTTACGAGTATATCAGAACTCTATCTAAAATGGTTCGCAAAAGAAATATTCATCTCAAAATTGCATAAAATTTGTATATATATTCTTGTATATGTAATATTTAAGAGTAGTTTTGACAAAAGTTTTTAAATTTTGTATGCTTTTTATGCTGTTAGAAACGAGTTTTCTCTAGATGTCAATGCAACGTGGAATTCGTTATAGCGGCGGTTCCCAGTTTTATTTGATACTTAAACCTAACTGAAGTCTTCGTGTGAGTAACTTAAAAAATAACTCAAAAGAAATTTTTTAAATAAAACACTTATTTGTGTAACTAAAGTCCGTTATACACAACAAAACGCTGGTGATGAGTTGTTATTGATTTGCGAAATTTTTAAAATAGCAATTTGTTCAAGGTTACATATTCGTCAAAAATATTAATATTTGTACTAAAGCGATAAACGAAAATATGTACTGTATTTAAGAACACAATATATTTGTTTTTACTTTATTTACAAAACAGCTGATATTTTAGTGGGCGTTTTAAAAACATAATTTCGAGCTTATCTGTTAATATGAACTAAAAGGTTTTTAAGTTTTCTTAAAGCTTATGGATTAGAGTCCACCATAAAAAATTGCTTGAATTCTGTTTGAAAAATATATTTAAAAAAAATTAGGATTTTTTTTTCTCGTAACGTCGTGTTAACATTTTCTACTTTTTTTGTCGTACGAAATTATTCCAAAATTTTTGGCTGACTATTTACTTTTATAATTTTCAGTTCAGAAGAAAATTTTAATATTAAAAATTTTAAAGAAAAACTGAATACGCAATTTTTTTATAACAGTCAATTCTGAGAAAATATTAATTGAAATTAAGAAGATCTTTATCGCCCTAATTTGGTGTATTCGTGTATTTATGTATGTATGTATGTATGTAGATATGGTATATATCTATGAATATTTTTATGTACTTTCGTGTATAATGAGGAGAATGTTACAAAAGGTGGGACTGCAATCAAGCGTTTGGGCACAGCTGTATAATAAGTTACTTTTCTGGTGGCTAATACTCGCTGATTCCGATTTTAGCTTGTCTTTCTGTTGCAAATTTATCACCTATTGGATGATGGTGACTGGTGACGATGACGATGTTTAATTTTGATGCTGATGCCTGCTTGTATGACCTGTTCAACCCAAACCGCGTGTAATTTGGATTTTCAACAACAATTTACTTTTTCGTCAATCAATATTCGTAATTTGAATAATTCACAAGACAAATATGAAGCTTTAATGGACAAACAACGTGATATAGTTTAGGGTTGCCAAGCCTGACAGACATTTTCGGATGGAAACACATAAGAAGTATATCAAAATTATTACAAGAAATTATCATTTCGATAATATTCTAACTAATTTATTTGATGTCAGTACATTTTTCTCAAATATTATTATTCCATACTAAAATTTCAGCCTTTTAATAGGCAATCATGTAAAGTTGAATACATTTAAATGTCTACAAACGGATAGATGGTGATACAATCTCACATACATATGTATGAATGCATGTATGTATGTTTGTATGCTTGAATGTATTCGTTTGTATTTAGTGTAGAGGGATTTCCCATGCAGGTAGTTGCCGAGTAAACACGGCAATTTAATGCGCGCTGCTTCGACGAGTGCAGATTGGATTGTAAGTCAATGTTTGACTTACGCTCTGATTGATTGATTGACTGACTGATTGCACAGCTACAACAAAAATGAAATCAACGAAACATGTTATAAAAAAATGAAGCAATGTAACGATAAAAATGCGAGCACTATTTATGATGGTGGTGGACATTCCACTCCAGCACATGAATTGTACATACAGTGTTTTTCACACTTCTTTTTTTTACTAAAATACAATCAGCCAGCCAAGTCAATCTCCAACTAACCTTTCAACCCACCCAACTGCAAACGCCAGTCATCATTTATACCCTTTACAATTTCTTTCCAAAATTTAATATTATTTGCCAATGCACTCGATGCCCAATTTATGAAAATGAAATAAAGAAAAATTGAATGATAAACATTTCTGCTAATGAAATGTCAGCATATTTTTTCCCAATTGTTTTTCCTGTTTGCCAAAATTAAATTATTTGAATATTAAAAGTTCTGTACAATTTTCTTTTGAAGTTTTTATTCAAGATTGTTTTGCATTGACGTAACTAAGTTTAGAGTAGTAGTAAGTTGATATACGGATGCCCCTCATTTATTGCAACATTGTCATAACTACATATTTATAATAACAGAAACAATTTTCAAAATGTTGTCTAATATCCGTAGATATTAACTGTTTACTATCCAATTAAATTTTAATATTTACCTTTCAGTCTTTTGATCAAGCTCTAGATTTTTGGTATTTTAAAATTATTATATTTATTACAATTCAGTATTTCGCTTAATACCTTGTTACCATCCTCAGGAAATATTCAATTTAAAGGGGGAAAAAACACAAATAAGAAAAATAAATTATTTGCTATTGAATTTTAATAAATATAATTATTTTAAAATTTTATTGAACACAACTGGATACTTTGTAAAAATTAAGCATGAGATATAATTGCACTAACTTGAAATTTATTTATTTATATATATTTGATATATACCTGTTAAATGGAGTGAAGTTTAAATTTCTCTTTATTTAAATCCATCGTTGCTATATGCCTTGGAATATCTTTGATCAATTCTTGAGGTTACGCAAAGGACTTGTGATACTGATTCCAGTAATTTTTTGAAAAACATGTGTATTTTTATTTTTGTATTGAGTTCAGGAACTTTTGAAATATTACTTTAGAAGATTTACGAAATCTTTATTTGGAGGCGTGGCTAAATATAAATATATATAGCGCCTTGATGCACCTTTCATTTTTTGTTCTGTTGTACCTTTACGTGTTTTATAGTCAGATCTATGTGCTGATAATCTAGTACGTAGTTTAGACTTTGTCGTTCCTACATATATTTTGTTACATGTATTCAACCCGTCGCCGTTACAAGGTATTTGGTATATTACATTGGATTTATCTAATATATCCACCTTTGTTTTTATTTTTGAAAATAGTGTGTCCAATGTTTTGTCAGTTTTTAGTGCAATATTAACATTTTGCTTGTCGAATATATCTGAATAAGTAATTCTTTCAGAAAACCCAGGAACATCAGCCATTGATTTAAAAATTTTTTGGTGCTTTTCAACTGGTTCTTTGTTGAAATTTTTCATTGCGTTTTTTACGATTTTGTTTGTCATGGTGAACGAAAAACTATTTTTTTGTAGTGTTTTTTTTATCTTCTTAATATTTTCTTTATGGTATATGGTATCACTAATCTGCAGTACTCTTTTAGCAAAGTTTTTTAATTCACTATTTTCACTAGGATTAGGATCATTATTAAAAAACTCTTGAATGTTTTAACAAAAATTTCAAAAGCGTTTTTGATTCGTAGATTCTTTCAAAAAGGATTCATTCCTTTACAGCTCTGCTACTGAGCTATTTTTGAAAATTGTAAATTTATTTTACACAAACAAAAAGCCTGTTGTTTTTTTATTTTTTATGTTGTTGCCGAGATGCATATACTTGATATTGATATACTTTGTATGTACATATGTACATACATATATTGCAATTGCATTAATTAAATAAACAGACTTTATTGACTTGATACCTACTCGGCATAAGATATTTTTATGTCCGTGTAGTAAATATTCCTAAAATTACATCTTGCTTGACTTTTTCTGTGAACTAAAAAGAAACATTCAAATAAAACTATACATATTTATTTTTAATAGATACAAAGTAATTTTATAATAAACAGAGATTAATTTTCATATTGCAACATGCTACACCGACATAATTACACACATTCATATGTATGTATTTACTTAAACGCTTGCATACACTTGATAACGTATTTGAGGCAACCATATTGTTAAATTTGCAAGACCACTACTAGAGTACCAGCATTATCCGTAGCAAAGTGCAGTGCAGTATACATTTGTATAAAATATTTACACAACATTTTCCTGCTCAATGGTTCCTTGGTTGGCTCAAACAATATACAACATATTACTCGTACATTTTAATGGAATGTACGGGCACCAACACATATACATTACATATACATTACATATACATTACATATACATCACACGCCACCTAAATGTCTGTCTGATCTCCTCATTCTTTCACTCACTCATGTTGTTGTGGCGCAAATGCAGTTGGCTCAGCTCCAATAAACTAAACTTAAACATTAAGTTTTAGATTAAATTAATGATTCAGCAATCCCTCTTAAAATGTTCATCTTTCTTTCATTCATTCGTTCAATTTTTATTCGTTGCAATTTATCTTTGTGGCTGCGTGTATTTCCATCATGGACTCAGCTTAAAATTATGAAAATACAATACTTGCGTCTTATGACACTCACATACATATATACAAATTAATACGTATGACCCTGCAGGAGGTGCAACTAGTATCAAACTAGTATTTCACTAGAACGAAATTCACCAGTACTAGTTCTCAACTGTAAACTTCCCTATACCATGTTAATACTCAAATTAACGTTGGGTGTGTCAGGAATATTACTAGTACTATTGGTACTGGATGAGTACTAGTAGAATTGGTTCTCCCTACATACTAGAGAACTTGGACCCGATTGGGTGCGAAAGAACTAGTTTTGTACCAATTATTTTGTATATAAAGAGTCCCTAGAATTGTTGTTTTTATTAAACCCAACGAAATTTGTTACGTCTCTGTCTACACACGCATTTCTTACGCATTTCTTGTTTCAGCAATTTTGAGTTTGTAAAAGGAAATGGAAAATATATAGAAATTTGTAGAGACCTTCATGTACACCGAAATTCTTTTTCGTTTTTATATTCGTTATTTTCATTATGAAATTTGTCGTTTGAAAAAAAGGAAAAAAAAACTTCAGAAAATTTCAAAACATATGTGAACAAAAATGCAATGCACAATTCAGAATTGAAATGAATTGCTGAAGTAAAAATTTTGGGGATTTCCATTACACAGCAGTCTGTTTTTATATTCACTAACTTGTTTTTTTAATTTTCTTTTGAAATATCTATTTGACTTACTCGTTTTTAGAAAATTTAAAATGTCACTTAGCAAACCGCGGCTTTAATATACGAATAAATAAACTAAAAAATCGGCTAAAAATTTTCAGTGGCAGCGCAGTGAGAAATTACACGGAATACTTAAAGTTCTTTGTTTTAAATTTGGTTTTGTTTAAAAAGTGTTGCAACAATTAAAAAAAAAATTATAATGGCAATTTTCATTTAAACACAATCCAAAAAGTGATATGAAATATATCATTATTGATATGCGTCAAATCAGTCTACAAATGAACTACTTAAACTACTAGTGCTTTCCTATATAAACTATAGCACCTTTTGAACTACTGCTTTTTGTACTAGTAATTGTACCAGTAGCTTTTAGACAACTAACGCTAATCTCCTGCAGGGTATATACAGAGATATATGTGTACGTGTAAATGTTAGTTGTATGCATATATACTATGTACAAAAATTGGTTGTTTTTTTATATTTATTAAAAACTTTTAATAGGTACATTCAAGAAACAAACGTGTGCAGGGACGGAAATTTCATATTGTACGAATGAATATTAATTATCTTCAATTATCCACAAATTTTCACAAATAATAAATTTAAACATGGATTTTAATGAAGTTTGATGATATTCGGTATATAAAAAAAATAATGACCATGGATTATGGGACAATTCGAAAAATTCTGGGAAACACTACAAATTACCAATAACATTTAAAATTATAAACAAAATATATGTGATAGTTTGCAATTTCTATCCCTGCTTGTTTGAAATTCATACTCAAATAAAACCAAAATTAATCAAGATTAAAGTTTTAATTGAATTTATTTGAAAAACTTTTGAAAAACATTTGGTGTCTTCCAAAATGTTATCTCGTAAAAACATTTGACACAAAATTTCATAAATCAGGGAACGGGTAACTGATGTCAAAAAAATTATTGATACTATTTAATTTTTTTGCTCTGACGTTGAGTTCTAACGATATTGGTCTGCTTTGTTTAACATAAATGGAAATATGTATACTTAGATACTTACCCCCTAACTCATAAACGATTACTTAAGTTATTGTGGTGTTAATGTACGAATTTTATATGGGAAAACCAATTTTAATGTGCACTTTAACTTTATGAATCGTTTATGAATTACGGGGTTAGAATATTTGTTTTTATATCTTAAAGCATCAAAAGAGTGAATTGAAATGTATTTAATATATAAATATTAATTATGGTCAACACAACTTTTTTTCTGCAGCAGTAGTCTGCCATTATATGCCTAAATGTTAGTGTAGGTATGAATTTTTATACTCTTATTGCGCCCTAGTTCTTGCAAGTTCGATATCATGCACTTAACAAGCTCGAAATGGTCTTCAGATTTCTTTTTGCATAGGGAATTACTCATAACCAAAACAAATGATTCCAAGCTTTAGATTCAACTTCTCTCATTGATTTCACAAAATTAGGATCTTTCACGAGTTTCCTAATCTGTAGCCCATCAAAAATAACAGCTTTCACTCTTTCTGTACTTAATCCTGGAAACTCGCGTTTGTATTGAGGTGAAGTGTTGTATCTGCCGATTGCAGGAATCGTTTTTAAACAGCAACTAAAATTGCAAAAACTAGAAAGTAAAAGTTATTATATTTATTATTCATTTATTTATTAGTTGTGTTGTATTGTTTACTTTATAAATTAACGCAACATGTCAGTCAGTTGCTGTTTACTTCCAACAGCAATGAGTGTCAATGAAAATCGTGCCAAAACAATTAATATCAAATGATAACCGATCTACAGAAACAACAATTAAACTAACAATTTTTTTAAACCGACGACATCAACAGTCGTACATCCACCGGAAATGTGACAGACATCAGCAGCGAACTCATTGCACTGGATCTATAGAAACGGTTTAACTATGCCAACTTGATTCAACACTTATTGCTGCATTTGTGTCATTAAGCTACTCAAAAAATATAATGGCTTCTGCAAAGCTTATGCGAGTATCCCTATAAAAAAAGAATTATATATTTAATTTCTTCCTAATATTTTATAGCCCTCTATTACGGGAGCGGGATTTCTCACATGATTTTAAATGTTATTGTTGATTTTTAAATAAAATACATAGGAAGTAAAAAAATAAATAAATACGTTAAACAACTAAGTTTTCATTTACTTTAACGTCAATGTAAACTTTAAAAATAAACTGCATTCAGTTAATGTAAAACTTTTCTGGGTGGGTGTGTATACTTCTGTTTGCAGTTATTTAATTTTCCCGATTAGGTGAAACAGAAAGTGATTCCTGCGTATGGATAAATCTGTGTTATAGCTTGTGCCCGCGATTGTATTTTATATAACGTGTAAAGTTTGCTGTTCATATGTGTACTATAAAAACATAAATATTTTTATAAAGTTATTACATGTAATTTGTCTATGAGCAGCTATTTAGTATTGTCTTAAAATTTTGTGTACATACATCCATATATATTATTAATAAGTTGGGCCGACCATAGGCATTCGGTTTGAATTTTGCCTACATTAGCGGGCTAAGGTCGAATTTTTTTCTCTGTGTATGCTCACATTTGTCTCCATCGGCCGGATGTTTTCGCCTTATGTGAGACCCAAGTGTCTGAAGACTCTAATCCACAGGATTTTCATATACCTGGTTATCACCTCCTATCGCTATTTAATCTACACATGGGTCTTGCAATGTACATACGTAATAAAATTGTGTACCAGTGCCAGCAACCAATACGCACGTCTGCTCCTGAATTTAGCTGTCTCTGGGTTAAATTCAAAATCAGGACACACTATTTGCATTTCGGGTTTCTTTATAGAAGTCCAAAGGTGGCATGGGATAAAACCTTATCCAACTTCGATTGCCTTTCCAATTCAATTTCGAAGATCCTTGAGAGCTGTCCGAACAGCGAAATTATCGTTGCTGAAGATTTCAATGTTCACAACTCATCCTGCTATCACCATTCGATGCACACATCCCCAGAAGGCCAATATGTAGTGAATAGCCAACACATATTTAATGTGTTGATGGGTACCATAACACTCTCGACCTTTTTCTCACTTCGCACCCTGAAAAGTACGAAGTGAGTGTTAATGCATCTGTTGGTAATTCGGAACATTTTCGCCACGATAAGGCACGTTGGGCTGAGCTCAACGAATTTTTCTGGCATTTCAATTGGAAGCTACGCTTTCTGGACAATAACGTCAATGCGAAAATCGTAGAAAATATTATTTTGCTGGGAATGAAAACTTTCATTCCATCCAAGCAAATTTTGGTTAAACCGAAAGTTAAATCTTGGTTCAATCAGACGTGCAGAAATGCAGTCAGATCCAGGGAGGAAGCATTTAATATCTGGCGTAATAATAAAAATACCGATAATAATTCGCTGCGCAAAAAGGCGAGATCTTCGTGTGCCAGAGTACTAAGGCACGAATAAGCTTTGTACGTTGGCATCCTCTGTTGGCTAGGCTGTCAGGCCGTTCGTTTCCAGAATGACCTTCGTGGCAAAGCATCCAGACGTTATCTCGTAAGAGATTAATAACGCTTTATTGGAATTCTCATTAGCTTTCGTACATGATGATTACTTTAAGCTATTTTCTCTCTAATTAATGTCATCTAAAGTTTGAGATTAATACGAAATAACGGACAATATAATAATGTTGACAGTTGTTATTAAGGGATCCAAAAATATACAGCCTTTCGGGATAAAATTTACATAACCTCTTTTTCTTTAATTAATTACTAATCATTTGGTGTGAACCTTTATTTGTTGAGAAGTAAAAATTTCATGAGAAGTATCGTTTCACACTAATTTATTATGAATAGTAAATTTTTTTTTTAGTTATCAAATTACTCCCATTAAGAAAATAATTTTTTTTAAATATACTTTTACGACTTTTGATAATTTTTTACTGTGAATTTGGCGGAATATATCGCCGGGTATGTATCTTACAACTGTGAAAGCAAATAGGGAATTTAAAAACACAGACAAGTTGCAGTTGATTTTTAC
This sequence comes from Lypha dubia, assembly GCA_947311025.1. Taxonomy (NCBI): domain Eukaryota; kingdom Metazoa; phylum Arthropoda; class Insecta; order Diptera; family Tachinidae; genus Lypha; species Lypha dubia. The sequence continues at coordinate 298,894 of OX371260.1, read as the reverse complement.
TTTTTTTCTTAGTGATATCTTTAAATTTTTCAAAGTTTCTTTTAGTTTAATAATAAACTCCTTTATTAAAATCACCCTTTTACTACTCGCATGCAGCTTAACAATCTTGTCTATATTGACTCCAGTGGCATTAAAGTTTCACTGTCAAGGATCGCATATGCTAGTGAACGTAAGCTCGCAAGCATTTATGCATTGTCGTTTACGGAAATCCCCTTCATATGATCGATAGCTAAGATTTTCGATATTTTAATACAGGCTACTTCCACACCACTGTGATTGGTTGAGCGTGTCTTTCTAATTTATTATAATGTTAAATGAAAGTACGAGAATATTTACACAGAACACACTCATTCATATAATAAAAATTTTTAATATTAAAAAAGTAAAATAAACTAAAATCCCTATAAATGTCAATCATGTTCAAGTAGAGCAAGTTATGTTGTTGTTAGTTCTCCGGATTACTTTTTCATAATTTCATGAATAAGAGAAAGTTGTTCTTTTAAGTACGACAGACGTTAAAATAACGACAGATGTACTATAGTTTGTTCTTGGCAAGACATGCAAATGTCATGTTTCTTCATACGTCAGTAGGCATTAAAGTGCTTAAAAACTCCAATAAAAAAGGTTTGCTTGTACTAATAGAAGTTAAAATACTTGTAGAATAGTTAGTAGAATGGTGAATTCTCGGCAGGTGTAAATACACGTACCTTCTACTCTGCAGCACCCGTCTCACTGCGTGATAAAGTGAAAAAATTTCAATAAAAATATTAATAAAATAAATGTTAACAGAATGTTAAGTACAATTCTTTTGTGTATGGCTGTCTGCATGTTCCAAGTATGGTAGTGAATCACATCGCTACTGTAAGTTACAACTTGTGTATTCACATTTTAAACATTACGATGGGGTTGCTTTTATCTCATGACAATTTGGAATCCACTGAATAAAATATAATATAAATATTATGTAGTTCCATCCATCCATACTTACTATGTCCTATTACTGATTTTCTAAATCGAAATATAAAAACACATATCGATTCTTTGTTTCGTAACAAAAACAAGTCTTTGTGTGATTTTATGACGATTATGTGAATATGTATGTATGGACGTGCGTATATATAAAAAATTACTTTACACTGGGTTTACAACTGACAATGCTGTTTTAAACAAAAAAAAAATTATCATATAAGTTGTCAAAAAATCTGATAATTGTCTTAGTGACGTAGTTGTCCCGACAATAGTTAGCGACACACAGCAAGAAGTCGTCATATAAAAGATTGTATGTAAATAAACCCAAAATTTTAAACGTTGACAACAATAAATTTCTAAGCGATTATTTGAGCCGTTACAATCACCTTAGGAGTTGTTTTTATTTACATTAAACAAAGACCAGAAAAAAAACTAAGCCTCCTGTAATATTTTGAAAGATCATTCAGAAGCCAAACCAATAATAATCTATTTGGATATTTTGCTCAGCATTTCATTAACAGTTTCGCGATTTTCAAGCAGACTGAATAATTTTAATTTTTCTTGTGTGAGTGGTGATAATTTTTTCTCGACGAAGCCGATGTTCAATTATTCCTACATCAAAATTGAATCTACTGCAGTTTTTATAATAAATCGTATGACACTAAAAAATACAGAAATTATTTGATTTTCATAATAGGCGTTGATACATACGAATGTATGTACAAATATACATTGTTGGCAATATCGACTGCTGACATGAAAGACAAAAAGTTGTAGCAAACCACGTTTGGTAGGATCTACATATAAGCGTAGAATCAATCACATTTGAGTGATAAAGAACCAGAATAGAGTTGATGTTTAATGGTTGCAGAATTGCACTATGAGTAAATTCCATGCAGTTTAGAAAAAAATCCTACTTAGGTATAAGATGTAGCAATTATCAGGTGGTATAAAATTGTCTAGCACAACTTGAATCAATCAAAAAGCTTCAATCAAATAGATGAAGCACATGATATCCTTGGAACTAACTCGAAGCATCTTAAATGACTACAAGGGTTAAATTTGTATTCAATTGAAGTTAAAATATGGTTTTACAAGAACATTTATAATGAAAGGAACTGTCATCTGACAATTTTATGACAACATTTGGGTAAATCGTTTGTAACGAATTGAAAATAGTCTGCAGTTGAAAATTTAACTAAAGATTAATTCTCTGTTATCACTCTGATCTAATTTTAAATTTTTTTCTTATTAAATATTACAAACTTAAGCAGGTTAACTGATTTATGTTAAACGAAGTATGTATGTGTTGGTGTTAAACAACCCCTGCTTCTGTTTTCCAACGGAACTTGTAAAGAACGAACAAAATATTTTTCAAGTGACAACTAAATTAAAACATTTGTCAATGTTTATGTTCGCATATGTTGCTATTAAGTAAAATGTGTTGATTGCTGGTGACATTGAATTTGTTCGGCTCACTTCACGTCACTTTTGTCGTTTTCCTTTTACGGTTAAATGGGTCGCTTGAAACCACCAGTTAAGCCAAATTAACTGTTACACGCATACACAGGTTATTTGTCACAACTAAAACAAAAAAAAAATCAACATCCCTTCTGTTGTTTGTACGACAAAGTAATTCCTTTTTTACTCAAATAACTGAAAAACAATAAGCAAAAACAACATTGTGCCGCATACACATAGGCGGCCACAAACAAGAACAATTTGACTATCAGAAAATGTTAACATGAACATTACGAAAACAAACCACCCATTTGATACATCATCCTTGATCTGGAACGAACAGCCCTTCTTAATAAAATTGGTCCATTGTTTAGCAACAAAATAAAATTAAAAATAACAATAACAATAACAATAACCCGACGCCAACAACAAAAATAACACTAAAGTTCCTTTATAAAGTGTTTGTATGTGAGTGTGTTGTTTTAGTTGTACGTGTCCTTTGTTTCGTATCAAATTTGTACTTATTTTCTTTTTCGTTCCACTTTATTATTGTTGTTTTTATATTTATATGCTTTGGAATGTAAGAGAAAAACTTCTAAACTTTAATTGATTATTGTTTATATTTTTGTTCATGGACTGATATTCCTTTCATGAAGGAAGCACACAAGTGCAGATATATTTATATGTACGTAGCACCTATTTACATGCATACATACGCAAATTAGGGCGTTCAAATATTATATAACGCTTTGAGGAACGGGTTTGTAGAATTGTGAAAATTCTTGATGGGTTGTTAGGGACTAAAATACCTAAATTTATTAAAAAGACATGTGATATATGAACAACTCCCTATGAAAATATTTTGTTTATATATTGCCATCATTTTATGATTGTAACATAAATTTTAGGAATAAAATATATACAGATGTCCGTATGTATGTAGATAGAACGTTATATATGTATGTATGTCTGGCCTTGTTAATTTTGATAGGCTAGAGATCGTAGCGTAATCATCAGCGAAAATAGCAAACCTTTTGCTAAATACATGTTCAATGAACATAACTCAAAATATACTTAATTAGAAAATCAAACCAAAAAAGATTGACTGAAGATGAACAAAAAAATAGGAGAAGTGGGCATTGGAAAATACACATCAATGGCAACATTGAAATATTTAAGACTAACATGAATTTCGTAGTGGTTTCCGTACTCCATTTTCTTTTGAAAGTTGCATATATGGGAAAACCAAACACGTTGAATCGTGCTACCTAACAAGTAATGAAAACATAATACACATGAAATCTGACGAGGCTTAGTGGCTTCTAGCGATAGGTATAACACAAGGGAACAAAATCGAAAAAATTTTAAAGGCTTGAATGACCACTATATAGATTTGATGCATCATGGATACCTAAGTACAAAAATGGTAAAATTTTTCAATTCTATAGATAAGTTTTTTTTTATTTTTTTTCTAAATTTTGGGATTTTCGAAGGGGCTGATTTACCAATTTTATCATAACTATGGAACGACTTGTCCAATTTTATCACAAAACATACTAAAAGACTTGAAATGAAATTACTTTTAAGCCATGCTAATATTATTTTTTTATAAACTCAACGGTTTCGGAATTATTTAGACTGCAATGATTAAAAATAATTTTTTATGCAAAATTTGTAAATTTTTATTCTTAAGAAATATGTCAAAAATCGAAAATGGCAAAAACTTCACATTTCTATTACAAGAAAGGTATGTAAGTATATTCCAAATAAAATAAACTTTACTTCATGAAAATCGATGCATAAATGTCGATTTTATTCAGAATACAGTGAAATTAACCGATTTAGAGATATGAGTACGTTGCAATAAAGGCTCCATATGTACTTCACCACGTATTGGTTATATTATATTATTATATATACATAACTAATACGTGGTGTGGAGTACTTATCGAACATTTATTGCAACGTAGTCATTTCTAGTTTCTTTTCAAGTTTTTTAGTATGTTTTGGGACAAAATTGGACAAGTCGTTCCATAGTTATAAAAAAATTGGTAATTCAGTCCCTTCAAAAATCCCAAATTTTAGAAAAAATTAAAAAAAAAACTTATCCATAGAATTGAAAAATTTTACCATTTTTGTATTTAGGTATCCATGATGCATCAAATCTATATAGTGGTTATTCAAGCCCGTTTTCGCTGTTGACCTGTGTTCTTGCTGATCATTACGTTACGAACTTTAGCCTATAAAATATCAAGAAAGTTATTATCTGCAGTTCAAAATAATTAAATTAAAATTTTAGTGTCTCGGTATATGGAACGATAACTTTTTAAATGCTTAACTGATTCTAAAAATTAAAGAAATTAACCATTTTCTAATGGCTTTTTGCTTCATTATGTACCGTGGCAGATATCGCAAAAAAATACTAAAAAAACTAAATTAAATAAAATATCGATTGTGTAAGCTTTTGTTTTTCTTGATGCTTAAAACATTGATCATGTCTAATTCTTTTTGAATATAACGTTATGATCTTAGGCCTAATATTACTAAAATCACTTTGGAGTAAAAGTGTTCATTTCTTTTTGATGTTAATTTCATATACAGAATATAAGATATTAGCCTTTTCACCTGTTGCAGAGGTTACAATAAAAAAATTTATACCGAACAGAAATCATATAATAAAATGCTCAATCCATAAGTTTTAACAGAAACAAATGGATTTGAATGGTCAAATACAAAACGATTTATTAATACTCACTGGTAAATACAAATGCACACATGTGTAAGTTTTTTACATACATACAATAATATCCATGTATGTATAAACATATTTATATGAATTCATCTGAATGAGAACATCGTCACAATGACTTATCATAGAAATCATCCCTTAAAATGCATTCTCGTCGGGAACTTTTGCGAAAGGAAAAACATCTTTCGAGTTTAACAGCAAAAACATTTAATAAAATCCTCAAATTTTAAAAGGACAAGAAAACACACCGCATGCAACGACCAACAAATCGACTACATACCACCAACAAATAAATGATGCCAGCCAACGTTGAGTTGAATAGTAAGGAAAAATAAAACATGTTTGTCCTTTTACAAATAATAAAAAAAAACGGGGAAAAAACATAACAAAATAAAAATAACACTAAAAACTTTTACACTTAATACCCAGGGATGAAAGAACTTTTATTTTCATGAATGGATTAAGAAGAAATCAAATGATTGAGGGGAGCTATTAATGAATGGATTGAGTATAAAACCTAACAAAAACACCAATAATACACATGTATTCGCACATCCCAACAAACATTTACACATTATATATACTCGTACATACATACTCGTATATACTTTAAAATATAAAAGTCTAAAAATTTATAATATACAACAATTTATTGGAGTAACTCTCAAGAATTTATGTTTTCATATATTTATATAGATTAGTTATTATATGATCGATTTTGTTGGTTACAAATACCAAATCAAATATGGTTAAAGATCTTCTGGTGTGTTGGCATTAGCAAGCAACGAAATGATGCATGTAAATTAAATTTCTACAAATTTTATATGGAATAGGTGTCGATATAACAAAGAATATTTTATTAAAATTTAATGCTACGAAATCCAAAAACTTCTTGTAACTGTATATTTACCAAATTTATACAAAAATGATCCATGGGTATGGTGTATATTTCTAATAGTCGTAAGCAAAATATAATAAATTCTGTCATTCATTAACACAAAGAAGGGCAATAAAATAATTGTGACAATAAGTATTTCATTATTGCAATTATTTCGAAGATTTGTTGTTATTGTTCTCTGATTTTAAAAGGCCGTGATTGTTCGTTTAATATGAAAATCAATCAGTAGTTGTCCTTCTATCCAGCTTGCTGCTCTGTCTGTCAGCTACATAAATAAAGTTGTAGATTGTATATGAGGAACATGCGAATGTTTATGAAGAGGAACACATCCTGGCACCCTTTTTTTTTTTTTTTTTTTTGCTTTTTGCTCGAATAAATCCACGGACAGTTGCAGGGGTGTGGCAGTAAAATAAACAGTTTTTCTTTTACACTCGTACTTATAATCTTTGATCCTGGGATTTTTCCATGCTTACATTTTGTATGCTCGTATGGGTAATAGCTTGCAAATTGTCTTTAGGTCTATGATTTTAATAACACTTTAATAAACCCAACAAGAAAATTATTATTGTGTTTATTCAGTTTTAATTCTATTGTAAGGGCGTTTTATTGTGTTTACGTGAGCAGTTTATAAATTGGGCAACAATTTGCTCACATATCGTATAAGTTTGTGATAAAATGTTAATGAAATGATAAGTTTAATTTTATCTTAAATTATTATGCCGAGTTGTAGTTTTATATGTATCTATGTATGTATAGGCATGTATGTATGTATGTATGTTAGTGTGTATGTATATATATATATATTTAATAATAAGCCCAGTGCAATACCGGAGGTTTGAAACTATTTTGAAATATATTTTAATTAACTTAAGCAGAATCCTATATTTTATCAGATATTGTGAATGTAAGAAAATATATGAGAAAAAGGGATTCATGATTATTTTCACATTAATGATTTTTATTTCTTTTCCATTATTTATAAAAAACACTGATTTTTAACGAACAAAAAACTTTCAAGAGTAATAAAATAAAATATTCTTTCTTGTCCATTAATAAAAATAAAATGAAAATTGTTTAAGGACTTCTTAAAAGGAGTATAAAAACGAATACTGAAAAAATTAAACCGTGTGCTTGAAGTAATTGTAATTAAAAATGCAAATAATTTAAAAAATCAGTCTTGATTTTGCTTGGAAAATTAAATGGAGGAAAAAAGATATTGACGATAATGAATACTTAATTGAATATGGTTAATTAGTTGAGAAAATTATAATTGCTAGCTTTGCATTTTATATGAATAATGTAATCAAATTGAGAGAAACATTATGTACAACATTTCAAATGGCGAAGAAACTATGAAGAATTCAATAAAAGTTTTTGTAATTTTCGGACTTTTAGCCGTATCAATAAGTTTGGTTATGTATGTGTGTATGTATGTATATGTATTTCACCCTCCGCAGGATAACAGGCCTTATTTATATTCAAACCTCTTAACCACTATCCCGAACCGAATTTAATAATTGGCATAATTTGAAAATTGCCATCCATCGTACGAAACAAATTAAATCGGCATTGGTAGTGACGTTCGAAGGATTAGTGGAAATAGCAGAAAGAAAATTTTATATGTTAAACTATCTGGTATCTTCAATGGGAAATACAATTCTATCAATCGTAATCAGATGCTCTTCAATTTAAAAGTACAAAAACCTTTAATTGCCGATTTCATTAATATTTTCAAAGTTTTTCCACTTTTCAATAAAAATTAGAAATCGTAACTATATTATCGATTTTATTCAACTTTAGTGTTTTTGTTTATTTTAAGTTGAAATATATAAACACCCTTGTGTATAAATAGAATAGAAAGCATTCCCTGGGTTGTTGTATAAAATATTTTTTAATGTAATTAAAGTAACTAGTTTTTACAAAAAGGATATTTAACAATTAAATTTTGTCGTCCCATTGTGTCCCGTGTAATTGATAAGATAAACTTCCAAAATTTATAGTGATCGTCAGATGGAAACAAAAAAATTTCGACTCGAAAGCGATTCCATAATAAACATTCGAACGTATTAAAAAATTATATATGCACATGGACAAATAAATATAAATTTCCGCCATTTTTTAAAAATTGCAGAAAAATAATTTTTTGTAGAATAATTAATTTTATTTTGTAATATAAAAACCATGTTAAATGACTGACACTATCGCTAAGCAAAACTAGTGGTTACGTTTTTTTCGACAAATCTATATACATCTATATACATATGTATATAAAACGAATGTGTGTCTGTTTATTTGTTTGATTGTTTGTTCCTAATAGGAGGCCAAACCCTTGGACCGATCTTCCTGAAATTTTCACAGTATTTAACTGGAACTCTCGGATGAATTATAGGCTACTTTTTTTCAACCACACCCACTTTTATGCCCACTTTTTTAAATTATGTTACTCCTACCACGTAGTTTTTAACAGATTTTATAATGTAAAGTGAGCATAACTTCGCCATTTGTGGATCAATTTTCAAAATTCTTTCAGCATATGGAAAAGGTGCATTAAATTTTTTTGTTTTTGAAAATTGGGCGTAGGGGCAGGGTGTCGCAAATGGCCCGCCACAATAATTGTTTATCAAATAACTTCGCAATTTTTGAGCCAATTTTCAAAATTCTTTTTGCATATGGAAACGGTCCAGAACATTTTTTTGTTTTTAGAAATTGTTTGATGGGTCGAACGGGGGGCGGTAGGGCGTTGCAAATGGCCCACCACAATAATGAATTATCAAATAACTTTGCCATATTTTGGGCATTTTTAGACCTACGTCGATGATATTTGGTGCATATGGTATTGGCATAATTTGGAATACGTACAGGAGAAAATTGGGTGGGACCACGCCCCTTTTTAGGAAAACCAAACCCTTGGACCGATCTTCCTGAAATTTTCACAGCATGTTACTGTGACTCTGTAAGGAATAATAGGCTTTATGAAGTTTTGATTGGACAAAGAGGCGTGGCACCGCCCATATAATCCAAAAATTTAAAAGGCCATATTTTGGGCATGTTTTGACCTATTTTGATGATATTTGGTACATATGGTATTGGCATAATTTGGAATACGTACCAGGAGAAAAGTGGGTGGGACCACGCCCCTTTTTAGGAAAATTAAAAATCGTAATATAGTCTTAACTACTGGACCGATCGTCATTAAATTTTCACAAAAGGATATATAAATACTTTTAATTTTATTTTATAACGAGGGGGTAGCGAAGCACACCGGGATAGGCTAGTATGTATATAAAAATAAAAAAACTCGAGAACCACTCAACCGATTTTCAAACGTGTACATGCGTTGGAAAGGTCTACTTTCACTGATGGTTTATGTGATGTTTGCATGAAATCGAAGATATGGTATTTAGATTTTCCTATATATTTCCATACAAATATACATATTCATATACATATTCATATCCCGTGCGACGCCGCGGCGTTCAACTAGTATTTGATATATGTGAACTTAGCTTTAGTATTAGATCCGAAACTTGGTCAAAGTGATTTTAAATAAAATAAATTATGTTCCACATTATTATATTTAAAGTTAAAGTGGTTAGTGAAAATATATCTGGGTAATGCCTAAAAAGCTTCAGTTGTTTTGAAATATTCCAATATTTTTTTAATATCTATGTATGTATATATATAAAAAATTGTTGCAAGTGTGTTGACACTTTATAACTCACGAACGGTCAAACCGAATTCGATTAAATTTTTAGGGTTTGTTCGTATGATCGTGTAGATATGTTTTACCTTCTATGTTTAAAAATTCTAAAGCTCATCTATTTATACAAAAACTCACAAATATATTTGTGCATTACAAAGCTTTTAAATTTTTTTTAAAATAAAGGGTAAAACATCTACTGATGAGTTGGTATGACTACCAACGAAATATATATTTAGATATTGCTAACCCGCAACAAATAAATAAAATTTAAAACATAAATACTTGTGTACATGCTCAAATATATGTAAAATTTTATTTTTATCAACAAAAAATATACATAAAATTAATAATACATAAGAAATAATCTTTTAAAAACAATTTTTTTGCTTTCAAACGATTTTTGATTTTTGTTTTTATTAATTGTCGAGGTAGGTGATATAGTGAGAAAAGCATAAAATAGTTTACGAGTAAATATCTAATTTTTCTGCTCTTTTTTCGATATCGTCTTATATATCGCTGAGTTCTTTTTTACTATCTGAATTTTTAATACTTTGAATAGAATTATTTAATTCGCATAAAAGATTGTTATTTTCATTAATAATAACTTCTTCTATATCATTACTTTATTATTATATTATTGTGGTTACTTTCAACATAAAATAATCTAGAGTATAATTAATTAGCATATTCTTTAGTTTAAATTTTTGAAGAATATTTGAAAAACTTTCATTCCACGGAAAATTTCCAGAATTTAAAAAAATATTATTAACGTATTTTAAAGTTTTATACGTCTCTTATTTATTCTTATTTTAATGCGTTTTAGTAAATCTGTTGCAAAAGGATTATTAATTTTTTTTTTGTTGTTGATCCAACAATTTTGTATACTTTAGGACACTTCCATGTGACTTTGGTTTTGTTCATTTTTGTTCTTGGTAAAATACTTCCAAACCGAGCTCATTCTGAAAGATAATTATATAATTAAAAAAAAATAGAATACAATACCAACATTTTCTACTTATATGATAAGATTTATATAAAGCAATTGTTTCTTTTTTGGCTTTTAGTGTATTTCTAACTTATTCACCTGACAGTAAAAAAAAAACCATTCTTGAAAATTTTTTAACGTTTCATTCAAAACATAGCACGACTAATATGTAGGTATGTGCAGTTCCGCAACAACTACAAACATTCAAAATAACATGTATTGGTTGATATAAAGTACTCGCTTTGTTTCAAATCATTCAAACAAATTTAACACATTTTTTACGTATGCAAAAATATGTTCGATTAATTGACATAAATTAATCGATTTATTCGTTATTCGAAATTCGGCATTTTAAAATTATTCGAACAAGAATTTAGTTTTGTTTGATCGATTAATCGAATTATTCTTAATCGGTTGACAACTCTAGTAAATACACATTGTAGCGCATACACGCATACGCATTGACATAAATCATTATAAGTTTAAATCGAAATTTATAAAAGTAAATATATTCCTTGCGATGCCGGGGGGTTCAGCTAGTTGTATATAAAATTAAAATACAATTTTAGTTACATATTTAGAAATTTATTTGCATAACAAACCGAAATTAATTCACTAACACCATTTAAACAAATTAGACAACAAAATATTTAACAATGATTTGAATTTGAAACAACGATTCTAGACTACAGTACAAATTTACATATCGTTACCTTAATATAGAAAGGCTCTAACTCCTTTTTTTTAAATCGCGATTTTAGTGCATATACCCTACAAAAATTATTGGAGTACATGATCCATTTTAGATAAAAGGAGTAGTTTTTGGACTACTCCTATGTAATGCTGCCGTGGACCATACACAAATATTTATAGTTAAATACCATTTGGCAACACTAAAAATGTTTGGAGTTAAATTGAAAATGTGGTAGCTTCCCTGTTTAAATTAAAACAAATTCATGGAAGCTTAAAGAAACACAGAAAACTTTTGTTTTAATAGGAATTCAATTTGATAGACTTGTATGATATTCGAGGCATTCTAGGGTCTATGCTACCGACAGTGAGTTCGTAATATACATATGTATGTAGGTATTGAATGATTTCGAAATTAGCCCCTGCGAGTGACCTATGGAGTAGAAAAATAGAATAGTTTCGAAACTAGTCCCCGTAGGTACCCCTTGGATTAGTAACATGGAATAGTTTTTGGGTTACGTGGTCCAGCCCTAGGACATCGCAATGTAAATTGGACCATGTTTTCCCCATACATTTGGATTAGTTTTGGAGTAGTCCTACTCCATTGTGGAGTAGTCCATACAGGCATGTATGGACTAGTCTCATTTTTTGTAGGGTATCGATAACTTAGTAATAATCTATCGAAATTTGATAAATGTGCGATTTGGAAAATTAATGACTTAGGGCCTTTATATTTTAATTAACGAAATATATTTACATACATGTCAATGTAAATGGCTATATACATGTATCTACATACATACATGTGTACGAGTTTGTGGGTAAGTTTTGGAATTTGAAATTTGAAGTAAATTAGAGAACCAATTTAAAACGCTTTTAAATGAATGGCATGCAAATGTGAATGTAGGCATGTACATATACATATGTATATCCTTTGCTTTATGTTTTACAATGTGTAAAGTACTATAAATATGTCAGCATACCCATATGCACATACATAAATATACACATGTATTTCGTCATATCAAATGCAAATACTGTCAACAATTTTCATAACTTTGTACCACTCAAGCTATTGTGATTAATAAAAGATTTTCCAGTATACCATCATTTATATAATGAATAAGACGTCAGTTCGATCCCAGCTCAGGGCAAGTCAACAACTGCCTTAATTATGATTGGACAGTGTAAGTGATAAAGGCTTATTAGTGTTCACCAAACTGTTCAGGTAGCGATTAATTCTATTCTGTGATAATAATTTTAAGATGGTGCTTTCTGAAATATTTAGCGCGTTGACTACTAAGTAAACTATGACTTAGGACCTGGGTTAAATCTCTGGACCGCGCAAGGCATCAACGACATAAATTTATACCACGGGTCACTACAGCGATTCTTACTGTTCCACAGCGCCTTCCTTTGTCGGGTAGCAGGACCATCGGCGTACAACAATTAGCAACACCACTGCTCAGACAACTTAATAACTTTAACGCATTTACTTAACACCAGAGGCATTCCTGCACTGCTCTAAAAATTAAAAAAAATAAATATATTATTAAATAAATTAAGCTTAATACGTTTTCAACATATATCTTCTCTCCTACCCGTTTCCCTAAGTTCTGGGACAATGCACTGCATAAGTAGGGATAATCTCCTGAGTGCTTGTCCTAAAAAAAATAAAAGATCACAGTGCCAGCATTTGTTGGTAATCTAAGAATCGTTACTAAAGTACAACCATTAATAAAATGGCTACATCAGAGGGCTTGCAACACGTTTCTAAAATGAACAATATTCACTATAGCACAGTTACATAGTTTAATTGGCGACATGTTTTGCATATCAGCTAACGATATATAAGTCTACATAATCTTACATACATAGATATATAAATTCCTATGTATGTATGTATGTTAATGCATATACATATCTATAAGGACACTTGTATGTATTTTTAGTGGCTTGACGTTGAATGAAGATACATTTAAATTTAGGAGTTACGGGTTATTTAAATACTAAACTAAACAGTTTTACATAAATACTAACGAAATGAGCTGAAAGCTAAAATTATATGGTCGGTCACATTGAAAAATATTCGTATTTAGCGATACAATCATGACCAATAAAAACTTTGATTAAACTTCGATTATTTCTACCGAGTGTATATAGGTACACACATGTTTTCCAAACGTTTTCGTAAAATTTCGTTACAATTTTCCAGCTCCATAAATTTGTACTGGGCATTTTATAAACTAAATTTATAAATGAAATTAAAGTTTTTGAAATTTGTTAAAAGACTGAATCATTTCATATTAATGTAAGGTTATTCATTGAGGGTGGTGTTGGCTGAAGTGGTTAGCGCGTTGACTACTAAGCAAACAATGACGTGGGGCCTGGGTTCAAACCCTGGCCAGAACAAGTCAATCAACATCATTAATTTCTCTAATGTACATTAGTGAGACATTGTATTAATTGTTGTCGGACTATTTAAGTGATGAAGGCATAGCACTGGTCACTAAAAAACTGTTCCGACAGCGATTGATGATGTTCTAAGCTAATGTACACAACATCGCCCTCCTTCGTCGGTTAGCAGAAACATCGGCGAAGTAAAACAATTAATAAAATGCCTGCCAATACAGCTTAACAAAGTTAATGCGTCTACCTAACACCGGAGGCGTCTCAACACTGCTATAAAAACTAACATAACGCGCAAAGCAGAGTTGTAAAAGAGTTAAGCCTTCTAAATTTTCAACATCTATCTTCTCTACTCTATCCCTCTCTCTGAGTTCCGGCGCAATGCACTGCATACGTAAGGGTCATCCCCTGAGTGCTGGTCCTAATTAAAAAAAAAAAAAAATCTTCATAAAGTTTCATATATATTTCTCTATAAAAAGTTCTTCTCATAACCCCTACAAACTCTCATAATGTTGATGAGCTCTTATTCCTAATATAAAATTTTACTCTGTTACTGTGAATATGTGAGTTATTCGATGAAAAAATATTCGAGAATTTTTTAAATACATTGTGTGGATATCGTTCAAAATTCGCTTAAAGTTTAATATTTGTGATTATGTTGTCAATAAAAATCTATCGCTTTCAATAATTTGGGGTAAGGTGTCATTATTTTTGACATTTAATATAAATACATACATATGTATGTATATGTACATACATACATACGTATGTAAATAATTATTTACAGACTTATTACAACTTTCGAGATAAAAAAAATATTATTTGAATATCTAGACTTTGGATGGAAGTGTGTGTAATTGAATGTACACATGCATGTTAGAATGCAGTACCCATTGCGGTTTTTAATTCCATATGTGTGAATATTTTATCTTAATTCACAATTAATGGTAAATCTAGTGTACGTATATTTAAAATTGCTGCACACTAGTGCAGACTTTTGAACGAATTAAAACCATTGGATGGGCAAATAAGTGAATAAATACCTAACCAGTTTGTTAAAACGAATATATGTATGTGCAACTTTTAATATATGTATGTATACATATGTATATGAACATGTACGTGTAGATCTGTATGTACATGTGTATATGAGAAGAATTGAAAAATATTTACACAGTAATTAATTGAATAATGTCAATAAATTTTCAACACATGTATCTACAATTCATATACATACATACATTCAACATAAGAATATACATACCAGATTTTGTGTATTTTCAGATTTAAATGAATTCAAATGTGTACACTGTACATACCAATATGTGTATGTGTAGCTCTAAGTTTGCTTGTGTGTAAATAACTGCACACATATGTACATACATACATACAAACATACATTGTTTGTATAAATTCTCATAGTCTCTAAAGTGAAACATAAACAAAAACATCCGAAAATACACATTTTGGACTTGAAGTTTTCAAAATTACCCGTTCTTCCACCAAATAGAAAAAGAAAAACAAAAATTCAACGTCATCAAGATTCCGGACGCACAGATACATTATGGTCCAATGTTTATCTGTGTGAGTATGTAAAGCGATTAGGTGAAACAAATCAACAAATCAGTAATTTAGCAATTTCGGCAACTTTAGTTTAAAATTTACATTCACATAAACACAAACAAAAACATACAAATCCCTATCATACATGCATACAAACAAACATACATATGACACATATGTATGTACATACAATGTCTGCATGTTTGGTCTCCGAATTTGCTTGGAAAATCCCCAAACCTGAAATAAAAGAAGCCGTATGGTTATATATGTGCAAACACACATACATCATGGGTCCATAAAGATTCCAACAAGAAGAAAGCAATAAATGTTCAAAGTACTCATACATGGCAATGAAGATGTGTGTAACAGCACTATTATTTGAAAGTTTGTCTTTTAATATTCCAAATTGTAGTTGTCTGGCAAAGGCGTCAATCGCTTGATAAAAGCTTTTAGCAGATATGTTCGTGCAATCGTCACCAAATGTTATCATCAGTCTTTATGCAAACACTAGCATTGGACAAAAAGTCCTTTCGTTGAGAGTAAAGAATTTAAATAAAAAATGATGAAAAGTATCGATGCAACAGATTAACAGAACCAACGAAAGCTTTGATCATTCTTTAGCCCAATGCCCCAAATATAAGTATACATTGTTTTGTTTCCTTTAACTTCATGTATTCATTCTTCTTAAGCCAAAACAAAACGAAATGTCCTTTATTCACGGTTGGCGCGTTCTGTGCTAAACAAATGTTTAACTTTAGAAAACACACTCAGCATACATTTGTACTTACAACTCTGACATTGTCACCAAAGAAAACAACACAAGCACCGTCAACTTCTCAAAAACCAGACGAAATTCTAAAACTAAAAGGGTGCAAAAACTGTTTTTAAATGTTTTGTTTTGCTTTTCTTTCCATAATACCTTCGATACAAGTTGCAAATTCACAAATGGGCAAAATGTACTACGTTGAAATGAGCAAGTGGACGGAGATTCAGGCAGGCAAATTAAATTTAATTTTTAATATTAATTGAAAAGCATCATATTGATGATAAATTTTAACACAAAAATTTTTTCTGAATTTTTTTTGTTTCTTTTCATAAATTTATTTGGAGTTTAGTTTAACTGCCTGTTTGCCGATATCAAAGAAATTCTTTCTTTCGAACAATTACATTTGAAATAAAAACAATATTTTTGAATTTGTTTCATATGTAATTGCTGGAAAGAAAGAACTTCTTCGATATCGGCGAACAGGCACTAACTCTTGAAAAATTAAAAATGCGGTTGAAAGATCTTTAGTTTAAGTAAAAGCGTTCAATGAAGAGTTCAAATCATTTTGCAAAGTTCTTAGTACACAGAGAAAAATAGACAGGATTCAAATAATTCCTAGTGTATACTGATTTATTTCGTATGCCGGCTAGATCTGTTCTTGTCAAAATGACATATGTACGTAAATATGTATGTGCATTTTATATGTATATTTTCATAAGTTTGTAATTCAACTACTTCGCTAATTCTTATAAAATGGTTTTTTGAGGTTTTTTTTAACTTTTCAAAATATGGTTTAAGTCGTCTGATGATTTCGCATAAGCGGCACAATATCTCAAATAATAAGTTAGTACATATACGAGTACATATTTATATTATAATATAATAAAATGTGTATTGAAATTTGAAACCAATGAATACATTTATTAACAATCTTCCCGATTTCAATAATTTCTATTGATTTAAATAACATTTAATTCAGAAGTTTAAAGCTTTCAGCATTAATTTTTACTGAATGAAATTATTTTTTAAGCTATTACATAACTTTTATCGCGGGCTTTGGGGCGACCGAATCAAGAAATTTTGAAACGTTTGTTTCTGAAGTCTTTTGTTTATGAAACGAAAAAACCTAACACTAAGTTTGTTTCTTAAGTCTTTTGTATTTTTAAGTATTTAAATCGGCCAATTTATGTTAACCCCTAAAGTATGCTATTGATTTCATTATTACCAGCAGTGATGGAAAATATGACACAATTGGGCCATTTGTGGCACTATTGAATATTTGATGGCCCTGTGGTACTTTCTAATCTATTTTGGCTCTTTCAGCTCAAAATTCATATAACTGCTTCAAATCGTTCGAACGTACTGAACGCTTTCAGTACATTTTCAATGTAATTTTCTTCCTGTTTCGAACCCTAATTTTGTTTACAACATTGTTTTGTTCGTCAAGAAAAAACTCCTTACTTTTATTTGCAAACCTCTCTTGTGATAGTACTAGGCTTGCCACCCGTACTTTATAATAAAGTATTGTACGTTTTTTTGATTAATTGTACTCTATACTTTATAGAAACAATAAAGTACAGCAAAATACTTTATTTCGCATGATTTGATTTATCTACAATTCAAAATAGATTCGGGTTATATTAGTCATTTGTTGACGTTTTTTTACAGTGGCGATTCTTTCTTAAGACTATATCATGGCAATTTGGATATGAAACAAGCAAAAAAATTAACCTTTTGTCTGCACCGGAACTGACCAGGGAAATTCACATGATTTTTTTATTATTTATCGATTAAGCCTTAGAGTACCTGAATAACTCGTTTGATTTTAAAAATACAAACTGGTTATTTACAATTAGCAATAAAAATTTAAAGAGCAAAGTTGAATTTGATAATATTGTTAGCATAAACGAAAATTTAAATCTGCAAAAACTTAATATAAATATGGATGATCTTTATGGAGAAATTGCGTCATTAAACAAAATTTATGATCAGATATACAGTTCTGAAGGTTTTGCGGAATTATCTACAGCAAGTAAATGGCAGCTATTATTTAATAAGACTGATGATAATTTATCAAATTTATATAAAGTAATTTCATTTTTAATTTCTATTCCTGCCACGTCAGCATTCACAGAGAGAGTTTTTTCCGTAATGAAGAGCAAATGGCGAGACGAAAGAAACAAAGCGTATCTGAATCTGATAAAAAATGAATTAATTATTTACTTTAATTTATATATGATAATTATTTGATAAAACTTGCGAAAAGCAATAAAAATTACGTTTTCAAATATAACAATAAAGAAAAATAAATTGTACTTTATTTTTATACTGTGTACTTTTTTTTCCTAACCTTTAACAACCAATGTACTTTAATTGCAAAAAAAAAGGTGGGAACCGTAACTAGTACCCAGGGCGAATTCATTACAGGTGAACTTGTAAGTACAGCTGTTAACTTTTTTTTGCATTTTCATCATTGTCGGATGTCAAAATACACTATTTGCTTCTTGAGTTTCACATTGTACAATGATTTTACAAAAACAAAATGCTTATGGTTTTTTTTACATGTTGTACTTGTTTTATTAGTGCGATCACCTGTTATGAATTCGCCGTGGATAGTACCAATATCAAGTAAACACAAAAAAACTAAGTAGACTGCCTAACAGTAAAAATTCTTTATGAATAAAATTTGTATTGAAAAATAAAATTTCGTGTTGCTTTTGAGTAATGACATTCGTTTAAATTTATTTAAAATAAAACAAATATACTATATTGGTATTACTATTGTTTTTATTTAAATAAAAACTTGTTATCAAATATATTCCAAAAAAGTTTTGTTGGCCCTCTCGAAGCTATTTTGGCCCTTTTAAATTGTCAATTTGGCCCAAAACAAAAAACTCAAAATCCATGACTGATTACCAGAACAGATTTTTACATGTAGGAAAACACAAAATGGCAATCGTGTCGCCAAAGGCGTCGACGTGTATGAAGGAGAAGCATTGTTTTTTTTTTAATTTTACCGTGTTTTTAACACAAAAAGACTGATTTTAATAAACTTTTTGAGAATTTTTGTGGGTCGGAAATATTGAAATTAGTACTTTGGCCGTAACTCCGTAAATAGAAGCCGTAGATCAGGGAGTTGCAGCATTCGAACAATTTAGTAATTTGCCCAAATTATCTCCAATAACAACCGAGTTATTATACAAAACGTAATAATATAATTGCATAAGGTGATCAAAAACGATATCCAATAGCTTTACCGCGGCAGTCCCCGAGTGCCACACGTCTTTATTTTCATTAACATTCTTTAAAATTTTAATAAAAAATTTACTTAAAAATGTTATTGATAAAAGTTTTATTAATTGAAAAACTTGTAACTTTCTTAACAATTTTAATTATCAATTCCGAGAATTACTTAATGATATGAAATTAAAAACGAAAAACATTTTATTAAAACTAGTATCCGGGACTTTTTTATAATAATTAAAAATATATTTGTCAGTATATGTGTAGTTTGGGATACAGTCGTTATGCACTGGGAACACTTCAAACAAGTCCAAAATATGGAATTTTTGCAACGGTACAAACTAGTAGAAATGTTTAAACCTGGTTTCGAAAGGTTTATCTGGTTGCCCTCTACAGGTTTAATAAAATGAGCATATTTTCGTTTTAAAACAATACACCGAATTTGGTACATAATAAAATTGTATCTCACAAATTGGTTTAGTTCGAAAGTTTATCGAATAGAGACTTAGCAGAGTAAATATTATCATCATAACCGACCAGTAGAGGAAATTAAAAGTTTTGCATTTTGGTATGACGATAAGCATTTTCAATCTGTAAATCTTAATGGGTCAACAGCGTATTTAAAAGTTTATTCTCTGGATGTATCAGATATCGGTTTTGGTTAGTAAAGATGGTCTGCTTAATAATCTTTCAGCTGGGCCGCTCAGGCTCATTACCCAACATACACAGGTAACAAGGCCTCGATCAGTTCTACTATCATTTTATTTTTCTTGGTGGAAAAATAGCAAAATACTTTGTGGTTTTTTTATTTCTCTATAGATAAAAATAAAACATAAAGAAGGTCACAGAAAAATTAACAAAAGCCAGCACAAAATGTATATTTTTGTGTTCTGAAATAATAAAATGCATCGATTAATCGATTATCTAGTAAGTCAAAAAACATTTTTTAAGGGAATTATTTCAAATTCATGAAAATTTGTTTATTTTTTTTAGTAAACAAACAAGCAATATTCGCCAAAGTCGAAAAACATATTTTTAAGGAAAAGTACTTTGAATTAATGAATGCGTTTAAAAAAAATTAGATGTATTGAATTTTTATTTATTAGAGAAACATTTCATTCATACGATGACGAATCAATGAATCGGCTTCATCAGTTGAATGAAAGTTTTTTCTTTAAAATTATCTTTGGGATGAATTCTCTTTTATAATGATAAACTAATATTTTTGTGCAATATTTGTTTTTCGGTAGACAATTTTTTTAATTAAATGAAATTTGTTTTGCTTCATATTGCTGTAAAAATATGTACCAGTGTGTATACGAGTATACTACATATAAATATATTAAAATTTTTCGATTATTTTTTGTTAAGTTATATAAAATCTCGCTTGTCAAACTTGTAATTGATCTATTTATGAATTAGAACCAACAGTAATATTAGATATATCAGACAAACATTGCTTTAAGTATATATGTATTGTAAATAGTTAATGCGGTTGTTAAAATATGTATTTTACCAAATTATAATTTAGATATTAGTTCCTGGTAGCAGCTGCAAAAACAAGCCATTTTCTAATTTTACAAATGTACATATACACGTATATATTGAAATACTATTTTGGCATGATTGTGAAAATTGTATTGTGAGCACGACAACAACAAGGTACTACATTCAAATGAAATTTCATTTAAGCAATCATTTACATCTTGTTGCAAACCTATAACCGAAACAAATTTAATGACACCACAAATCATCCAATTGTAGTTTGTGGTGCGATAAAGGTGTGTTCGACAATCGATAAGACAAGTTGCTATAAAGCCGGCAACTCGTCTATCGGAATAACTTTCTCAGCCAAAGCAAATCAATCAGTCATTGTCACACCTCTTTTAATAATAAATTTAAGGCAGTAGCTGCAGTTAAGCGAACATTATAAGTTGCTATCATCAAACATCAATATACTAAATACATAAATACATTCATGTATGTATGTGTAAGTGGTTGTATGTATGTACAATATACATACATATGTACATATTTATTTTTTTAATATAAAATTTTCATATAATAAGAAAAATCTAATGTTCATAATGTCACTCCAAAAATATTCTACTTACTTTATTTGAGTGCCCATTTTCTAGGAGTAAGAAAGTTTTTTTTACTAAGTTTAAGAATATTTTGCCGTACGAATGAAATTAATTTATTTATGAATAGTTTATAAAAATTTTAAAAAACAGAAAACGGCTGTCCTAAATTTAAGTTCATAATTTTTTTTTTCAGATTGGAATTTTGTTTAAAATTTAAAGAAAAAGTTTTTTTATTTCATAACTTACAAGCTTAAAAATATTACTTTTGTTAATTTAAGATATCACGAATTTAGTACTTATGTATGCATGTGTACTGGCTGGTTAGAGGTAGCAAGGTGTAGTAGCGATGAGGTTAGAGTGCCTTTCTATTGTACTAAACCAAAATTCCTCAGTTCGAGTCTCACAGTTTTATAAAAATGTTTAGAGCACCACTCATTCCATACCTGTGGTATATTTCTAGCTATTTGTAGAAGTTGTAACGTTTTATTGTTTCATCCGCTGTCAAAACTCCGTATGAAATATTTCCCACTTCATTTATTTCACAGATTTGTTTAAATGTTGCCAGAACTATTTCATATCTTTTTCCACGACAAAAACATTACTAATCTTATATGCATTTTAACAGAATTCGACGTGAAAAACTAAAATCGGTTTGCTTAATAAAATAAGTTTTATTTTAACTTAAAGTGGTTCGAGAAATAAGTTTTTTTAAGATTATTAAAATAAGTATATTAATTTATTTATTAATGCAAAAAAAAAAATATAAATGTTTCAGAAATTTTACGACCAACTAGCGTTTTACTAATAATCGATTTTATTTAACTTGTTATTTTTTGCTAATGCAAAACCTAAAGAAACAAATAATATGGATGGTTTGAAGGTCTTAAATCAGATTTTTTCAGTTGACTATTCCAGAATTATCGATCGTTCGATATCGT
Source organism: Lypha dubia (assembly GCA_947311025.1). Taxonomy (NCBI): domain Eukaryota; kingdom Metazoa; phylum Arthropoda; class Insecta; order Diptera; family Tachinidae; genus Lypha; species Lypha dubia. The sequence goes on along the minus strand of OX371260.1, from coordinate 276,436 downwards.
ATGGCAGGCTGGCCCGTTTCTTTGTAGTTAGCATAAATTTCTAAGAATGGCCTGTAATGCACAGTGTTTGTCATATTTCTAAGCAAATTTGGTGTGAATTTCCAACTACCATCGAGCTTTCAATCAATATAAAAAAAAATAAAGTGGCCTTTACATATGTATATATGCATGTATGTACCTATTGTTCACAAGCTTGCATGCACACTTATACATACTAACATATTACATACTGGTATGTAGATATGTATGTGCTGATGTACGTATGTATATGTATATGACTGTGCATGCACATGTTCAATAGAAAAGTGATTTCAGGACTTAAACATGGATAATGTTGTGTTTTGATTTCATTACATTGCATTTGTAAAGCATAAAGGAAGCAAAGTGGCAAAATGTGTGGCCACGTGCCCACATTTTCACTTAAGTTGTATGCGAACAAAGGAAAACGTACGGTTTCACAGATTAATTTTAATTTTCAAGCTTAAATCGGTGTTTTTCACTATGAAACTACAGTTAAGCAATAAATGATGAACGAAAACACCAACAACAACAGGCACAATAATATTAAAAAGAGAGCAATAACATCAAAATAAACAACAACAAATTGTCAGGGACTTGTTGTAATTACTTTAGAGATAAGACCGTAAACAAAACAATGATGACGGGATGTTGTATGTTGGTGGTTCGTTTGGTTGTTTGTCAGGTTTTTATTTATTCTTTCATAAAGGGTCTTTGACGCAAATGCCAGTCACTCACTTATTCACTCACTCAATGCCATAGAAATTTTAAATAAGGAATGAATGACTGCTAAAGTCTCTATAAGCACAGTGTGCAAGAATATTAAAGGATGTGACTATATCCCCGTTGTTTTTTTTTATTGTTTTATACGTTTTTGAATTAAATGTTATCGAACCTTTTCCAAAGCACACTTTCCTGTTAATACCACCCTCTGAAATGTACTGCTACGACATACATTTTGCAGCTCTGGTGTGTCCATCACCATTGTCGTAATCCACAAGTGACGCATTCAGTCACGCAGTACAGGATTGGACATTGTAGCTGGATGTTTATACATATAAATTGATAGGGCACACTCTCATCATTTTTCGCACAAATACACTAACGTTAAACACGTAGCCTGTCAATAATGCAGATCATGAATTGCCTTATATGCATATGTGTGTATGTATGCATGTGCATGTGAATGTTCGTTTGCGATAAGGCAAACTTGTCGGACAGTTTGTCGGAGCATTAATAGGGAATTTGATTAATAGCATAAACTTTGTACATATGTATGTATGTATTATTTATATGATTTTACATATGTTCGTTTATACATACATATAAATGTATGTATACATTTGTATGCAAGGTTTAAAATTAGTTTTTTATTTTTACAGACAAAGAAAAATTAGACTGAGCTTTATTCTAGTGTTTCTTATTTGATTCCTAGGTGGCAGCCTTCGGCTACCAATACTCTAGAGGTTATGGAATGTGATACGTTATACATACATATGTACATATATACAACTGTTTTTTTTTTTTATTGTATAAACAACTGTGATGTACAAACACATTCTTAGCTACGTGCCTTTAGTTTTATAATTAATTTTTTTTTTATTATATATACATATATATATACATATATTATATTTTTTATTTTTATTTATTACTAGATATACACGGTGCGCTTCGCTACCCCCTCGTCCCACCCATTTTTCCCCTGGTACGTATTCCAAATTATGCCAATACCATATGTACCAAATATCATCGACGTAGGTCAAAAAATTCCCAAAATATGGCGATTTAAATTTTTGGGTTATATGGGCGGTGCCACGCCTCTTTATCCAATCAAAACTTCATATAGCCTTTGTCACCCGCCTGAATATTCTGAAGATTCCCTGAAAATTTCATCAAAATCGGTTTAGTAGTTTCGGAGCCTATTCATTTCAAACAAACAAACAAAAAATCAAACCTTTCCTCTATAGATAGGTACTACCGACTAGTGAGAAAATATGATCCGTTTCCATTTTTGATAGTAGAGAAACCTAAATATTTACCGTTAAAAATTCTTGAAATCTGCTATTTTTAACACATATTTTTTTTGCCGTTCAGAAATATTTTTTTCTTCAATCCACGAATATTTTGAGTAATTTTTTGGGTTGCTAGTTGTTGATGCAAAGAGACAAATTTTTAAATATTATGCTGGGAACACAATTGGGACGAACGCCGAATTTCGTCTAGCACGACGAATTCGTTGGCAAAAGTTCGTTGCGTAAATTCGTCGTGTGGCGCACAACTGGGACGAACAAACAACTGCTGTCATAATAATCCAAAAAATTGTGTGTATTTTTATTACAAATTTGTTTTTATATACATACATACAAACATAATAACGATAGTGTTACCGTATAAAGAAAATAATTCCTTTATAAAATTAAACATTAAAAGAAATATTTAAAAACAAATTTCATCATTAATAATTATGTATATCTAACTAAAATGCTCTATATCATAAAAAGAAGAACTTATTAAAGTAAAAATTAACATTATTTACTAATATATTTTAAAACTAAAAAAACATGGTAACGCTGTACTGATTTCTTCGTCGTTCGTCGGCGTATGAAATAGAAATAAATCTATCAGAGAATTCGTCACGTACGTACGACGAATTTCGTCGACGTCGGTGCTGTGTTCACTTTCATATGAATGCATGTTTTCTATTTTTGACGACGAATATTCGCAACGAAAAATTCGTCGTTCGTCCCAATTATGTTCCCAGCATTACTCATTTTAAGATCGGCATGTTTGTTATAATAATTGAAGTTGTGTTTGGTTGGATTCTCATATATTTTATTGTTTGGAATTTTTTTATATCGGCATATTGTTTGAAAAAATTATTTTGTGCATGTGTGTTTTTGCATTTTTGTGTGGATAGCTAGTTTTCATTGACAAGAAATTTTTGCTGAACAATATATTACGGAGAATTTATTTTTATTTTGTGTGCTAGTAAAAAATTTTTCTATGCAGATATTGCTAGCATGTAAGGTACTTAATATATTATTTAGTTGTCAAGTATAAATCTTTTTTTTTTTAGAAAACTGGAAATTTATTTGTTATCAGGTAAATATTCTTCTAGTTTTCACATAAAATTATGGAATATGAGGGGAATTTTTATTAAATATATTCGGATTTGTAAACCCTGTCTAATATTTGGTAAAATTTACTTAATTTGAGTTTCAGTTAAATAGGTTTTTGCATGGCGCGCCATTGCCGTTTTTTACCAAAAATTCTGTAAGATTTGATGTTCGGAAATTCAAATTTTGTCTCTTCCAGGAAATTATTCATAGTAATAAGAAAATATAAAAAAAAACTAATTCAATGTTTATCCAAAAATTGGTAAAAATTTCGTCATTTGCGCCATCTGCCATGGCTTGGAACAATGTTTTCATGTTAGTTGTATCCGCACAAAAACACAAATGTAAAATAAGGCCAAGTTCCTATCCAAAATATTTCGGCCGTAAAAAGTACTGAGATCAAAATAACACCCAAGTTCTTGATAGGTATTTCATTTCTAGACAACCTATAAGCTTGGCAATATTTTTCCAAGAATTCTTTCCCATATTAGAAATGCAAACAAATTTTCATCACCAATAAATTCACTCAAAATTTAATTAACTTAATCTTTAGTGATTTGAATGCATGCGAGAATTTTTAATTCATGAGGAAAGCATTCGTATTTTAATTCAATTCACACTTTGTGTAAAATTAATCAATTAAACTTTTGGAAATCACTTGAATTAAAAACACAATTTTAATCATTCCTTTACAGCTCTGCTCAGCAGAACTTAAAGGAAATTGTGTAGAAAGAAAATCAAAAGTTTTTGACAATAGGCAATGAAAATATGTATTAAAAAAACACGGCCAGCTGTGCTCTTGCATATACTTGTATAAATATACTTTGATTGTATGTATAAAATAAATTTATTGAAATAAAATTTATAATGTAGAATACAATTTGATTGAAAAATTAAATTCGGTACACAAAAATAGTTGATTGATTTTTAAGAATGGGGTAATGCTCCAATTTGGTATGAATAAACACACATAAAATTATAATTTTATATACATAATTTTATCAGAAATTTATTGATTTAGCATTTTAGCTCTAAAACATTTTTCAAAGAAAGTTCTAGTAGCATATAAAAAAACTATCAAAAGCCAGAGCAATTAAATTTAAAAAAATTTCTAAGTCAAATTACATATGTATGTCTGTACACACATACATATACATATATGTATGTACATTAGGGAAACAACTTTTTAACAATTTTTAAAAATATCAAAATTGGCATAGCACAGTCCGAAAGAGCATAAAAAACTATAAGGGAACGTATATATATTTTTTCGCTAAGGTCAAAAAAGTTCACACACCAACCGCGATGAAGTTTTGGCTAAGAAAAGGTAATAATATGTTTATTTAAAATATAAAAAAATAGCTCAAGTATGAAATTTCATTGATATTTAGAGACGGTAAGAGATTTTTCCGCAAACCAAAACGTATCTTTAACCTTTTTTAACGAAAAAAAATTAAAAATGAATATAAAACACCGTATAAAATTATGAATGTTCAATATAATAACTGTTTAGAAAAACCAATTGGTGCGTGAACTTTTTTGAGAAAAATTACAAAATATTATGAGTTTCGTGGTTACTAGGACATGGTTGACCTCATGGTACTATGCCAAAAAATTGGTTATACCCCTAATGTACATATGTTACTACTTATGTATGTAAGAATTATTGCAATGATTTCTTAAATATGTTTGTCTTTGGCCTTCACTGTTGATAATCTGAACATTAAAACTGGTTACCTTTACAAAAGTTATATATCCCTAAAGATATTTGACACAGGATCCTTAAAATTTTACCGCCTTATAGATAAATCTCGTGTTACAACGTTTCGCCTTTAAAAATAGTACATATTTTAAAATTTTGATAACTTTTTCTATTTGATCCATACAAGTCCGTTTGATACATCTGATGGTTCAAATATATTGCCGCTCTGACGATTTTGGTACATAAGTACGTTTTCATATCTATAAACGGGTAACATGTGCAGATTATACTCATTAATATTTAAATTTATACATGTACATGTGTATTAAGCGTCCCATGCAATTTCAATTTAAAGTAAGTTTTTCAAAAAGGCAATATTTAAAAATAAAATGAAATTACTTACAGGCAAGACATCCTAAACAAATGAAAACTCTTTAGCACATTTTAATTAGTAAAAAAGAAGCATATTTATTATTAAAAAAAGCTACTAAAAAATTAAAATTAAAATGACTTTGTGGAACGATTTTTTCCAACAAAGACACATAATTAAATACAACTAAAAATGTAACATTAACAAGTTTGAAACAGGGAAAAAGAAATACGAGTAGCTCACTGGTAGAAAGTTGAAAAGGTAATTAAAGATGACTTTGTTAAGAGCTACACATTTTAGCAATCAAAAATGAAGCAACAGATTTTATTAAAATTGCTTCTGTATTAATATAATTGTCTAAAAACTTACAGATTCTTTACTAATTATTAGTTCGGTTTCTTCATTACAATTTGATAAAGTTATCATTTTATCAGTTAAAAATTTTATATTATTATAACGAATAAACGCAATTATTATTTGAACTTGTATATCTATGTATATATGTATGTATGTATATAAAAATCAAACGCTGTGTCTTAGTCTCGCTAAAACTCGAGAACTACTTGACCGATTTGTATGATTTTTTTTTGTTTTGTTCGTCTAATGAGGAGGAAGGTTTAGAAAAAAAAGAAAGTTCAGAAAAGCCCAAAAATTTCTTCAGTTGACAGCTGCACAGAAACAAACCAAATTCATTGGTTTCATAAAATAAACCAATTAACAACTTTTTTATATGAATTAATCATCCTATTTAAATTATCTATATGTGACGCACAAAATAGATAGGGACCTAAGGGTAAAAACCGGTTTTGTTCAGGAGAGCCATTTTAAAGATTTAAATACGTGTATCTTTGGTGTACCATCACTTTCATAAAACGCGCATATCTCTGGGAGGGAACACTTTTGGGGCATGGGATCGGTCTCATTCGATGCTCAGATGTTGTCGACATCAAAAAAAAAAAAAAGTGAAAATTGATTTTTTTACCCTTAGGTCCCTTTCTCTATGCGCTGTCACATATATGTATATAAAAATGAATTGCTGTTCGTTAGTCTCGCTAAAAGTCAAGAACGGCTGGACCGATTTGGCTAATTTTTATCTGGAATTATTTGTGGAAGCCTAGAGAAGGTTTAAAAGTACTTTTGGTACTTTTTTATTTTTGGATACTTTATTAAATGGATTTTTATGAAATTTGATAGGGTACTTCTTAAGTGTTAAAAAGGCGTAAAATTTGTACTTTTAGTAGGTTTTGTTTTTATTAGGTTTTTTACATTGACTTACAGCGTACATTCTTAGGGGCAAAATAATGAAAATCTGTCACTTTTGGTACTATTATAACTTTTTATTAAAAAATAAATAAAATTGTTTTTACAATAAGGTACATTAATATAGTATACTTTCTTGGGTGTAATATAAGGAAAAGCAGGTACTTTTGGTGAGTTTTGCTTTTAGTACTTTTTGTTTTTTCATTAACATGTAGCGTGAACGCAGTCACGGGTAAAATCTAGTAATGTATTAATGAGAAATTTTTATTATTAGGCTTATGTTAAGTTTTTATTGAATTAATGAAAATTCAAATTAGTAAGAGTATTTATTTTGAAAAACATTAGTATGTACAATCAGACCAACAGAACGTATCAGTCTACCGATTTCAAAGCCGCTATTCCTCTTATCAGCGTTCGTTTGTCCATTTTTAGTATTAATGTAAAGTGGATACTAATTGGGAAAGAATATCATATATTTAATCAAGTTTTCAAGAAATAGAATACGAGAATTGTTATAATTCCTTTTTGTTCGATTTTAACATATTGAAACAATTTTTGGTTAGTACGAAATTCCACATATCTGATTTCTCACTACTAATGTATAACAAATACTCATAGTACGCTATAATCAAAGTGTTCTACTTTGCAATTATAACGTATTGTTATTTTTGTTTATTAAAAATTAAAGATTCAAGTTATTCTGCCCAGCAACGAAAATTTCTTTTAAATAAATCTTTGTGGTCTTTAATGCGCTTAATTCAAACCCGTTATAAGATTTTGTCAATCACGTATAGATTTTTCAATAAGCGTCAGCTATATGCCGTGGCCGTCTAGTTTAGAGAGCAAAAAACCAAAATATACATATATGTATTATTGTAGGTTTATATACGAGTATATATTCGTATTTTTATAAATATTATATATTGTGCTCACTGTGTTACAGCAATACTTTAAAATTCTGTAGCGGTCAATTTGGATGCAAGTCATATTTTCAAATCATGGAATATATATATGGCATTATAGTCATAACTGCAAAGATAGCATTTATCTGCATATGAACTGGTTATTAAAATTTTAACTTTCTAACGCCATCACAAAATGTTATATTATTTATGTACATATATGAAAAACATATACTGAACAGAACAAGACTGACTACATATATTCATTCAGTTCCAATATTATACAATACATAAAATACAATCAAAGCCCTCAAGGCTGTTTTAGTTGAAGTTGGTGATTTTGGAAGGCTGTCTAGCAAGAAAAAATCATTAAAAATTTTATAAAATAATGATTATTTATTTGTATTATCCTGGAAAGTTGTAGTTGAACATAAAAGAAAAGTGATGACTATTACAACGTTTCAGATAAAAATGATAATATAATATTAATTAAAAATTATTTTTCTGTCAATCAATTCCGATACAAAATTGTCACAAAATTGTACTCGTAGAGGATAATGTTTATAGTGCACCGTTTTTTCATTATAATACTTTGTAATTAGGTTTTCGAAAGTTAATTAAAATTCGGTTATGAAAGCGGAAAAGTTTTCTCATGAACGCTTCCGGAAACAGTACCAACAAAAGTCATGCCATTAAAAATAAAAATGCAGGAAAACAAAAGAAGGGTTAGTTGGAAAGAGTATGGAATATACATGTAAAGAAAAACTCACTCACACACGCACAATAAAGCTCATTTTTCGCTGGGTAACAGAAAGCTGAAAGATGAATTTTTGTATCTCTTCTCCATTTTGTTTTGTGTTCTGCTGAACTCGTACTTCTCCAGTTTTTTGCAATGATGAAGATGATGTGGGGTAAACGCATATACATATGTACATGCATACATACATATGTATAAAAGTGTAGCAGAGTTTTTGCTCCCCAGAATTTTTATGTAAACATTTCACAGAAATTACGAAAAGTTATACACATACATACATACATACATATGTACGCCTTCAGTTACATATTCATGAACAAAGAGGGCACATTCGTATATACATACATACATATGTATGTAGAAATATACTCGTTTGCGAGTTCATCCCATTAAAAAATGAACATTATATTTTAATGAGCAAAAATTGTTGTTCATACAGAAGAACACACATTTATCCACACTTACTAAATTCCTCCGAATATGAATGTTTGTAAGTGAACATTGTATATAATTAAAAAAAAATTCATCATTACCGAAGCAGACATTTAATTTCCACTGGGGTGGGCCATAATGATAGCAAAATCGAGACGAAAGCTGACGTTCGAAATAATTTAAAATGATGACTTGAAAATAAATTTTTGTTATCTCTGACCAACAGCAGGCAGGAATTTAACATCAAATATCTCTGGTTGAAATAAGCTAAATATACCGATTTAAAATACTATGGGCTGAAGAATCTACTATCATTTGAACGTACAACCGTGCATGTACATATTTACGAATACATACTAACAGCCTGTTTGTTGAA